>JAHFWL010000933.1:0-193787 GCA_021292165.1 Shinisaurus crocodilurus
GCATCAAATCAGAGAGAAGAATACCTGTTGCTGCGCCTCTTCAAGACTGCACTGCAGGAAGAGATCAAGTAGGCCTTTAATTTAGCACTGACATTTAAAGGATATATATATATACAAGGAAATATCTAAGTTGACAGTCCTCTTCCCTCAGGCGCTTTACTGGAACTGGGGTTGCTTCACAGCTGTTCAGAAAAATTGCCTCTGTGGAGAAATCCGTGGCTCCTTGCCATGCTCAAACTGGTTGTGCTTCAAGCAGATGTTTGGCCTTGACGGTTTTAGCTGTTTGGGAATGATGGCATACAGGGTCAGGTCCTTCAAACAACCTTACCATATCCATGTTAGGTTGTGGAGCAGTGGTGTACAACTAGATCTACAACTAGTAGAAAGGTCTACAACTAGGAAAGCTGCTTTCATAGAATCATAGCAAAGTAGAGTTGGAAGGGGCCTACAAGGCCATCGAGTCCAACCCCCTGCTCAATGCAGGAATCCAGGTCAAAACATCCCTGACAGATGGCTGTCCAGCTGCGCCTTGAATGCCTCCAGATTGGGAGAGCCCACCACCTCCCTAGGTAGTAGGTTCCATTGTCTTATTGCTCTGACAGTCAGGAAACTTTTCCTGATGTTTAGGTGGAATCTAGGTTCCTGTAACTTGAGCCCATTATTCCATCTCCTGCAAATTGGGATGATCGAGAAGAGATCCTGGCCCTCCTCTGCGTGACATCCCTTCAAGTACTGGAAGAGTGCGATCATATCTCCCCTCAGTCTCCTGAAGGCTAAACATGCCCAGTTCTTTCAGTCTCTCCTCATAGGGCCTTGTTTCCAGTCCCTTTATCATCCTTGTTGCCCTCCTCTGAACCCTCTCCAGTTTGTCTATGTCCTTCTTAAAGTGAGGTGCCCAGAACTGGACGCAGTACTCAAGATGAGGCCTAACCAGTGCCGAGTAAAGGGGAATTATCACTTCACACGATTTGGAAGCTATACTTCTATTAATGCAGCCCAAAATAGCATTTGCCTTCTTTGCAGCCACATCGCATTGCTGGCTCATCTTCAGTTTGTGATCTACCACAATTCCAAGATCCTTCTCACTTGTAGTATTGTTGAGCCAAGTGTCCCCCATTCTGTAACTCTGCATTTGGTTTCCTCTCCCTAGGTGCAGCACTTGGCATTTATCCCTATTAAATTTCATTCTGTTGTTTTCGGCCCAGCGCTCCAGCCTATCGAGGTCACTTTGAATTTTGTTTCTGTCTTCCAGAGTATTAGCTGTTCCACCCAACTTTGTGTCATCTGCAAATTTGATAAGCATTCCTTGCACCTCCTCCTCCAAGTCATTAATAAAAATGTTGAAGAGCACTGGGCCCAGGACTGAGCCCTGTGGTACCCCGCTTGTTACCTCTCCCCAGTTTGAGAAGCAACCATTGATAAGCACTCTTTGAGTCCAATTCTGTAGCCAATTGTGGATCCACCTGATAGCTGTTCCATCTAGCCCACTTTTAGCTAGCTTGCTAATCAGGATATAATGAGGCACTTTGTCGAAAGCGTTGCTGAAGTCCAGATATATGATGTCCACCGCATTCCCACAGTCCACAAGGGAGGTTACCCGATCAAAAAATGAGATCAGATTACGTAGTCTGGCAGGATTTGTTCTCACAGGCCCTGTAGCCAAGGAATGTGCAGATCTGTGGCCCAGGATCGCCTCCAACGCTGGCAGCATTGCATATGCCTATCGTGTGCTCTTTGTAAAAATCTAATAAAAGTGGTTGTACCAAACCTGCTGACTCATATTGCAACTGAATGTGACCATTTTCCATTGGGGGAGGGGAGAGTACTATATGAATTGGCTTCTTGGCTCCTGAAGACTACAGACTAGATGAAAAGGCTTGTCAGGTTGTAGGAACTTGGGAGACCCTGGTTCAGATCCCTACTCAGTCATGAAGCTCACTGGGTGATCTTAGGACACTCACTTATCTCTCAACCTAACCAACCTCAGGGTTGTTGTGAATAGACATCCAGTTAAGGCTGGGTGCGCCGCCCGCCCCGTTTTTTCGAGCGTTTTTCCTGTCCCGGAAATGACGCGACGGGGCCTCTGCGCAGGCGTAGAACGGTCCCGTCGCATCATTTCCGGTCCCGGAAGTGACGCGACGGGACCGATCGAACAGAGCAGGCGGTTCTCCGCCGGATCGGGCGGCTGGGGCGGCTCTCTGTGGAGCGTGCGAGCCGCCCCGAAGAGGAGGTAAGGCCTCGCCGGGGTGTGAGCGGGGCCATGCTCGGCCTCGTTCTGCCCCAGTGAGGCTCAATTTACATGCCTAGTTGTGAAGATAAAAATGGGGAATGACTCCGCTTGTCTGAGTGTGGAAAGCTAAGCAGGGTCAGGCCCCCTCAGGGTGGGAGGACCCCTCCTCTAGTTTCCTGCATTGAGCAGGGGGTTGGACTCGATGGCCTTGTAGGCCCCTTCCAACTCTATGATCTAGGAATAATCACTGCATTGTTTTCAAGGTTCTTGCAGACTGACTTCTTTATAATCTGCTCCAAAATTTTTCCAGGGATTGATGTCAGACTGACTGGCCTATAGTTCCCAGGTTCCTCCTTCTTGCCCTTTTTGAAGAGGGGAACAACATTTGCCCTCCTCCAGTCATCTGGCACTTCACCTGTCCTCCATGATTTCTCAAAGATAATAGACAGTGGTTCTGAGAGTTCTTCTGCCAGTTGCTTTATTACTCTAGGATGCAGCTCATCAGGCCCTGGAGATTTAAACTCGTTCAGAGTAATCAGGTGCTCCTTGACCATTTGCCTATCAATCTCAAGCTGCAATCCTGCCCCTTCAGTCTGCACTTCAGGTTTGCCAGGGGGGGTCATAGACCCTCTTTTGGGAGAAGACCGAGCCGAAGTAGGAATTGAACACTTCTGCCTTTTCTTTGTCTTCTGTTATCAATTTGCCATCCTCATTGCGTAGTTGAACCACCATTTCTTTCCTCTGTCTTTTACTGTGCATGTATCTGAAGAAAGCTTTCTTGTTGTTTTTAGCATTCCTCGCTAACCTTAGCTCATTCTCAGCTTTAGCCTTCCTGACACTATTCCTGCAGTTCTGTGCTACCTGCCTGTACTCTTCCCTTGTAGCCTGTCCTTCCTTCCACTTCCTATACGTGTCCTTTTTTGTTTTCAGGTCATCTTTGAGTTTATTGTGAAGCCACATTGGCTTCTTCTGTTGCCCTCTGCCTTTTTTCCTTGTGGGAATTGTTTGCAATTGTGCCTTTAAAATTTCCTTTTTTAAAAACCTCCACCCATCCTGGGCTCCTTTCCTCATTAGAGTCGCTTGCCATGGGATCTTACTTATCATTGTTCTGAGTTTGTTAAAATTGGCTTTCCTAAAATCCAGGGTATGTGTTTGGCTACACTCAGCTTTTGCTCCCCTTAGAATCAAGAACTCATGTATAACATGGTCACTTTCCCCCAGAGTTCCCGAAACTGCTACTTTATCCACTAAGTAGTCTCTGTTGGTTAGAATCAGGTCAAGGATAGCCGATCCTCTAGTTCCTTCCTCCACTTTCTGTAGGAGGAAGTTATCAGCAGCACAACTCAGGAATTTCTTGGAGGGGCCATGTTTGGCTGAATAAGTCTCCCAACAGATATCAGGAAAATTAAAGTCACCCATTACTACCACATCATGCCTCCTTGAAACATTTGCAATTTGCTTTTCAAAAGTTTCATCCTCATCTTCTCCTTGATTGGGTGGTCAGTCGAGTAGACTTTCATCTGTATCCAGGATTGAATTGCATGTTACAGATGTCTTAAGCCCTTTTGGAGCTTAAGAGCTCTGTGCATCACACATATGGGCTGTGCGCCTGTGTGGAGTCTGTTTCAGGAAGCTTCTAAAGCTGAGGATTTTAGGCAGGAACCCTTACCACCATCCTACTGCGCATATCCCGGGCAGGTTCCCATCTATTCCCTCAGTTCCTCTTCAACTGCCTTTGTGGTTGCCATAATTACTTGGATGGGAGACCCCTCCTCTAGTTTCCTGCATTGAGCAGGGGGTTGGACTCGATAGCCTTGTAGGCTCCTTCCAACTCTATACTCCTTCCAATTTGCCATTTCTGGGCAAGCTGATTGAGCGAGTGGTGGGGGCTCAGTTGAAGGCACATTTGGATGAAGCCGATTATTTATGCTCACACTGGGATCACTCTATAGTCTCAACATTGGACAGAACATCTTTATGAAAGGAGCAATGGGTATATTAGAAGAATTCAGACAAGGTATGGTCAGAGGAGGAGGAGGCTTGAATGAAGTGTTAGATGCCATATTAGACAGAAGTGGAAGAGTAGCAAGAGGTGGGAGGGGCCCAAATACTTTAGCAGTTATTTAGCAATACTTAGCAATCAATAGATTTGGAGAAGGCTGAATGGAAATATCAAAAACTATACTTTTAACTCTCCAAGGCATAGCACCTACTCAAGGATTGATTACCTTTTAGCTTCCCAGGATGCAATGTCTAAAATGCTAGAAACTCAGACAGGGGCTATCACGGTCTCTGATCATGCCCAATAAGCTTAACTCTTCGCTTTTCAAGACAAGCAACTAAGGACATGTGCTTGGTGGCTCAGTAGAAATTTAATAGCTAAGCAAGAAATATCTGTTGGTCATGTCCACAGGCACTGTATCTCCAAGTATCAGATCGTGGGGACAAACACAGGATGGCCATGGGTATCTTGTCTTGTTTGTGAGCTGTACAGGGGGTGCGGCGGGCTGACCACTGTTTGGAAACAGAACATTGGATTGGTCTTCTAATTAGTCTTCAGATGACCTTGGGTCATAGTGATGATGTTCTTATCCTCTTCCAGATCAAAGGTGGATCAGCCACATGAGATTGTAACTGGAAACCCCACGGTGATCAAGATGGTGGTGAGCTTCAACCGTGGTGCTCGTGGACAGAATGCCTTGAGGCAGATCCTAGCACCTGTTGTTAAGGAGATCATGGAGGACAAGTCCCTCAATATCAAAACTGATCCAGTAGATATATACAAGTCGTGGGTCAACCAGATGGAGTCACAGACAGGAGAGGCCAGGTGTGGGGACTGCTCAAGCTCAAGTGTTCTCGTTGTTTAAGATGTTTGATGTGCCAAAAAGATCTGGAGAGAGAGCCCAAGTAATGCATCAGAGCTCCCATTGGGTTTTGTGAGTGGCATACAGGTTCATTGGGTTGCATGGTTTGTAGTTATTGATCAGAAATGCTCCTTTCTTTTTTTCTGGAAAATGAAAAAAAATCCATTCACTAATATATAAGATGGTTTTTTTAAAAAAAATGAGGGCATCACACCCTTTGTCTTAAGATGTATTCCACATCCATGCTGTTGTTCCATGGATCGCTCAGATGAGTTCAGAACTCACCAGCCAACAACATCCTCTGTTTCAAAGTAGTGGCTGCTTCTGGATTCACTGAGAACAAACTGGTTCTAGAAAATGTGGTTGTTGGGTTTTTTAATCCAAGGGAAATTGAGAGAGAGCTGCATCCTTCTTTCCTCCTGCTTTAGCGCATTCTCAGGGCAGTCATTATAAAGTTCCCTGGCCACACACCCTTTCCCCCAACTACCAGTTGTTTTGGTGGTGACCCAGCTTTTGTGCAGTTTTTTCCGTGTTCTAGAAGGTTGAAATGCCTCTCTGGCAGTAAGAGCTGTAAGCTACAATGTGCTGGGTTTGTCTTTTGTTTTTCTGTGAGTTTTTTTCCCCCACCCCCTTTGCCTTTAGCCTTATTCCCTTAGCCTTCAGTCCTGCCCATCATTGGAATGTTTCTCCAAAATAGAATTTGGCCCTTGGGATGAAAAGGGTTCCCAACCCTGTTATAAAGGCAGAGCATCTCCAAAGTGGAATGTGTGCAGGACCCTCCAAGGCTCATCTACTTGTGGCTTTTTCTGACAGTAAGCTGCCTTACGATGTTACACCAGAGCAAGCCCTGGCCCATGAAGAGGTGAAGACACGCCTGGATGCCTCCATCAAGAATATGCGGACAGTGACAGACAAATTCCTGCTGGCCATCATCAGCTCCCTGGAAAAAATCCCGTGAGTTCCAGAAGCTGCTACTAAGGTGAAGGTGGGCAAAGGTTCCCTTCCCGGTCTCCTCACTCCCTGTTCCCTCACCATCTTGTCCCTTCTGCAGTTATGGAATGCGTTTCATTGCCAAAGTCCTGAAAGATTCTCTCCATGAAAAATTTCCTGATGCCGGTGAGGATGAACTGCTGAAGGTGAGAAAAGTCATGCCTTCACTCTTATGTGTCTTGTCAGAGCAGCCTGGTTGGGCTCAAGGGCGAGAGTGTGTGTTGGTTTTGACAATGGTTTGAGAAGGGGGACTTGCTGCTTTTGCCACATCTGTCTCTCTTTCTGCTGGGCTTCTTCTCTAAAAGGGAAGATTATACTTTTTTCAGCGGCAGCCTATGCCAGCTCTTCCTTCCTTTCTTAAAGAGAGCGTGTCAGGTGGAAACACATTTTTAACTGCATTTGATGGGTGTGTGATGGACAGCCAGTGGCTCCCTGTTCTTGGATACTTCTTAGCCTTTACTGTATTTAAAGCCAAGAAAATTTACCACAATGGCCTTTTGCATGAATTGGTTCAGCGAACCTGCCTTGTATTCATGGCTTGATGGTATTGTGCATTAAGAAAAAAGTAACCATGAATAATGCCTGGCAGTTTCTCTTTAAAGGTAGAAAGCAGTCTTGCACCTCTTCCTGAAAACCTGAATGCTGTTTTCTTCTCTCTTCTAGTTCTGTGCTTTCCCACACTGAGGCATCGAATCTAGACTTTCTCTGCAGGTGAATTAATTTTTTTAAGTGTACATTTAGGTGGGAAACAGAACGTCTCTGTGTGGAGTAGCTTCCAGTGACGACCATGTTGCAGCAGCTGAGATTTACTGTGGTAGCACATTATGGTGGACTTTGCTAGAACAGCCTATGAGCCATTCTGGTTGTGGGTCCCACACAGCTTTGGCTTGAAAGTGGCTGTGGTTTCATGCCATCTTACACCTTTCCCATTCTGAAGGCACTTCATGATTCCATGACATCCCTGTGGATAACTATTTCAGTGAAAAGGAACGGGGATTTCAAGCAATGGATCATGGGCTCTTTCCCTTTGCCCAGCTGTACCTCCTAGCTTTCTTCAAACCTCTAGGCAAGAGGAGGAGCTGGCATGGAAGCCAGAGTAGCTAACATGGTTTCTTCTTCGTGGTCTCTGTGCATCACACACATATGGGCTCTCTGTGCCTGCGTGGAGTTTGTTAGGAAGATTCAATAGCTGAGGACAAAAAATGGGCGGGAGCTCCTCCCCTTCGCGCATGTCTATAATGGCACGGCTCCCGCCCATTCCCTCAGTTCCTCTTCGACCACTCTCACGGACAATCGTTTAGGAAGATCTCTCTTCGCTAAAGATTTTTCTCTCGCTGAGGACTTCTTTTCTTCTCGCTTCTTCTCCCATTCTTCCTTCCTACAAAACAAACAACAAACAAAAACTTATATTTCATTATTCCTTCTTCTCGACTACGACTATCGCTTCCCTCTCTCTACTCACCCCTTCTCTACTGCGCCAAAATGGCACCTAGGGCACCATTTCGAAAATGTGTTTGGTGCAGGGCGAAACTGCCACCAGCAGATGGCCACTCTCTTTGCCTCTTCTGCCTTGGGGAAGGACATGTGGTCGAGTTGTGCCACCATTGCCAGGCTTTCACCAGGCAAGCCCACAAGCACAGGGCCGACAAACGAAAAGCAGAACTCTGGCATAAGGCTCTCCAGATGACTCAGGCTTCACCATCAGCAGAGGCCCCACTGACCATGAGGCAAAAGTCCCCACCATCTCACATGGTGACCAGCGAGCGCCTGGCTACACCGGGGAAATCGATGCTGACCATTCACCGAAGGCGAAGAAGAGGCCCCATAAAGATAAAGATGAGGCCAATCGAAGGAAGAGGCGTAAAGAGGCAAAGAAGGTGAAAGCAGCGAAGGCTCGCCCAGCCGTGCATCGGCGCCAGTACGCCTGACAATCGAGTCAACCGAGCCCAGTCGCCCTTCGGCGTCCTCGAGGTCGGCCTTGACTCTTATGCCTACAGCCCAGCCACTTGAGCTCGATCTCAATCCCCGGGGATCCTCAACCCCGAAGGCTCTTCACACATCAATCTCCGAGGGAGAGCTCATCGACTCTCCAGTTCGGGACGTGCACCAGACAACGGAGCCACCGGCCATCGAGTCCACCGCCTGAGTACTGCCTGCTCAGTCGGCTTACTCGATATGCACTCGCCACACTCTCAGCAGGTCGCCCCCGGCGCAACGATACAGCCCACATGCCCGTAGCAGATCCCGGTCCCCCATTCACGGGACCGCAGCTGTATACTCAGCTGCCTCTACATAATGTCGCTATGCAGATGACTTCTCTTACGCATACCATAGATGGCATTCACCACTGGACAATTGCCGGTATCAACGATACCAAAGATCCCACGGGTACAGTAGGACTTCCGACTCACCGCCTCCGGTACCCCCTCGCAGAGGATCCCTTCAGGCAGCGGTTGTCACACCACTACCGCCACCTGACAAAACTTGCCCTCCGCCGCCGTGCCACGCAGCCTCACTGCACAACCCTTCACCATCCTCCGCAGGCTACGGGTCAGATTCCAAATCGTTTGACTCTCCGACCTCGGAGCAACCTTCTCCAGGACCCCAAACTACATCTCAGACGGCAGTCTCACTGTCTGAGGACCTCTGATCCTTCACTTAACATGTTCAGCTTCACCATCAGGCAATCGGGATTGAGGCAAAAACCAAACAACCGCGCGACCCGATATACGATGTCATCATCACCAATACCGAATCGGCCCCCACTCTGATGGATACGGTTAAGAATAATTGGAAGGCTCCAGCTACCACACTGGCTACGGCACGGTGCCTCGAGTCTATGTATCGCATCAGAGAAGAGGAAACCAAGTTCCTTTTTTCCCAACTGGTACCGAACTCCATAGTTGTCGAGTCGGTGCAGTCTAAATCGGGCAAGACACACCCTACACCAGTGATGGCGAACCTTTTTGAGCCCGAGTGCCCAAACTGCAACACAAAACCAACTTATTTATTTCAAAGTGCCAACACTGCAATTAAACCTGAATACCGAGGTTTTAGTTTTAGAAAAACAACTCATACATTTGTCCAAACTAATTAACATCTTTTGTCTTAAAAGAAAAACACAACAACAGAGTTTTCAATGATACAAACAGTTTTTTGTTGAAAAAAAAATCAACTCAAAAAATTATTATAGTACTACATTGTACACATAGCCTGAAGGGAATTTATACAAACTTTTTAAATAATTAGACACATGTATTTTTGGATAAGGGATTCTCAACTTGTAATATGATTATATGCCAGACTGAAATTGTATGGGGCAAGCTTTACCCCGGGTCCTTTCCCTGCTTCTACAGGTGTCGGATTAGTAAAAGTAAAAGTCAACCTGTACTCGGATGAGCAAGATAAACAAGAAAACTAAACGTGCTTAACACATTTTAAACACTTTATGTCTTGGACTGCAAACACTGCATTAGGTAAAAGTTTGCATTGGGCATGCTTTTGCACAATTAATGTGATTTTTGCTATTGCCTGCATGCTGATAATTTGTCAAACCTTGGCTCATACTCCGTTAGTTTGAGAGCAACACATACAGCACTCGGGTCAACTGTTAGGGCTTTACATCCAAGCCATGCTCTGTGCATCATTCTTCAAAATCTTTTAAATGTGATAACAATGTAGAAAAGAATTCTGTAACAGGAATTCTAGAATAAAATCTGTGGAGGAAGAGGGGGGGCTGGCTGGCCCGCCAGACTCCCACCCTTTCCTACTCTAAAGGAACTAAGACTTTTTGAGATTTTAAGATACTAGACTGCCAGCCTCAGCTGTCTGCAATCTTACTTGGATCTCGGATACTGAACTCACAGAGCACTACAAAACCTATTTGGGGTAAAACTAAGACAAGGTTTATTTCTGGTAGCATTTTACAACAAGATTAGGGAAATGAGAGAAGCACACAATATAGAGAGACACTTTGGTACACAGTAAAGCTATAAAACAATAAAGACCTGATTCTTTAAAATCTCTCAGACACACACTTGTTACTTGAGGGTGTTCGCTTTAAGGGTTAGATCTAGCACAGCCTTGCCACTCGGGGGGAACTATTCTATCATACCTGCCGGTCTGATATAAATAGCCCTCCACAAGACTTGCCTTTTTAGACCCTTCAAACCAGCCAATTTTACTAGGGGCTGCTTGGGGTCGATTCTTGAGGGGGGGGGCCTAAAGGCTCGGGCCCCTCGCTGGCGCGCTGCTATGCCGGGCACGCTACCAAAAGGACTGACTAAGAACAAAGGCTACACGTGGGGAAATAGCTCTTCCCCCTCCCCTTTTCTGTAACCTTCTTGCTTCAGCTAATTAATTTGAACTTCACCTGGCCAGGCAGGGGGGAGGGAACTCTTGAGTCATGGCTTAGAATCATAGAATCATAGAAAAGTAGAGTTGGAAGGGGCCCACAAGGCCATCGAGTCCAACCCCCTGCTCAATGCAGGAATCCAGGTCAAAGCATCTCCGACAGATGTCTGTCCAGCCGCACCTTGAATGCCTTCAGACTGGGAGAGCCCACCACCTCCCTAGGTAGTTGATTCCATTGTCTTATTGCTCTGACAGTCAGGAAATTTTTCCTGATGTTTAGGTGGAATCTAGGTTCCTGTAACTTGAGCCCATTATTCCGTGTCCTGCAAACTGGGATGAATGAGAAGAGAACTATGTCCTGTGCTGCAAGAAGGCTTGAACTATGCATGTGAATGCCCTCAGCCTGGCTCCTCTAGACCTCTAGACGCCAGGCCTCATCTCATGTTCCATGCACCCTTTGCTTCTTCTCAGCCCCTACCTGGTTTACTCATGAGGAGGCGCGCGCGTGTGTGCGTGCGTGTGTGTGTGTGTGTGTGTGTTTGTTCCTGCATGCATGCATGCAGGAACCCTATAAACTCTTTTTCTCTACACACTAACTATGCACACCCCACCCCAGCCGGTTCACACCTGAGGTGTGTGTGTGTACCCCCAAAGGCTCGTTTCTCCACACCCTTTCCTTTGGGAAAAGATGAAAAGAGGGGCTAACCCTCTCCTTTCATCTATACTAACAAAAAACACAGAGAAACGAGCTTGCGCTAGCTTCTTACTACTAGGCACTTCTCTTTTATACACAGACAAAAACAGAACAGAATAAAAAAGCAAGCATTAAAACATCAAACACATTAACTATAGTCTTAAACATTTTAAAGCTTAATTCTTAAATCTCTTTAAACATTAAAACAGCAAAACACAATCAATAACTATCAATCAGAAGTTTACAGGTTTGCATATTTAAGAAACATTAATTACAATTCAAATGAGAACTTTCAACTTTTTGTTGCCTGTCTGGCACTCTTGTCTAAAAAACAAAACAAAACAAAACTTTTTTAGGGTTGCTGTTTCTCTTACAGCTTGTAGGGGGCAGATTATGGACTGAAATGTGACTTTTTAATTCGCTTTTGTTTGCTTTTACAGGCTTGCTTCTGCCACTTTGTACTTAACGACGTGAATACCATCACACACCCCCTCCAAAGGCCTATGGGATGGCTTTTTACTACTTAACGACATGAATGCTTATTCCCAAGGGTTGCATTTGGTACTTTTTACTTAATGACTTGAATGGGATGGCTTTTCACTACCCCCCTTTCCCCAAAGGTTTGCATTTTCTAAAACACACAGCTTGACAATCTTCTAGCCTCTTGGGCTTGGCTCTTTTTGCCTATTACTTAAACTTGCACGGGATGACTTTCTTTTAGCATTGAATGCTTAGCTTTGGAGGCTCTACTCAGTTTTTAAAGGCTCTTTTTAGAACACACAGTTTGGTAATTTTGCTTTTGGTTACTAGAGGGCTTTTTCGCCTTTAAGTTTTTTGTTCTCTGGCCTCTTGAGACTTTTTACATTCAAAATTTTTTATCATCTTTATTTTCAAATTGACTTTTGCACATGACACAAGACTACACAATAGTTCAGCTGTTTACACTGGGAGCACTGGTCCCCAGTCTCCCAACAACACTATGGACAGGATAACAGATATACTGGGTCACTTATCTCTTTTTTGCTAGCACAGTTAAACAAATTTCAAATTGACTTGATTTAGTTTGGATTAATTTCTTCATTTGGGGACAAGAAAACATGTTAAACTTCTTATACTGGGATCACTTGTCTCTTGGGCCCCCCAGCAACAATCTAGATAATACTATTACACTCGGATCATCCCCCCTCCCTTCGAGGAACAACTCATCAGTTTTCATTTGCTTTATTACAATTACTACTAATCTTTTTTTCTCGGGAGACACTTGAAGGAAAAAATCTTTTTGTCAGCTAGGAGGGAGATCTTCTTCTCTCTCCGCCGCCCACACTGGGATCACCCGCCCAGTAACAAGACAACTTGAATCACTTGTCCCCTCTCTTTTTTCGAGGGACAAGTCAGAGTCTACTGTTTTAATTAAACAAACAAACAAACAAACACTTAATCTCAGTCTTTTGTCTTTTCGCTGGAGACGCTTGGAGGGAAATTCTTTTTTCTTTTGCCGATTCTCTGCTCGCTTCTTGCAGCACAGGACAAAGTCTCTGTTTTCGGGGGTGGTGGTTCTGATGTCCGCCCCCCCCTCTGCTTGCTGCTGCTTAGCCTCTGGGGGGGGCATTCACCATGCCCCCCCCCAGAGCAAATGGACAGTCTTAAGTTTAAAATTTTGAGTCCTTCTCTCGTGGGAGAGATGTAGGGCAGGACTCTGCCCTCCCCCCACCAAAGTCTGACTCTTCTGGGGCACACAGCACAACTAAAATTACTCATCAAACGCTGTCCCAAAACTCAACGTTTTGCTCACCATTCTCTTAGGAGAGGTTTTTCTGATCTTCTCCCTCTTCTTGGAACACCCGTGCGCGCGCACACACTATTTTCTTCTTCTCTTCTCGGGCTCTTCTAGCCCCCAAACCTTGGGATCACACAGCTGCTATCTGCTCACCCGCTTACTCTTGGCAACCGCTGCTCCCAGCCTCTGGGACATGCACACGCACACTTTTTTCTTGCTTTTAGCCCTCTGCCAAGGGCCCCTCCAGTCCTGGTTCTCTTGGATCACACACTTGCTGCCCTCTGCTCACTTGCTGGGCACACAAGCTGTTCTGGAACTTTTTGGAGTTTTGCTTTCTCTGCTTACTCACTCTAGTCAATTGAGATTTCTTGCCTTCAACGCTCTCCACTGGCAGCTAGGCTTACACAGACTGGGTAGCCCCTTCCAGGCAATCTGAACGTTTTTTCTGAGGCTCAATTTTACAGTTATTTTTTAAAAATAATAAACTCTTCACTCATGCACTAAACGTCTCTCAAATTTCTCTCATTTGCCCACGTGCACACACTCTATGGTTCAGCTTCGAATCCCACCGCTGCCACCATGTGGAGGAAGAGGGGTGGCTGGCTGGCCCGCCAGACTCCCACCCTTTCCTACTCTAAAGGAACTAAGACTTTTTGAGATTTTAAGATACTAGACTGCCAGCCTCAGCTGTCTGCAATCTTACTTGGATCTCTGTTTAGGGACTCGCCTTCATATTTCTGTAACTTGGATTTAGATACTGAACTCACAGAGCACTACAAAACCTATTTGGGGTAAAACTAAGACAAGGTTTATTTCTGGTAGCATTTTACAACAAGATTAGGGAAATGAGAGAAGCACACAATATAGAGAGACACTTTGGTACACAGTAAAGCTATAAAACAATAAAGACCTGATTCTTTAAAATCTCTCAGACACACACTTGTTACTTGAGGGTGTTCGCTTTAAGGGTTAGATCTAGCACAGCCTTGCCGCTCGGGGGGAACTATTCTATCATACCTGCCAGTCTGATATAAATAGCCCTCCACAAGACTTGCCTTTTTAGACCCTTCAAACCAGCCAATTTTACTAGGGGCTGCTTGGGGTCGATTCTTGAGGGGGGGGGGCCCTAAAGGCTCGGGCCCCTCGCTGGCGCGCTGCTATGCCGGGCACACTACCAAAAGGACTGACTAAGAACAAAGGCTACACGTGGGGAAATAGCACACTCACCTCACCCAAAGCTAAGCAGGGTCAGGCCAGGGTCTTCCCCCTCCCCTTTTCTGTAACCTTCTTGCTTCAGCTAATTAATTTGAACTTCACCTGGCCAGGCAGGGGAGAGGGAACTGGCCAGGCAGGGAGAAGGGAACTCTTGAGTCATGGCTTGAACTATGCATATGAATGCCCTCAGCCTGGCTCCTCTAGACCTCTAGATGCCAGGCCTCATCTCATGTTCCATGCACCCTTTGCTTCTTCTCAACCCCTACCTGGTTTACTCATGAAGAGGCGTGTGTGTGTGTGTGTGTGTGTGTGTGTGTTTGTTTGTTCCTGCATGCATGCATGCATGCAGGAACCCTAAAAACTCTTTTCTCTACACGCTAACTATGCACACCCCACCCCAGCCGGTTCACACCTGAGGTGTGTGTGTGTACCCCCAAAGGCTCGTTTCTCCACAAAATCATTCTGTTCCACACTGTGAGAAAGAACAAGATCATTAGTGTTTTGCAGAAGGGGACAATCTTTTCGCGATCTGGTGACCAATGGCTCGAGTGCCCACAGAGAGGGCCCTGCGTGCCAGCTGTGGCACCCATGCCATAGGTTCGCCATCACTGCCCTACACCATCCGATAAAGAGGGCAAGCGTATTGATGCCTTTGGCCGCCGAGTGTACTCGTCCAGCACCCTCGGTCTCCGAGTCGATGGACCAAAGGCCTGTGGCTTACGCTGGCTCAGCTTGTCTGAGCGTGAAAAGCTAAGCAGGGTCAGGCCTGGTTGTTACTTGGATGGGAGACCCTTCCTCTAGTTTCCTGCATTGAGCAGGGGGTTGGACTTGATAGCCTTGTAGGCTCCTTCCAACTCTATGATCTATGGATACCAAACGACCGTGGCTCGCTACCAACTCTTCCTCTGGGAGAAGATAGGTGCCCTATGTAATTACTTACCAGAGGACAAGAGGGAGCTCGCCCACGTGTTTCAGGCAGAGGCAACGGGCATTGCCAAGCAACAACTAAATACAGCTCGACACCAAGCCGACTGCCATAGCAAGTAAATGATAGCAGCTGTGGCACTCCGCAGGCATGCCTGGCTGAGATCCACATCTCTAACTCAAGAAATGAAATCCAAAATTGAGGACCTCCCATTTGACAGGGAAAGACTGTTCCATGCCTCCATGGACGACTCACTAGACGCAGTGCAGAAGGCGCGCACCAACGCCAAAAAGATGGGCCTCGCACCAACGCCCTCAACTCACCAATACAGACAGCGCCAATGGAACCGGCCACAATAATCACAGTATCAACCCTACTTCCAGAGTAATACTGAATGTCGCGCTCGTGGCCAACTGCCTTCGGGTCCAAGAAGGCCGGGCAGCCAGGCTTGATTCCGGGGCTCCCGCAAGGGGTCCGACTTCACTAAACTCCGTGTTTGACACCAAGCGTTCCCCCTCCTCAGCCACAAAATTTTCGGGATACATTGTCCCGCCACCTTCAGGCGTGGGAGCGCATCACATCAGACAGATGGGTCCTGCAGATCATCAGCCAGGGATACGAAATAGAATTCGACGTTGTCCCACCTTTCTCCAGCATCCGTACCACCAGAGCGATGCACCTGCTCATGGAAGAAGTACGGGCGCTCCTTCTCAAGGGAGCCATATCCAACTGGTCCCGCAACCAGACCGAAAAGCCGGGCTGTATTTGAGGTATTTTACGGTGTCGAAGAAAGGTGGAGGGCTCCGTCCAATCCTAGAGCTCCGAGAAGTGAACTTCTTCATTACCCCAAAAGTTCAAGATGGTCGCTCTTCAGTCCATCATGCCACTCCTCAAGCCAATGGACTGGTTCGCGACCATCAATTTACAGGATGCCTACTTCCACATATCGATCCACCCAAACAGCAGACAATATCTACGATTCACGCTGGATGACACAGCCTACCAATTCGCCATCCTGCCCTTCGGACTCTGCACAGTGCCACGAGTATTTACAAAATGCATGGCCCCGGTGTGTGCGAGACTCCACACGGAAGGGAGAAAGATATACCCATATCTGGACGACTGGCTGGTCATAGACTCATCGAGGGCCCGCCTCATGACAGCATTACAAACCACACTTGCTCTGCTAGACGACCTAGGGCTGTGCATTAACCCAAAGAAGTCTGTCCTCGAACCACAAAGAAGAGTGCAATTCATTGGAGCTGTGCTAGATGCGGACAGGCGTCTCTATTGTCAGCGGGTCCAGACAATAGTATCAACAGCATCTCGAATCCACCTACAGCTAGATTCAACGTCTCACTTGATCCAAAAGCTACTGGAACTTATGGTGTCGACCATTTCAGTCGTGCCTTTCGCCAGACTCTGCATGAGGATACTGCAATACTGGTTCATCACCACCTTCGATTCTGAAAGGCACAACCCTCGGCACCAGCTACAGCCACCTGCCCAGGTCAGAGAATCTCTCAACTGGTGGACGCGATGCCACAACCTAATATTGGGTGTACCTTTCACTCCACCAGACCCGACAGTGATCCTCCCTACAGACCCCACCTTACAGAGTGGGGAGACCACTACGCAGACCACACCATAGAATTCCTTCCTAAGGTGGTGTCTGACTTCCACCTCACGCAAGACATTGTCCTGTCGGTGTTCTTCCAGGCTCCTGTGTCCCCTCTGGACGTTCGCCAGGCACTTGCCTTTTATAAAGACCGTACCCAGCAAGTCCGGCGCACCCAATGCCTCTTTATATGCTACGGCAGTAAGACCATCGGCTCCCCGGTCTCAAGCCAACGGTTTGCCTCCTGGATTGTCAAGTCCATAAAACTGGCCTACTAAATAACGAGCCGTTCACTGCCAACTACCATCCGCTCCCGCTCTACTAGAGCGCAATCGACGTCCACCACATTTGTACGGGGGGGCCAATCGCCGAACTTTGTCGGGCAGCGACCTGGGCTACGCCGTCCACCTTCATCAGGCACTACAGGCTGGATGTTCGGGCCAGGGCCCCGATGGCCTTCGGAAGGGCAGTCTTATCCTCTATTCTCCAGTGACATCAGACACCACCCTCCTCCGGTAAGTCTGCTTTATACTCTGCCCATATGTGTGTGATGCGCAGAGACCATGAAGAAGAAGAACAGGTTGCCTACCTGTAACTGGTTCTTCGAGTGGTCATCTGTGCATTCACACAACCCACCCACCTATCCCCACTGGTGTCTCTATCGATTGTCTTCCAGTCACTGTCTCAGGCCCGAGGACTGCACAAGACGATCCTAACTTCTCTCATTCCCTAGACTGTAACATGGTCTCGAGGAACTGAGGGAACGGGCGGGAGCCGCACCAATAGACATGCGCGAAGGGGAGGAGCTCCCGCCCATTTTTTGTCCTCAGCTATTGAATCTTATGAACGAACTCCGCGCAGGCGCAGAGCCCATATGTCTGTGAATGCACAGATGACCACTCGAAGAACCACAGTTACAGGTAGGCAACGTGTTCTTTCCCTGGCTATCTCTGACTTGCCAATATGTGATGGCCAAAAAACCTCCGGATTATGTAGCCACAATAAGCTTGGAGGTGTTCTATCCTGGAATGCTTATGCAGTACATTGTTTGCTAAGTAGTTTGAGCTTTTCTTGACTTTTCTGTTTCTGAGAAGAAAGTTTCCCAATTTTTAGTTATCTGCCTTCAAAGGTGAAAAAAGCAGCTGACTTTCTGCTACAAATGTCTGCAACTTTCTTTTCCTTCTAAAGCCCTGTTGCCTCCCCTCTGTATGTCTGTGCAACTGAGCAAATTGGAATTTGGGGGACAGAAATAGTGGATGTTACTTACTCTAGACAGATGTGGTCACAAGGTGTCCTCTCTCCACAGATTGTAGGCAACCTTCTGTACTATCGCTACATGAACCCGGCCATCGTCGCTCCTGATGCCTTTGACATCATTGACTTGTCAGCTGGGGGACAACTGACTACAGACCAACGGCGAAACCTTGGTTCTATTGCAAAAATGTTGCAGCATGCAGCATCAAATAAGATGTTCCTGGGGGATAATGCACATCTTGGTATCATTAATGAGTATTTATCTCAATCCTGCCAGAAATTCAGGTAGGGAATTCCAGGTAATAGGTGAAACATATGGCGGAGGGTGTATTTTGAAAGTAATGAGGATGGCAAAGGCATACAGAAATGCAGTGAAGTGTTCAGTACCTACAGGAAATAGAAGACTTGCATTGGGACACTCCTTCTCCTGTGAAACCAACCACACAAGCAGGTGGTTTCCAGCATAATACAAAGGTGCTAGGCTGCTGTAGGTCTGTGGTTGCCTCAATGCAATGCATCTTTTATGATGCATTGCAGTGCATAATCAGTTGTACAACAGTGACTAGTTGTTGGGGAGGGGGAATATTTAAAAAACTTACGGTAATACAGTTTTACATAAACCAATTACAAATAAATGAAAAAGATGCAAAACACTAAAAATCGAACTCTAAACATTTCCACATTTTATTGCAATGCACCTGGTGCTTTGCTACAACCAGGAAGCATCCTCTTCGGGAGGAGGTTGTGCTATTTTTGCACCTTTCTCTATTAGTAATGCAAAGGCATAAAATGCAACTGACGTTTCACTGATTTATTTATTTATTTTATTTATTTATTATATTTATGCCCCGCCTTTTTTCCTACAAGGAACTCAAGGCGGCTTATATAAAGGATTAAGCCTCCTCCTCTCCATTTTATCCTCACAACAACCCTGTGAGGTAGGTTAGGCTGAGAGGCAATGACTGGCCCAAAGTCACCCAGTGAGTTTCATGGCCGAGCGGGGACTAGAACCCGGATCTCCCGAGTCCCAGTCCAACACTCTAACCACTACGCCACACTGGCTCTCTCTCTAAGCGCTTCTCTCTTTAAGCGCTTCTTAGTTGGTGCATAGAGTTTGCATGTTCATTTTCAACTCTGGGGTGCCAAGAAGTCATTGTTGTGGGGAGGTGTCACATTTTTCTATAGCATTGCAAATTATATAGCACTGCAAAGATGGTCTCAGTGACTTGGTAAAAATATCTGAGTGTGCCTTGTCAAACCTTGTTTGTGAAACCCCCTGGACTGTATTATACCAGAAGCTGTGGCAGAGTACCCAGAATTCCAGCACATATTTGATGAGATTTTATATAGGTTGTGGATTTTAGTTGGTGCAACGTGCCAAAGCTGTCTCGCTTTTAAGATTACTTACACATTGGCTTAGTTCACACACAAGCCAAACTAAGCTTGTGCAGTCCCCCCCTCTCCCCCCTCCCCACGAGCAGCAAAGTGTAGTATGCTCTTGTCCTCCAGAGCAAGGTTTGATCCTAACTTGTGATCCTGGTTTGCAGGGAAACTCCTAACCATAATTTGCCATTTTCAGCAAATCAGGCAGTAACTAATTAAGAGAGCGCATTAGTGTGCAGATCAGCCCTCTGCTTAACTGTGGAGATCTGGATTCAAAGGTGGAGTTCAAGGACCCTCCAAAAGCATCCTCAAAATCTCCCTGCACTTCAGTCGCCCCCACCACCATTCTGCGTATTAGGACTCCTTTTAGAGAAAAAGTTCCACTGAGACTCCCCAATACTTAGAGGGTGTCCACAGACCCTTGAAAAGGAACCTCCCAGGGTAAAACAAGTTCTTAGTAACATAATCTTGTCATAGCATGAGTAATACCTGGATATATAATGAGCCCCATTACAGATGAAGTAAAAAAATGAGGTTTGTACAGTGTACAAGCTTTTAAATGGTGGAAAGAGAACAAGAATCATAGAAAAGTAGAGTTGGAAGGGGCCTACCAGGCCATCGAGTCCAACCCCCTGCTCAATGCAGGAATCCAGGTCAAAGCATCCCCGACAGATGGCTGTCCAGCTGCACCTTGAATGCCTCCAGACTGGGTAGTTGGTTCCATTGTCTTATTGCTCTGACAGTCAGGAAATTTTTCTTGATGTTTAGGTGGAATCTGGGTTCCTGTAACTTGAGCCCATTATTCCGTGTCCTGCAAACTGGGATGATCGAGAAGAGATCCTGGCCCTCCTCTGTGTGACAACCCTTCAAGTACTGGAAGAGTGCGATCATATCTCCCCTCAGTCTCCTCTTCTGAAGGCTATACATGCCCAGTTCTTTCAGTCTCTCCTCATAGGGCCTTGTTTCCAGTCCCTTTATCATCCTTTTTGCCCTCCTCTGAACCCTCTCCAGTTTGTCTACTGGAGGCAGCTTAAATACTACCTAGCTCCCTGGTGTGAGTGAGCTAGGAACATGTGAAGCTGCACTGTGACTAGGCCAGGCTGCTTGTCAATCGCAGCCTCGTGTTCCCTGCCCTGATTGTGAGCAGCTCCCCAGGGTCTCAGGCAGAGAAAGTCTTTCCAGTCCCCTTCTACGTGATTCTGTTGAACTGGAGATGCTGCCAGAGATTGAACCTGGGACCTTCTCTATGCAGACTCTACCACAGTTCTTCATGGTTGAAAAATAGATGTAAAAAAGCTATACTTAAAAAAAAAAAACATGTTGCTGGCATACCTTGCAACCCAAAAATGAAAAAAAGAGTGAGGGCTTCTCTTTCTCCAAGGAACACAATCACTTTGCCCAGGCATAAATACCAGATGATGAATTTGCAACCAGAAAGCAAAACAAAATACCCATTTCACAGAAGGCAAACTGATGATGTACAGAGGAATGCACACAGGCAGCACACACACACACACTCGGAGCTCCCTGCCACCTCCTCTAGCCCCCCAGGGTGCTCCCTACCACCCCTTCTTGGCCTTCAAGATGCTCCCTACCACCTTGCAATGTACGAAGGTACAAACCTTGTTTGTGAAACCCCCTGGACTGTATTATACCAGAAGCTGTGGCAGAGTACCCAGAATCCCAGCACATATTTGATGAGATTTTATATAGGTTGTGGATTTTAGTTGGTGCAACGTGCCAAAGCTGTCTCGCTTTTAAGATTACTTACACATTGGCTTAGTTCACACACAAGCCAAACTAAGCTTGTGCAGTCCCCCCCTCTCCCTCCTCCCCTCGAGCAGCAAAGTGTAGTATGCTCTTGTCCTCCAGAGCAAGGTTTGATCCTAACTTGTAAGATGGACATTTTGAAGCATGTCCATCTGCCCAGAAATGAGAAGTCATTTCTGGGCAGATGGACATGCTTCAAAAGGAAGTGCTGGGCTGCAGCTGCCCAACAGGATTATTTCCTTAGCATGTCTGTTACCTAACCATTAAGATCATCAAAGGAGGCCTTGCTGGTCATTCCACGATTATTGGAATGTTACTGTGCAATACCTCAACGGTGGACCTTCTCAGTAGCGGCACCCATCCAGTGGGAAAAACTCCCTCTTGCAGTTCAGGAGGCAGAAAATCTGGCCTCCTGAAAATGCACCTGTTCAACCAGGCTTTCCCTGGCCCATAATTAAATGAACCATGCTGTCCCATTTTTACTGCTTCTGTACTGCTGTGTATTATTGTGTACTATTATCATTATAATAATATTGTTTTTAAAATTGTATTTTAAATGTGATTTTAATTGTGATTTTAATATTTATTTAGGGATTTTTCTTCCTATTTAGCAGAAATACCGGTACCTATTTTGTATGCAAATAGTACAAATGAATAAGTAATAAATAATGTATCTGGGGCTGGTGGATTTGCAGCATGCCAGCCTCCCAGCTATGCCCAGTCCCATACAAAGCAGAAAAAAGCCATTGGCTTGCTTGGTTGAGACTTCAAATGGTGGGACTTGCAGCGTGGGGTTAACTCTCCTTTATCTTTCGGAAGGCGCTTTTTCCAGGCTGCTTGTGAGGTCCCAGAACTGCAAGATAAGTTTAATGTTGATGAATATTCCGACTTGGTGACTCTGACAAAGCCAGTGATTTATATTTCCATTGGAGAAATCATCAATACGCACACGGTAAGTCTTTTGCATATTGTCTTCACACTATTGGTCAAATCTGGAAGTCTCCATGTGAGCTCCTCCAAATGTAATAGGAATGTTTTTCCAAAGAAGAGTGGAAACCAGAGAGGAAATCGGCTAATCAGTTATCTCTGTTGTCCTCAAACCAGCTGCTTTTGGATCATCAAGATGCAATCGCCCCTGAGCACAATGACCCTATTCATGAACTTCTGGATGACCTGGGGGAAGTTTCCACCATTGAATCTCTGATAGGTGAGCTTTTTTTGATTTAGCAATGAACCACCAAACCACCATGGCGGTTTAAGTGTTTTTAATGAGTGATAAAAATGCCAACCACAAGCAATTCAAACAATGCTTCTTTGTGCATCACGCGTATGCACTCTGCGCCTACATAGAGCCTTTTTCAGGAAGCTTCTGAAGCTTAGGATTTTAGATGGGAACCCTTCCCCCATCATCCTAGTGCACATGTCTCTAGTGGGTTCCCACCTATTCCCTCAGTTCCTCTTTGATCACCTTTGTGGGTGCCTCAGAGAAGCTTCTCTGTGTCTTTGATGACTTATCGCTGAGGTCAAACTTATGATCTTTTTATTCTTCTCAATTTCTTCGTGAGGCGTTCGAGTGAAGCGGATGGCTGTGAAGGCCCCGTTTTGCAAGTGTGTCTGCTGTGGAAGTAAATTGCCACCTACGGATGGCCACTTCTTGCGCCTGTTTTGTCTAGGTGAGGCATTCATGAAACAGGCCAGAAGAAACCACTCCAATAGACTTCGGGCAGTCCTCTGGAGAAAAGCCCTCGAAGCCGATAATCAGCCTCGGGCTGCCACCACCATGTCGGCCTCATCTTCTCTGGCTCTCCAGATTGTCTCTGTGTCTTCCTCGGATCAGACCCTGGAGACAGGGAGAGACCCTCCGACTCCTGGTTGTTCCTTATCTTTCAAGACTGCAAAGAAGTTGGCTAAGAAAGCCCACACTTCTAAACCCAACCTGGAGCAGAAGAAGAGGAAGGAGATGAAGAAATCACCCTCTTCAATGGACAAAGAACCATCTTTCCTTCGGTGACAAAAGTCTCCAGCACCAAGCGCGCCACCATTGGCTCCAGAAGAACGAGCCCCGTCAGTACCATCCGCGTCCATCCTGATCTCATTGGTCTGCGAAGGGGAGCTCCACGATTCTTCTCCCCCTCCAGATCAGCCTCAGGATCGAGCCTCACCACCGAGGCAGTCGCCTCAATACCGACCATCTCCCCCAAGGGAACAGCATTTTCTCGAGCTCAATGGTCAGAGACACACTGCAGGGAGAGAAGGAGCCCTTGCTCGCCTCGCAACTTCAGATACTGCTCTCACTCTCCGTTTTCAGACTGGGACCGATGTTCAGGCTGGTCGCTGCTGCCTAGACCTTGTAACTACTGGGAGGACTGGCATTTTTGAAGAGGCCCATATTATGATCCTCGGTACTTTCCAGATCAGCTGCCACATTTCCGACAGGAGCCTTCCGCCTCTTTGGGCAGACCACCAACCCCAGAGGAGTTCCAGCCACCTCCTCTGAGAGAGTTGAGGCCACATCGCTCCGTACCAGCTTCCATGGTACTGAAACCTGCCGTGCCCACCACCTAAGTACCGAGGCCAGCAACGCCACCTTGTATGGAACTTCCTTGGGCCCTCTCATCGTTGCACGACCGACCAACGGCTGCCCGGCAATCCCCGAAGGCCTCCTCGCCTGAAGACTACTTCTCGGATTTGTCTTCCACGTCCGCACTGGTGCCCTCCATCTTGTCACCAGATGCCATGGTCGGTTCTAAAGACCCAGACTCGCCATCTGAGGACATGGGGCATTTTTCCAAGCAGGTACATCGGATAGCGGAATCCCTTGGCGTCAACATCCAGCAACAGGAGGAGAGGATAAGGTGTTCAATGCTGTGTATTTGGAGGAGGCAGTGCCAATCACGATCCCTTTCCTCCCCACCTTACTTCAAATGATTCAAGCGACCTGGAAGAATCAGTCTTCGATGCCACCCACATCAAAATGGCTTGAAAGGATGTACTGGGTGCAGGAACAAGGCACCACCTTTCTGGTTGCTCACCCAAAGCCGAATCCAGTCATCGTCAAATCAGTGCAGGGCTGCTCCCAAAGACAACATTCTGCCCCCATCAATAAAGAGGGCTGGCGCCTGGACTTGATGAGCTGCAGAAGTTACTTGTTGGCCACTCTGGGCTTGAAGGTCACTAACTACCAAGCCACCATGGCCCACTATCAACTTTTTTCTCTGGATGACTGTAGGGAGTTGGTCTGCATCTTCCAGGCGGGGGCCATGAAACTCTCCAGGCAGCGAATTAATACTGCCCGCCACCAGGCCAATTGTCATGCCAAAGCTATGGTGGGATCCATTGCCCTGCAGAGGCATGCTTGGCTCCGTTCTGCTGGTCTGAAGCAGGAGGTGCGTTCCCACATTGAAGACCCCCCCCCCTTTGATGGCAAGGGGCTTCTCATTCAAAAACAGACGAGGACTCCATTTAAAAGGCCCAGACCACAGCTACGAAAGTGGGAATCGCCCAATACCCTCCCATGACCACTTCTAAACAACGTAAGTGGTACCGCCAGCAGCTTTCACTCCCTGCTTGCCATCAAAGTGACCATGCTTCTCGTGCTCAGCAGCCACCACGATGCTCTTGCACCCGATCTCGGTACCTGTGGGGTCTTGCTTCATCACCAGCTCTGACACAGAAGAGGAGCTGGTGCAGGGTGAAGGGCTCACACCTGTGGCTGATTGCCGCCAAGGCCAGTCGACCTTGGACAGTCCTCCCTCTCCTAGGGAACAGGAGCAGGGAGAGCCGATGGAGGATTCTTAGCTGCAAGCGCTAGCCTTGGGCTGTCATGAGGGCTCAGGGGAGGAGGGCCCTTCAGGGTTGCGGCTGGCCCAAAGACACCAGGAGAAACGCCTGGCTGAAAGGCACGTGAGCAGGAGGCGGCGTAGCAGGTGTCTCCTGTGCCAAGATCTAGAATCAGAGACTAAGATTGAGGCTGGGTCAGGGTTTATAGTCTAGCTGCTGACCCATGCTCAGTGTGGAAAGCAACAACGCTGTTACCTGGCAAGGTTTCTACACTCCTTGATTCCCTTGATCTGAACTCCTGGCTGCTACAATTCCGGACTTGGACTTTAGACTCTTGAACCCTTATCTCTTACCCTCTGGACCTTGGACTGTCTCGACTTTGGCTTGTTTCTTGGACTGGTGTCTGGTGTATGGACTTTTCGTTATTGC
Organism: Shinisaurus crocodilurus; assembly: GCA_021292165.1. Classification (NCBI taxonomy): domain Eukaryota; kingdom Metazoa; phylum Chordata; class Lepidosauria; order Squamata; family Shinisauridae; genus Shinisaurus; species Shinisaurus crocodilurus. The sequence continues at coordinate 25,283 of JAHFWL010000933.1, forward strand.
TTGTAGCAATAAAAGAATTTGTTTGCAACTGCATTGTCTGGCGTGATCAAGCAGGACACAACAGTACCAGAGCTCCTGAAAGAGAGGGGATTATTTGAGCTAGTGATGACTTTGACTTGATGCCAGTCTCTCTACCACCGCCCTCGGCTCCTGTACCATCAGCTCCAGACCGTGTGCCTCTGACTCTGCCCTACTCACCTCCTCCCACATGTTCTCCTCTTAGATTTGGCGACCGTTTGAGGCCATCTACCAATGTGGAGGTTGATAACATTCGACTCCTGGGTCCTGAAGACTGTCCAGGATCGAGTTCAACGCCCTGCCTCCTTTCTTCAATATCCATACCACCCAGCTCTCATAGACACTACAGGACAAAATTGCGTTCTCGAGAAGAGAGCATCTCGACCCGTCCCACTTCATGACATGCAAAGGGGTCTGTACTCCTGGTACTTCATGGTACCAAAAAAGGATGGGGGCATCGGCCAATCCTGGACCTAAAGGATGTCAATTCCTACATTACCTATCTCTTCCTGCCGATGTCAGGCAGTCCCTTCATTGGTGGATGGTGAGGTCTCACCTGGAGGATGGACTGCCCTTCTTAGCACCCTACCATACCAAGAGCCTAATGACAGACGCGCCTCTCCTGGGTTGGGGAGCTCATTGTCAGGGTGCTATGGACACCGAGAGAGCTCCTTCCACATAAATCTACTGGAGCTCTTCGCTATCTTCAACACACTACGAGCACTGGAGAGAGACTTCGTAGGACAGAAAGTTCAAGTGGTGACGGACAATACTACTGTGGTGGCCTACATCAACAAACAAGGTGGAACGAGGTCATCAAGACTCAGCTTGACTCTTCATTTTTTTCAGTGGACTCTGAGAAGAGGCATTGTCCTGTCTGCAATTCATATTGTGGGCAAGGAAAATATCTTGGCTGATGCCCTCACGGGAGCAGAGAATCTGGTCCAGTGTGAACGGTTGTTCCAGCTTGGAGTCCCACGGTGGTTCTTAAAGTCTTGACAAACAAACCCTTTGAACCCCTAGCCTGTAGAGACAGCTCTACAGTCACACGAATGGGAGCTGAACCTGGTGATCCATGATTACATTTTCAACCTGTGGGGGACCCCGGACCTTGACCTTGCTTCTGAACAAGGCATGCACCACCTACTGCAGCAGAGCAGGTCTGGGTCGGGGCTCCATGGGCAATTCCTTCTTACATCAATGGACTAAGAAGTACTTCTAATTGTTTCCTCCGTTTCCTCTACTCTCCAGGTTACCTGCCAAAATTCGGAGAGATGATACCAACTGCTTCCTGATTGCCCCCTGGTGGCCCCAGCAAGCCTGCTTCACACCACTACAATGCTGCGCAGGGGAATATCTCCGTCTCCCCTTGATGCCAATGCTTCTCTCCTAGGAAAACTGTTGGATTCGACACACAGGCCTTCTAACGCTGCATCTCACGGCTTGGAGACTCTGATAACAACGCAACTGTACCCACTTTCTCCACACGTCCAAGCAGTGCTGGATGCAGTTTGGAAACTTTCCACCTGTCATTCCTACGCAAAGAAGTGGGCGAACTTTTCAGTCTTCACTAAGTCTAAGGGCTCGGCAGAATTGCAGCTTGAGATTGATAGGCAAATGGTCAAGGAGCACCTGATTACTCTGAACGAGTTTAAATCTCCAGGGCCTGATGAGCTGCATCCTAGAGTAATAAAGGAACTGGCAGAAGAACTCTCAGAACCACTGTCTATTATCTTTGAGAAATCATGGAGGACAGGTGAAGTGCCAGATGACTGGAGGAGGGCAAATGTTGTTCCCATCTTCAAAAAGGGCAAGAAGGAGGAACCTGGGAACTATAGGCCAGTCAGTCTGACATCAATCCCCGGGAAGATTTTTGAGCAGATTATAAAGAAGTCAGTCTGCAAGCACCTTGAAAACAATGCAGTGATTACTAGAAGCCAGCATGGATTTGTCAAGAACAAATCCTGTCAGACTAATCTGATCTCATTTTTTGATCGGGTAACCTCCCTTGTGGACTGTGGGAATGCTGTGGACATTATATACCTGGACTTCAGCAAAGCTTTCGACAAAGTGCCTCATGATATCCTGATTAGTAAGCTAGCTAAGAGTGGGCTAGATGGAACAACTATCAGGTGGATCCACAATTGGCTACAGAATCGGACTCAAAGAGTGCTTATCAATGGTTCCTTCTCAAACTGGGGAGAGGTAACGAGCGGGGTACCACAGGGCTCGGTCCTGGGCCCGGTGCTCTTCAACATTTTTATTAATGACCTGGATGAGGAGGTACAGGGAATGCTTATCAAATTTGCAGATGACACAAAGTTGGGTGGAACAGCTAATACTCTGGAAGACAGAAACAAAATTCAAAGTGACCTCGATAGGCTGGAGCGCTGGGCCGAAAACAACAGAATGAAATTTAACAGGGATAAATGCCAAGTGCTGCACCTAGGGAGAGGAAACCAAATGCAGAGTTACAGAATGGGGGACACTTGGCTCAACAATACTACAAGTGAGAAGGATCTTGGAATTGTGGTAGATCACAAACTGAATATGAGCCAGCAATGCGACGTGGCTGCAAAGAAGGCAAATGCAATTTTGGGCTGTATTAATAGAAGTATAGCTTCCAAATCGCGGGAAGTGATAATTCCCCTTTACTCGGCACTGGTTAGGCCTCATCTTGAGTACTGCGTCCAGTTCTGGGCACCTCACTTTAAGAAGGACATAGACAAACTGGAGAGGGTTCAGAGGAGGGCAACAAGGATGATAAAGGGACTGGAAACAAGGCCATATGAGGAGAGACTGAAAGAACTGGGCATGTTTAGCCTTCAGAAGAGGGGACTGAGGGGAGATATGATCGCACTCTTCCAGTATTTGAAGGGATGTCACACAGAGGAGGGCAAAGATCTCTTCTCGTTCATCCCAGTTTGCAGGACATGGAATAATGGGCTCAAGTTACAGGAACCTAGATTCCACCTAAACATCAGGAAAAATTTCCTGACTGTCAGAGCAATAAGACAATGGAATCAACTACCTAGGGAGGTTGTGGGCTCTCCCACTCTGGAGGCATTCAAGGTGCAGCTGGACAGACATCTGTCAGAGATGCTTTGACCTAGATTCCTGCATTGAGCAGGGGGTTGGACTCGATGGCCTTGTAGGCCCCTTCCAACTCTACTTTTCTATGATTCTATGATTCTATGATCCGACCTGTGTGATTCTTTGTGTACTAGACTACACTCATTTCACTCTGATGCAATGAGGCTCAAAGCTCTCTTCTACCAAGGTGTACCTCACTGCCATCTCGGCTTACCATTACCAATTTTGGGTGCCTCCATTTTTGTCCATCCTTTCATTAGGCAATTCCTTAAAGGAGCATGGAATCTGGTCCCACCTGTGTGAACGGTTGTTCTGGCTTGGAGTCCCACAGTGGTTCTTAAAGCTAGGAGAAGCATGCATATATATTAATTTATGTATAGGCCTTCCCCAACCTAGTGCCCTGCAGATGTTTTAGACTACAATTCCAAGCATTCATACTGGCATTCATGAGAGTTAATGGGAGCTGAAGTCCAAAACATGTGGAGGGCACCAGTTTAGGAAAAACTGTTCTTTATTATAATTTGATTTCCAATCCAAAACGGGATGTGTGCTTATCACCATAGTGCCAAGACCATGAACATCTGGGGACCCAAGGTTGGAGAACACTGAGCTAGGTGCTCAGAAAGTCAGACATAGAATTGAGGAACAATTTGCCCATGACTTTGTTTTCAGTAGCAGAACTGGAGCTCGCACACAGTTCCTCCTTTCACACATGGATCTACTCCTGTTTCCCCCCAAGCTTTCTTGATTTCAACAGCCTAATTTAGGGGGTGGGGCATGACTTTTGTTAAACCACTGGGAGTCAGAAACCCTTGCCTGGGCTGTTGTGCAGTGTCATTCCTCTGGCCTGCAGCCAGGTCACATGCCAGGAAGTTGCTGAAGATTGCATCAGCCTGGCTAGCAGCCAACTCACAATTTAAGCAAGGTCATGCCTTGCTATTACATAGCAAAATACAGGGTATAATACCATACAAAGCACACTGCACTCCTCGCCATCTTCCGCAACTCCCATTACAGGGGCAGTCAACCTTCTGCGTTGCTAATGCTTTTTATCATGCTTTTATGGGCCTGAGACTCTCTGGATTTTTATCTGCTGTCGTAGTTTTTCATAGTAAGTATTTTAATTGTTATTTAATTGATTTTTTTCTTGAATTGATGTAAGATGCCTTGAGTGTGGCTTAGGTGTGGGGAAAAAATAGGACTTTCTTCTGTGTCAACATGGATAGGATTGTGCTGTTAATTAATGTATGCGGTTAGGGATTAAGAGTTTTATTTTCTACTGTTTTAAATGTGTTTATATTGTATTATATCCTGTGTTTTTTTAGTAAACTAATATGTCCAGTAATGGGTGATAAACATTTTAAAACATATTAAAATAAATGCAAAATTCATACCATCTGCTTTCTCTCCATGAAGAAACAAATGCACCTTGCCTGACAGAAAATTTAAAGATTGAAATGCTTTAAATCAACCTTTTGGAATTTGGGGCTTAGGTTTTAATTTCTGTCTCCTCTTACCTATCCCTCATTTCTTTCCCCCATGGTTGACACTTGTGCCGAAAGTAATTTATTTATTTTAAATAATTATTAAAATTAATGTTGAGAGGAGAAGGATATAAAGGAGTGAAGCAAGCAAACCATTGCATCCTTTCAATCTGTTTCTATCCTAGGAGAGGGATCAGGCAGCATGAATGATCCCAGCAAGGAGATGCTGGCCAAAACAGAAGTTTCTCTCACACTGACTAATAAATTTGATGTTCCTGGGGATGAGAATGCTGAGATGGATGCAAAGACAATTCTTCTGAAGTAAGTGGAGGCTGGGGCATCCAAGGCACTTGGGGCTGTCCAATTTCATCATTACAGTCACCCTGAATGTAATCACCCCGATAAATTTACCCAGATTAAAGAATGGGAGAAAGCAGGCTATGGGATTTTTATGCCAACAGCAACAACAAAGTCAGGACCCCAGCTGACAGGCAGGGATGCAGTCTGCCTGGTTTCAGATTCACAAGATACCTCAGATCCAGCTATTCTGAGGCAAGCAACCAGGGATCTCGCCCTACTTAAAAAGCTAACATTAAATTGCACACCGTAAGCTCCTGGCAAATACACTATAACCTTGCTCGGGGTTGAAATGAGTGAAAGAGGTATGGGGGCCATGAACATGCAGATAGCAGGTGGTCGTCCATTTGGCAAAAGAAACGGATGAGGACTGCTTCTATGAGCATTAGGGAAAAGTCCATAAAATGGATTAATTGGATTTGCACCTATTAGTAGCACAAATTACGGGTGCTCATTCCAGTGAAGGTTGGAGAAGGGTGTTAAACTGTTCTCTGGTGAACACGTTTTGGAAACCAGTACAAGCAGAAATAGCAGAAACAACAGACCACTTGTTATTTGAAGAAGCCAAAACATGCTTAGAGAGGCTTCCTTCTTAAGGACATCTGTGGACGTACATCTGGGAGGAGCATTCACACTGTCAAACTTTGGAATCTTCTGAATGCACTTTGGTGCAGACAGTGGTTTCTTCCCATAATGCTAAAGAAGGTCAAGGTGTCCTTGATTGGTCACCATCCTTTATTCTGACAAAGCCAGTTTGGATTTCTTTCAGTTTACTTATAAAGGGATCACATGATCTGCACATCATGCTCAGAAGAAGCCAGATTGGATGGTCCCTCCATCAGCAGGGCTTGTTTTTCTCATAGCTGCCCAGGAATTGGCAACATTTCTCCCATGTCAGTCATTGAGCTGGTTCTCATGTAACAACCATCCATGGGCTGGCGTGCACAAATGGGAGAGTGCGGGCATGCTGTCTGCAGTGTGCAAGCCACTTCCGCTTTTAATCAACAACCTACGATTGGCTCATTCATAGGTTGCTGAGCGTGATGTGCGGTCCCAGAGCACATTGTTTAGGGGCTAAACTACCCAGCAGTTAACCCTACAACAAACCTCTCTCCCGCTCGTGCACAACAGGTTGTTTCACCCATGGGCTTTCTTTACATGCGAATCAGGTCATTGTGATTTTTCCACAATGGCGTGGATTTAGTTACCTCACATGAGTCTATGTGGTCATCACAGCCAACTAACAAGGACAGGAGTGGCAGAGGCCCGTTGCTGACTGCTGTTTTTCTTCCTCTACCACTGAGGTGTGGACCATCAAGGCTGGCTGTTCCGTGAATTGCTTCCTCTTAGTAGCTCCCTGACGGAGGGTACTCCGCAATGGAGATTACATCAGTTCTACAAGAGGGTACAATGGTGGCTCTCCAGCCAGCATAGATTCATAGATCATAGAGTTGGAAGGAGCCTGCAAGGCTATCAAGTCCAACCCCCTGCTCAATGCAGGAAACTAGAAGAGGGGTCTCCCATCCAAGTAATAACCAGGCTTGACCCTGCTTAGCTTTCCACACTCACAAGCTGAGCCATGGTGTGGGATGATGGGAGTTGCAGTCCAACAACATCTGGAAGGCCACACATTCCCCATTCCTTGCACAAGAGGATGGTGTATTTATTCTTTCCATTTTGCTTTTCAGCACAAAGCGTTTAATTGTGGATGTAATCCGCTTCCAGCCAGGAGAGACATTGACTGAGATCTTGGAGACTCCAGCTGCTGCTGAGCAGGTATGGGAAAGTATCTTGGCCCAGCCATGCAGGCATCCCTGCATCTAAGGGGCAGCCATTTCTGTGCCAGGCCTGGGGTGACAATGATAACCTGTGACTGTCCAAGGGTAGGAGGGCAGGGCTGGAGCAGGTGGCACCTCATTTGAGGGGGAGCAGGAACGTGGGTCAGAAGAAATGACCCACATTCCTGACCCCTGGGCCCTTCTGACCCTAGGAAGCTGAACACCAGAGGGCCATGCAGAGACGCGCCATTCGAGATGCCAAAACCCCTGACAAGATGAAGAAGTCGAAAGTAGTCAAGGAAGACAGTAACTTGAGTCTTCAAGAGAAGAAGGAGAAGATCAAATCAGGGCTAAAGAGGCTGACTGAGCTGGGCATAGTGAACCCAAAGAACAGATACCAGGATTTGATCAATGATGTTGCAAAGGTAGGTGCCAAGGGAAGCTGGGGAGCTGCTTGACAGTCCGGGAGGAACAGGAACAGCCATTGGTTTAGTTGAAACGGCACAAAGGCCCAGAGTATAAAGATAGAGAAGTTATTTATTGTATAAATATTTGAAAAGGAATAGTAAGGTTTTCAACATTTAAAAAACAACAATATGTATGACTCATTATAAACATAAGTACCACATAACAATTGAAGGGAAAAAATAAGGTTTTCAATTTTATGTATGACTTATTATAAACATAAGTATCACATAACAAAGTGGAAGGTATCCAGTATGCGTAGTCCAAAACAAACCAAAAGTGTCCAAAGTCACTGAATGTTGTAACCAAAACAAGATGAGAAAGTATCCAAGGTCACTTGAATGATGTAACCAAAACAAGATAAGACGATGTTTCTAGATGCTGTGTCGTTTCGTAAATATCTTCTTCAGTAGACAAACAGTTTCATTCAGATTCTTATAGCTATAATTAATAGAGAATAAATCTTCAGTAAGCTGAAACAATATATGCAAATTATAGTGGATACAGAAACATGTGATACTTAGGAAAGAATTATAATAAATACAGAGCAAGAACTACAAAGCAAGAAATGCTAAACTAAATGCTACCAGTCAGTTTTACTAAGATTCGTATAATAGGCCTGTAGCCAATGCCTTTCAGAAGGACTGAGTTGAAGTTAACCCAGCAAATTTATACAAAATGCTAAAGCCAAACAGGTGTAGGCTGAACGGATGAGTTTACAATTAAAGGGGAAAGAACACAGAGTTGCCATATATATAATTCCACATTAAAACAGTGAAAAACAGAGCAAGTAACCCATTGATATGTTTTATAAAGTCAAGTATACATATAATGACTCCAATACATGTAAGAAGATTGCAAAGTATATTTTATATAAAACTAGACCAGTCATATTCGCAATTTAACCCACCAGGTGTAATTGTATTAAGAAGAAAAGTAAAACGCGCCTCCTGCTGGCTGATTAGACAATCTACGTCTAGGATATTGTAAGAATGAGAATGAAGCTTCCAGATCACAAAAAACTGTAAATCTTTATCCTCATGTTTTTTATCCAAAAAATGTTGTACCATGGGGGCGGTTAACACCCGATTGCGGATCCTAGATTTATGTTCTTGTATTTGATATTTGATCTGGCGAGTGGTTTTACCCACATACAATAAGTTGCAGGGACATCGAATTATATATACAACTGCTTTTGAATTGCAGTTAGAAAAATGTCTAATGGTAAATTTAAACCCTGAATTAGTGTCATGAAAAGACTTAATCTGTAAGGCATGTAGACAAACTGAACATCTGCCACATTTGAAGTGACCTATAGTAGAAGGTGGAGGAGGGGGCCTTATTGAAAACCTTATTTTTCCCTTCAATTGTTATGTGGTACTTATGTTTATAATAAGTCATACATATTGTTGTTTTTTAAATGTTGAAAACCTTACTATTTCTTTTCAGATATTTATACAATAAATAAGTTCTCTATGTTTATACTCTGGGCCTTTGTGCCGTTTCCATTATAATTTACCTGGTGATATTGTTTCCTTTGTATTTCATTGGTTTAGTTGAGGCAGGGCGGCAACTGATTCCTGCTTCAGTACCTGATAGTTGTGTGGCAGATAAAGGTAGTTACTCCCAATTCTACCACCAACACATATAGGAACATAGGAATCTGCCTTATGAGTCAGTCCCATATACCCCAGTATTGTTGACACTGACTGGCAGCAATGGCTCTCCAGGGTTTCAGGCAGAGTTTTTCCCCAGTCCTACCTGGAGATGCTGCCGGGGATTGTACCAGGGACCTTCTGCATGGAAAGCGTGTGTTCTGCCTCTGAGCCATGGCCCCTCCCTTGGAATGCCTCTGCCCCTTGTCTCATATATTGGCAAGGGGTTGGATCCAGACTTAGTCAGGCTTAGAATAGATACACTGAGACAAAATAATTACTAACTTAAGCCCCACTAATTCCTCTAAGCATGGCTAAGTTTGGATCCAACCCCAGCTCTTGTCCCTGCTGGGCTTCCACCACCAGATCTTCAAACCTCTTTTTCATCTGCTCCTCACCTAGGACATCCGTAATCAGCGACGATATCGCCAACGGAGAAAAGCAGAACTAGTGAAGCTGCAGCAGACCTACAATGCACTCAACTCCAAGGCTACTTTTTATGGAGAACAGGTGGATTACTACAAGAGCTACATCAAAACCTGTTTGGATAACTTGGCCAGCAAGGGCAAGTGAGTGGTAACCAAAGGGGGTCTTTGAGGTTAACCTTGGCCACATTAAGCCCTGGGAAGTGGGGGTGGAAAAAGAGGCAGATTAGGGGGAGGATGGAAAATAGCCATGTGATGAAAAAAGAAGCTGACACAAAGGGGGGGGTGCAATCCCATTGTGCTGTGGGTGGGAACAAGGGAGATCTATTCCCCAGTGTCAGTGACCCTTGTAGAGAGAGAAATACCCCCAGCTGCTTTAACCCAGATCCACACTTGGGCCAATACTTGTCAAGCCAGGGACGCAAACCCCTCCAAATGGGGAATGCCCTATGGACGTAGCCACAGATTCCTCCTCTGTTTCCTCAGAGTCTCGAAAAAGCCACGGGAGATGAAAGGGAAGAAGAGTAAGAAGATTTTCCTGAAATATACAGCAGCCCGGCTCCACGAAAAGGGAGTCCTGCTGGAAATTGAGGATCTGCAAGTTAGTCAGTGAGTATCTCATTTACTAAAGGAACAATGTGCAGAGAGGCAGGTCTCACCCAGTTGGCACGCCAGGAAAAAAATAAAGCACGATGAAAAACATTTTTGTGGGTTCAAGAGTGTGTATAAATGTACACACGTGCACATGCATGCATCAGTGTTCCAAATAACCTAAGTTCATTGGAGGAAAAACAAGGTAGGAATGTAATAAATATGTTGGAATAATCCTACACATTAAAAAGAAAAAAATGTCCCACACATAGAACACTTGACCTTACCAGTGAATTTCTGTCCTTCTCAAGGGGGCGGAAGGCAAGAGCTATCAAGGATGCTGTAGCAGTGGATTTCCTCCATCGGAAGAGGGTTAGACTAGATTACCTTTGAGGTCGCTTCCAACTCTGATTCTGTGATCCTGATCCTGGCAAGGCTATCTCTGTCAAGAAGGGGTCACAGCTGGTGCACCAGCTGGAGCTGTTGAGAAACATTCCATGCCATTGTGGCCACCTGGGCCTCAAGCAACAAAGTTGGATCAGTGAACACCCCTACTTGTGAAATAAATGCAACCCATCCAGAACAGTTGAAGGATAAATTAGTCTTGTCTAGGCTAAGCTTCACTTGATTGGCTGCCATCCTTTCTTATTATTGAACCCAGACAACATTTATACTGCCTCAACTGAATCAGATATAAGGGAGAAATAGAGTTTAGTGTCATATGCATATTGATGACACTTCACTCTACATCGCACACAGTGCTTTCATAGAGATGGTGAAAAATGTGGAAAACAAGATGGAGCCCCGCACCATAGCATAAATGCCATGGAACCTCCAGCCAGTGGCACCCAGCATCACCTGGAGTCATCCAAGTAGGGATGGAACTGCTGCGACACCTTTGATCAAACTCAGATCGCCTGTCCAGAAAGATAACAGTTAAGAGGGTGGGTTCCGGTGGGGAACCAGCATTCAGCTGCCACCTCTGCCAAGCAAACACTTCTCCATTGCAGCTTTGATGTCTTCCCTTTGTACCTCCATCTTCCATTCTGATATTCCATTATTCCCTCACTTTGACTAGAGTTTGCACATTAATGTGCAAACACATTAACAAATGTCTGTTCTTGTCCCCAAACTATAGGTTTAAAAATGTGATATTTGAAATTGGTCCAACAGAAGAAGTCGGAGATTTTGAGGTGAAAGCAAAGTTCATGGGTGTTCAGATGGAGACATTCATGCTACATTATCAGGTATGAATCTTGATGCTGTCATAAAAACATAAGGTGAGCCATGCTGGATCAGAACAGATCCATCTAGTCCAGCATTGTGTTCACACAGTGGCCAACGTGAGTCCAATAGCACCCTGCCATTCCTGTTCCCAGCAGTTAGTGTATCCTCTGATCCTGGACTGGGTCCATTGATACAGTCTTATCTATTATGAATTTGTCTAATCCCCTTTTTAAAGAAGGCCCTGGCTTCTAGTGTCATGAGAGGGAGATAAATGTCTCTCCTCTTCACACCAGGCATCGTTTTGTACATCTCTAGAATCATAGAAAAGTAGAGTTGGAAGGGGCCATCGAGTCCAGCCCCCTGCTCAATACAGGAATCCAGGTCAAAGCATCCCCGACAGATGGCTGTCCAGCCGCACCTTGAATGCCTCCAGAGTGGGAGAGCTCACCATCTCCCTAGGTAGTTGATTCCATTGTCTTATTGCTCTGACAGTCAGGAACATTTTCCTGATGTTTAGGTGGAATCTAGGTTCCCGTAACTTGAGCCCATTATTCCATGTCCTGCAAACTGGGATGATCGAGAAGAGATCCTGGCCCTCCTCTGTGTGACATCCCTTCAAGTACTGGAAGAGTGCGATCATATCTCCCCTCAGTCTCCTCTTCTGAAGGCTAAACATGCCCAGTTCTTTCAGTCTCTCCTCATAGGGCCTTGTTTCCAGTCCCTTTATCATTCTTGTTGCCCTCCTCTGAACCCTCTCCAGTTTGTCTATGTCCTTCTTAAAGTGTGGTGCCCAGAACTGGACGCAGTACTCAAGATGAGGCCGAACCAGTGCCAAGTAAAGGGGAATTATCACTTCCCGTGATTTGGAAGTTATACTTCTATTAATGCAGCCCAAAATTGCATTTGCCTTCTTTGCAGCCACATCACATTGCTCCAAAGATCATTCAGTGTGTGCTCTACCACAATTCCAAGATCCTTCTCACTTGCAGTATTGTTGAGCCAAGTGTCCCCCATTCTGTAACTCTGCATTTGGTTTCCTCTCCCTAGGTGCAGCACTTGGCATTTATCCCTATTAAATTTCATTCTGTTGTTTTCAGCCTAGCGTTCCAGCCTATCGAGGTCACTTTGAATTTTGTTTCTGTCTTCCAGAGTATTAGCTGTTCCACCCAACTTTGTGTCATCTGCAAATTTGATAAGCATTCCCTGTACCTCCTGATCATTGGATCATTTTTATACCTTAAGCCTCAAAGTATAGCCCAAATGGTTTATCAGCATGTGGGGGAAACCGACACTTGAAGGCCTTGTAATTTCAGCTCAAAGGCCCAATTTATTAAAGTTTATTAAAACAAGAGAGTAGGAGTAAAACTAGGAATATGTGCACTAATAAAAAGAAAATTAAATCTTATTACAAAATACTGATCTAGGTATTTCTATAGTGTACTGTCTACCAGAAGAAATAGACTTACATTGTCAAGGCCCTTGGGCATTCCGAGGGATGCCTCCTGCTGGTCACATGTTCCCTATGTTTTATGGAGTTTAATCAGGGTGATCATGATTGACAGCTAAAAGGACATTGGCCAATGAAGGAAGGGGATGTTTAAGGAAAAGTCAGTTAATGCAAGCAGTCACCTCTAGCAGATGAGCTGTAGGACTGAGGACTAGGTTTTTTTCCTGCCCAACAGAATAACTCCATAGAGCAGGGGTGCACAACTTACAGGCTGCCAGGTCTTTGTGTTGCCCCCATGACCCCCAGCTGCTGTCGCCACCAGATTCTGCCCGCCCCACTGCTTCTGCACTGCTATTGGCAGTGTGGAATCAGTGATCCCAAAGCAGCCTCCCCCACCATTAATTTGGCATGGATCTTCAACAGGATCGGCGGGATGGGGATGAGGTTAAAGCCTCCCCCAACCCAAGCAATCTTGAGATGACCCACCCCAGTGTGCATGTGTGCTCCCCACCACAGCCAACACCCGATGCAGCCCACTCAGGGCCAAAAAGGTTGTGCACCCCTGTGTAAGAAGAGGATGCTGGTTGGAGGGGCGCATGAAACGGGGCTGCTCTTCGAGCAACAGTGTGGAAGGTTTAAAATATTGGGTTTTCCATGTTCAGGGATTCATGACAGCAGCCTTATCCTCTCCTGCACCCCATTAGCACAGCCACCTTGTATTCTCTGAGCAGCAACTGTTCCTGCAATCAGACTAAAGAACTCTTGCTGAGCTAAATTAGTACCCAGAGACTAGTTGATCTCAGACAGAATCAGGCCTTCTTGTGACCCTTTGGAGTGGATACATCCCATTTTGGGCCATGTCACCTACAGCAGCATATTGAGGGTTGACTTGGCTCCATGCCAGGTGTATCAGTGATTCGGAAGTGGTGGGAAGTCAATCATGGAACCAGATAAAAGGAACAGCCGCTGGAAACTGAAGGCTACCTCCTGCCTCTCCTAGTGCCCCTCCCATGATTCCACCTTAGCTATGGCCTTCGTGGTTTCTTTCCATTTGGGATCTTCAGTATATTATATGATGCAGCCATCTTGCTGCTGACCAGGCCTGGGTGCAGGTTATAAATGTAATAAACAAACCCTGGCTGATATCTGGGAGATCTCTCAGCCTCTTTGTCTTTCAAATGCCTACCACGGCCAACAACAAAGCATGTGACAGTGTTGATAGCATGTTGCACTCAAAAAATGTGGGGTGGATAAAATCTATGTTGGTTTGTTTTTAAATGAACAACAACAGATTCTTTTGATTTAAATTTGTTTTTTTATTGAATGCATGTTTTGGTTTTTTAATAAATAAAGTAAGACATTTCTTATTTTTTTAAAAATAACATACATCATAAACATGCAAAGCAGTCTCATAAAAAATCACTAATGGCTCTGTCTCTCACACACACTGGTAGGAAATTCAATCAAATATGCACATTTTTTCAACTTTTCATCTCATGAAAATGGCTTTGTCCAACCTAATTATTCACTCCATTTTATCCACTCTAGCTTCTTGAAAGTTCTAGGCTTTCTGTTTCTGTATCCACCCTGCTATATTGTTTTTCTGTAGAAAAAATAGATTAAAAAATTAATTGGATTTAATTTTTTTAACAACATAAAGACTAAGTTTCTCTTAAATAGTAACTAGGTTATTGTAAGGTGGGTGTGGGCGGCAAGGGTCTCTGGCTGGAACGCCGGGGCCAGGGGATGATGGAGGCTGGAGTGGATGAGAAGAGTGCAAAGTCCAGGAGCCGGGCCGGGGTTGGCACACATAGCAAGCAAGGTGGGGCCAGAGGTGAGAGGCAAGTCCAGGGAGCAAGCAGGTCCAGGCAGGGGTCAGAGGCAAGAAGCAGGTCCAAGAGTAACAGAGTCCAGACAAGGGCCAGAGGCAGAAGCAGGCTTGAGAGTCAGGCAAGAGGCAGTCACGTACCGGGTCGAGCAGGGCTAGAGGCGTAGGTCAGGAATAGGTGAGGGTCAGGCGTAGGTCAGGCAAGAGCTGGAGATGGTCACAGAGGGTCAGGAGCCAGTTGCAACAGCACAAGGAATCGTGTTGAGGCAAGGGTCGAGGGCAAACTGCAGCTCTTACATAGGTCCTTCTGGCTGCTCCAAGCCTGGGCCACATTATCCAGCCTGAGAGCAGCCAGGAGCAGGAAGCTACACTCTGCGAGTAACTAGAGACACCTGCAAGGAGGTATCTTCACCACCAGGTAGCTGTGGCACTACCTTGGAGGAGCGGATCCTAACTGTTATCGTTATATAATCTGTATATAATAAGCATGTTACACGTACAGTTAATATCTAAACTCAATTAATACCTCTAGCAGATAAAATGAGTTAAAGGAGGCTTTTCTATGGAAATTTAGAAACAATTGTATCATTTCTCAAATATGAGTATTGAGCCCAGATGAAAATAAACTGTTCTAGCCCAGTAACTTTCAAACTTTGCTTTGACCTTATCAGTCATGGGCATTTCATTTTTGTTTGCTACTTTGTCCAAGACTGAGTAAAGCAGAAAGGAGCAACACTGGAAAGAAAAATAGAAGACAAAATTGTCCAGTGTACATCTGCCTGTATTCCCATACTAAGGCTGCCCCATACAACCACTTGCCCCACTGAACTCAATGGAACGTATTTCTGAGGAGACATGTATAGCTTTGTGCTGTTAACCTCAAACTGTCATGGGTGCTGATCAGAAGAAAACCTTATATGGGAAGCATGCAAAATATATATCACAGTTTCCCAAGCCCTGGTTCAGAATTCAGACTCTCTCTCTTCTCTCTCTCTCTCTCTCTCTCTCTCTCTCTCGGCAGGATCTGTTGCAGCTACAGTATGAAGGTGTGGCTGTCATGAAGTTATTTGACCGTGCAAAAGTGAATGTTAATCTCCTCATTTTTCTCTTGAACAAGAAGTTTTATGGGAAGTAACACCGGTTCCTTGGAGCTTCATGTTTCTTCTGCGAGCTTTTTTGCCCAGTGGCTGTCCAGCTCTGTCTGTCCAGCACGGACAGGTCCACCTTCTGCATGCAGGTCTCCATCTGTCTGACATATTGCTGCATCAGCTTGTGTGTGTACCCGCCCATCCCATGTACCTGCCCAGTGCCACAGTGAATTAAACCATTATTAGTCTCTTTGTTCAAGTTCTGGGTGTATTTTTTGTCTGAGTGTTGAGCAACAGTGCATGCAGGCATTTTGGAAAGCAGTGAAGCCACCATGAATGTTAACGGCATCCTCACCCTGTGGTACAAGGTGTACAGTGGCTGCGAGGAGAACCATTCCTGGATTTTGTATCTCTGATGCTTTTCCCTGCTTGAGAGAGCACTGCCTGGAGCACAGGGGCTCACAGTGCATCCTAGACTATTGCAATGCTTAGAACAGCTTAAGTTAATCTGTTTCTGATTATTACTATTTCTATTATTACTGCGGATTGTCCTTCTGCCAGGGGAGGCTGGTGACTCCTATTTCATTGGGGCTCCTTTTCCATTACAGGTTTTGCAGGTTTTATTTGGAACTTCATAGGAGCTCTCCATGGTGGTGAATCTATTTTGGAGCACCATGGAGAGCTCCTATGAAGCTCCAAATGAAACCTGCAATGGGAAAGGAGACCCGCCCAAAAAGGAGTCCTCAGCCTCCCCTGCCTTCTGCTGTTAGTTGCTTTGCGGGAAATTAAATGCTTCACTGGGGAGGCAAGAAGCTATTTTCTGAACAATAGATGCAAGAGTCTAGCCTTCCCACTTTCTTAAATCAGGGTCTTCTTTTTTCCCCTTAAATTACGGATCTGTGCAGTTGTGGCAATAAAAATAGAATACCACGTCATTGTGAACTCTAAAGAATTGTGCAGGCTTTCAATTTGAAAGAGATCTGGAGAAATTTGGAGAGTCCAACCCCAGAGACGATTCATAATAGATTCTTAAGAATTGACATGTTCTCGGTGTTTAGGGTTAGGGTTAGTGGCAGAGAATTTGATGATACAGATGGCAGATGAAATGTAAATGAAAAATAAAACCGGCATGATTAAGATATTTTGGACAGGGTCAGACCGCTGGACTGTTACTACATTAAGGGGTAATTCTACATTAATACTACATTAAGGGGCTTTGGGAGGGGGAAAACACAATTGGAACTGGAAAGACAAAAGCTAGAAAATTTGTACACAAAATACTGCACACTTGTACTGTTTTATGGTTTGTTTAGTATGATGTCAAATCCAGGAGACATCCAGCAAGAAGGTTAGTCCTGAAATTGAATGCAGGGATTATTCCTGTTTTAAAAGGAGAAGAGGCCATTTCTGAATGGGAAGAACCCTCAGATCTGGGTCCAGCTTACATCCAGGTTGGGCAAGAACAAGGGAGAAGGCTGGTGACAATTTGAAAGAGATCTGGAGAAATTTGGAGAGTCCAACCCCAGAGACAATTCATAATAGATACTCAAGAATTGACATGTTTAGTTTTGGAGAAAGGCCTATTCGGAGACCTATATCTGCTGCATACACATTTTGCACATCTGCCAAGATTTCTGCCCAAATTGTTAAAAGCATTAAAGTTGCTGTGGACATGCAGTAATACTTTTCCATTCTCATATCTGCTACTGCTTTGAAACAAATGAGTTTCATTTTTCCTTTAGACTGGCCTAAACACTAGCTACACCAAGGGGATGTTCAAAATGGTGATTGTAAGGTGCCAACAGAATTAGATTTAGACATACAATATAGAGGTTCAGAGACAATAAACACAAAAGGCATGTGAAGATCCATGATGTAATATGAACTCAAATAACAGCTTTAAATCACATAAAAATACAATACATCCATTGTTAATGGAAATAAAGTTAATATAGTTATGTTATAGTAATCATTAACAAAACACTTTTAACCAGAAAATAAATTCGCAACATTCTTGGTTAACATGAGCAAATTGACTGTGTTATGGTAAGCATTAATTGTGTTATGGCAGGCATTAAACCCAGATACCTGTTCTGTTTATGGTGTGGTGGGCCTCCAGACGATGGAATCCAGCTGCCATCAGTTCTCTTCATGTCTCAGTGCTAGCTAGTGGGGAAGGTGGATGGGAGGGAGTTCTTCCCCAACTGCCATACTGAGCCCTAAAGCAAAAAAGCCTGTTCCCTTTCCTAGTTGCCAGGAGAACTCAATGCTTCAGGCCTCACTCTGCCTGCCTTATTTCCCAGAAGCACCCCCCAAACTTGGGAAGAGATCAAGTTGCCTGGTAGATGGAGTCCCTGTCCCAGCAAGGACTAATTAAGTCAGACTGGAATTCTTCCTTCCCAGCAAGAAGAGAGATCAGCCTCCCTTGAACTCCCCAGGTGAAGAGCTGCTAATGTGCAAAGGGGCTGGGGAAGCATGCTGGCGTTGATGGAACCCTTGAAGCTTAGAGTTGGCCACTCTTTTTACAGCCCTGCTAGGCCTATAAAGTCCCTTATTTGTGTGAAAATTTGAAATGAGCTTGGTCGGAATCCGGGTGAGGGTCAGGTCCAGATCTGTGTCCGTGTCTGGGTGAAGGACCAGGTGAGGCTCTGGGGCCGGCGGGGCATGGTTGGGTTCCAGGTCGATGTCCTGGTAGGGGTCCAGGTCAGGGTCAGGTAAGTGTCTGGGTCAAGGTTGGTGTCCGGGTCAGGGACACAGAGTCCTGGTCTGGGTGAGTGTCCAGGTCTGGGTCTGGACCTAGGTGAGGGGCAGGGATGGGATCTGGTCCACAAATGAGTCAGGGTCAGGGTTCTGGTCCTGGTCAACCTTGGTGTCCGGGTCTGGGTACGAGTCCTGGTCTGGGTCTGGGTTATGGTCCAGGTCTGGCTCAGGTCATGGTTTGGGTCTGGGTCCCGGTGAAGGTCCAGTTTGGGTCTAGGTCTGAGTCTGGGTTCGGGTCTGGATCCAGCCAGGTCCAGTATGGGTCCAGGTCCCAGTGATGGAAAGGATGAGGGTCCGAGAAAGGGCAGGGATGGCATCCAGGTCCGGATCCAGTTCCAGCTGAGGGTGTGGGTCCAGGTCCTGGTCAGGGTGAGGATCAGGGTTTGGGTCTCAGTAAAGGGCAGGGATGGGGTCTGGGTCTGTGTCCTGGTCAGGTTAGGGGACACTCACAGCCTTGGCACTGCCATTCACCGAAAATCTGGAAACATCCTCCAGAATAGCCAAAATTTGGCACTTTTTGCCAATTTCCCCAAGGTGAGAAAGGAGTTCAGTGCCTCAAAACCCGCCCAGGAGAGGTTTTCCGGCCTGTACAGATCACCTGACGCTTGCTTGACAACTCTTTGCCTCAGCGCTACTGTTCACTGAAAATCCAGAAAAAATGCCCCCCAAATAGCTGATTGTCGCCAGTTTCTCCGAGCAGAGAAAGATGGGTTCAGAGAGCCCCGAAACCCATTTTGCAGCCTGTACGGGCCTGTAATGACACGGTCCCTTACACTTTAGGACCACGCGCATAACCCTTTCTCAGGGTTAGGAATGAGGGTTTTTTTAGGAATGAGTTTTTATTTATAAATAAAATACTACTATTTCAAATATACAACCGAGCGCGAAAACGCGTTACAAACGGCACTCAATTTCCATTCTCTTACTAATACATTTGTTTTCCTAACTTCCTTTTTCTCTAATACATTTTAATTCTCATACTTTATTACCTATTTTGCCTCATCACAAACCAGTTTGTTAAATACCTGTATAGAATCATAGAAAAGTAGAGTTGGAAGGGGCCTACAAGGCCATCGAGTCCAACCCCCTGCTCAATGCAGGAATCCAGGTCAAAGCATCCCTGACAGATGGCTGTGAACCATCCTTCCTTAGTCTGTGTCTTTCACTCCCTAAAACTCCTCAGTACACACATGTCAATTAATTGTTATTTACTGCTTGAAAGAGAAACCAGATATTGTAAAAGCATAAATCTGTCACAGTAGAAAGAAACAATTAGCTCACATTAGAGAATTTGTTAACACCCATGCGCGAAAGTAAGACGCTTGTAGAAAGTATAAAAATGCTTGTATTTCTATTGTGGATTGTCTCACTCTGCCTTGGAGTGAGACCATACAGTGCTGTATTTGAATAAAGGAATTCTTTTTACCCACTCTGGTTGATTTATTGGGCCATAAGTCAGCTGGAAAACGAACCTAGGAAGTGGCTTTAACTTCCTTACCACAAGGGTAAGGGGAGGGATCCTCTCAGTCCTGCAGAAATTGGCATGGCAGTGCCATGCCAATTATAACAGGACAGACAGGACTGGAAGGGTCCCCCTCTGATCCCACACAACACAGCAGGCTGGATAAAGTGACCGAAGGGCAGCAGGAAGGGGGCCAGAGCACAGTGCATTTGGAATCATGTGGGAATGAACCTGAGGGGGATCTGGGGGAGGAGACATTAATCCATTTCCTAGAAGAAGAAGGCACAGAAGCTGAATATTTAAGCTCTGCTTCAGAAAACCTACAGACACCCCTGGTCTTAACCCAAAAAAGGGGTGAGGCTGTCGTGCATTTGCGGGATGAGGCAATTGTTCTCATTTCTTCTGGGGAGGCACAGGTCCAAGAGGCCGAGGTTGGCAGCAGCGATGAACTGCAACCTAGAATGAAAATTCAAAAAATAGCATCAGCGAGTCCACACGAGATTAGCTCTCACTCAGAAGGTGGGGAGCAAGTTGAGACTGGGGAAACAGAGGCTACCCGGACTGAAGAGGCTCAAGTAGTCTGAGGAGTCTCAAGGGGAGGATAATTCATAAATCTTAGAGGAGATGCTCACCTATAAGGGGGCGTTCCCGCAGCACCGGCGGACAGCGGGCCAGCTTGAGCTGTGGGAGTGACAGATACATTACCCACCTGAAAGGGTTAAAGAATAGCTGCTGGAGACTCCCCACCTACCAGAGGATATGGTCAAGCTTTGGGCCTACATGGTCCTCCATTTTACTCTGGAACCGGTGGAAGTTTACAATTGTCAGCCCAAGTTAGGGAGAGCAGAAGTTTTCATGGCACTGGCTAGAAGCAAGGAGACTCTTCTCAAAGTCCTGAAAGGTTTCAAGATGCTGGATAGGCAAAGTAAAAAACAGCAGCTATATGCTCACCATGTTGGCCACAGAGAGAATCCTGCGCAAGGATAAAACTAAAAGAGAAAAGAGAAATTATATGTCCCGAATGGCTGGAAGAGAAAATTTTTCTGAGAATGTTGCAAGGGGTGAGACGGGCGTGGCAATACAAGGAGGAGAGTCAGAAACCGCCAATGGGGAGGTTCAAGGAACCTCAATTCACTACGTTCGTGCAGGATTTTGATTCTAGAATGTCAGAATCTGCTTTTCTAGACTGGCTTCAGGACATCATCCATTAGGAATAGGCTGAAACTGATGAAGCAGATGGGACCGGAGCATAGCAGTCTGCTCCAGTCCCATCTGCTCCAGACAAAGAACCCCCCGACGGGCCTTACAAACGCAACAGGGGATCGCTGCTCATGCACGGTCCCCGAAAACTGGTGAGGGTCGCACTTCTGGTGCGGAATTTTCTTCTCCTCTTGTCGTGGGGCACGGGAGGTGCGAACCCACCCCCATGACAGGAGGGAAGGGGAGAGCGTGGGCAGAAAGGGTCGAAGACCGGGAAGAGATAGACTATGATCCCGGCGGTCTCTTCCTCATCAGAGGGGGAGGCGGGTACAGAGATGGAAGGGGACTCTGAACTGGCTAAACTGGGGGAGTCCTCTGCAGAGGATAGAATGGGGGAAGAGAAGAGTCAGAGAAGGCCTCTTAGCCCTCACGCGGAACACTCGTTAACGGATGTGGTGGCTGTGGTTGGGGGGGGATCGGGAGGAGGAAGAAAGGGAAGTGTGGAGAAACGAGCCTTTGGGGGAACACACACACGCCTCCTCATGAGTAAACCAGGTGGGGGCCGGGAGGAAGCGAAAGGTGCATGGAACATGGGATGGGGCCTGGCGTCTGGAGGAGCCAGGCTGAGGGCATTCATATGCAGATAGTTCAAGCCATGACTCACAGTTCCCTTTCCCCTGCTTGGCCAGTTTCCTTCCCCCTGCATGGCCATTGGCCAGGTGAAATTCAAATTGATTGGCTGAAGGCAGGAAAGCTACAGAAAGGGGGAGGGGGAAGAGCTATTTCCCCACGTGAAGCCTTTGTTCTTGGTCTTAGTCCTTTTTTGATAGCGTGGCTGGTTGGAGCCATGGCAGCGCGCCAGCGAGGGGCCCGAGCCTTTACGGGGGGGCCCCTCAGGAACCAACCCCAGGCAGCTCCTGGTAAAATGAGCTGGATGAGGGCTCTGGTGAAGGCAAGCCTTGTAGGAGTTTACCCATCTTGGACCTTCGGGTAGGTGTGGTAATTCTCCATCGGGCGGCAGTGCACAAAATACCGTGGAACAAATAAATGCCCGGAGTGGTGTTTCCCTACAGGCTGCGACTGTACGGCTTCCACCCACCCCGGGAGCATCTTCGGCTTTTTCTGATACGACGGGAGATACGCGACGAAAGGAACCGCAGACACGGACTGGACAGTTAGTGTGGTATGAATACACTGTGTTTTGATATCTTTTCCAAATCGTGCTAAAAACCAAGGGTCTACTCTGAGTAGGATTTACAGCTAACGTTTTTTCCCATTAATAAACCATGTTTTGCTATCTTTTCCGAAACGTGCTAAAAACATGCCTTTTCCTGCCATTGGAATGCAATGAAATGCAGGCGAATGAAATGGCAATATTTGGACTGAGTTGAGTACAACCTGTAAAAGATAGACAATGTCATAACAAAAACTCTACTCTTACTTAGAGTAGAACCCTTGAAAACACTGCGGATCATGTAGAGATTAATTATTTGAGTGCCCTTCCATTCCAAGAGTCTACTCTGAGCAGGATTTACACCCAACGTTTTTTTCCATTAATAAACTCCATGTTTTGCTATCTTTTCCAAAACGTGCTAAAAACCTTCCTTTTCCTGCCATTGAAATGCAGCCCTTCAGGAGCATGAAATGGCAAGGTTTGGATTGAATTGAGTACAACCTAGTCGTGCTAAAAAAACCAAGGGTCTACTCTGAGTAGGATTTACACCGAACGGTTTTTTCCATTAATACACAATGTTTTGGTATCTTTGATACGGCCTGCCCCCCTGCTGATGAGGATATAGGTGGGGCTGGGGTTTTTAAGAGGCCCTTCTTTTTGAAGGGCTGGGGGGTTTTAGGGGTTGATTTTAGGGGTGGGTCTCCTGCCTGATCGGCGGAAGCGAGGGGGCATGTGCCTTTCCCAGGGCGATGATGGAGGGAGTTCTGGGGGGCAAAATATCCCACTGTTGAGCGGCAGGCACTGGCAGAACGCTAGAGGCAGGCCACACCAACTAAGGGGGACAAGGGATCGATGCTTATTACCTATCCCTTGTCCCGGCCTGCCCAGAGCCAAGGGATAACTGGAGGGTGTGTGGCTCCTCCCCCCACCTTGTGTTTGCTGTTGTGCAATGCCAGGTCCGTTACCCAAAAAACATCTCTCATCCATGACTTGATCCTGGATGAGGGTGCAGACTTGGCATATATTACGGAAACCTGGCTGGACGAGGCGGCTGCTCCAACTCTGGTGGCCTTGTGTCCGGCTGGTTTCTCATATGCCCAGCAGCCAAGGGTTGGGGGACAGGGAGGGGGAGTGGCTGTTATCTACCGGGAGTCCTTGGTCCTTAAGTTTAACAAACTGAGTTTAACAAACTCAGAACAATGATAAGTAAAGTCCCATGGCAAGCGACTCTAATGAGAAAAGGAGCCCAGGATGGGTGGGAGTTTTTAAAAAAGGAAATTTTAAAGGCACAATTGCAAACAATTCCCACAAGGGAAAAAGGCAGAGAGCAGCAGAAGAAGCCAATGTGGCTTCACAATAAACTCAAAGATGACCTGAAAACAAAAAAGGACACGTATAGGAAGTGGAAGGAAGGACAGGCTACAAGGGAAGAGTACAGGCAGGTAGCACAGAACTGCAGGAATAGTGTCAGGAAGGCTAAAGCGGAGAATGAGCTACGGTTAGCGAGGGATGCTAAAAACAACAAGAAAGCTTTCTTCAGATACATGCACAGTAAAAGACAGAGGAAAGAAATGGTGGTTCAACTACGCAATGAGGATGGCAAATTGATAACAGAAGACAAAGAAAAGGCAGAAGTGTTCAATTCCTACTTCAGCTCTGTCTTCTCCCAAAAGAGGGTCTATGACCCCACGCCCCTGGGCAAACCTGAAGTGCAGACTGTCTATTATCTTTGAGAAATCATGGAGGACAGGTGAAGTGCCAGATGACTGGAGGAGGGCAAATGTTGTTCCCATCTTCAAAAAGGGCAAGAAGGAGGAACCTGGGAACTATAGGCCAGTCAGTCTGACATCAATCCCCGGGAAATTTTTTGAGCAGATTATAAAGAAGTCAGTCTGCAAGCACCTTGAAAGCAATGCAGTGATTACTAGAAGCCAGCATGGATTTGTCAAGAACAAATCCTGCCAGACTAATCTGATCTCATTTTTTGATCGGGTTACCTCCCTTGTGGACTGTGGGAATGCTGTGGACATAATATACCTGGACTTCAGCAAAGCTTTCGACAAAGTGCCTCATGATATCCTGATTAGCAAGCTAGCTAAGAGTGGGCTAGATGGAACAACTATCAGGTGGATCCACAATTGGCTACAGAATCGGACTCAAAGGGTGCTTATCAATGGTTCCTTCTCAAACTGGGGAGAGGTAACGAGCAGGGTACCACAGGGCTCGGTCCTGGGCCCAGTGCTCTTCAACATTTTTATTAATGATTTCGATGAGGAGGTGCAGGGAATGCTTATCAAATTTGCAGATGACACAAAGTTGGGTGGAACAGCTAATACAAAACAGGAACAAAATTCAAAGTGACCTCGATAGGCTGGAGAGCTGGGCTGAAAACAACAGAATGAAATTTAATAGGGATAAATGCCAAGTGCTGCACCTAGGGAGAGGAAACCAAATCCAGAGTTACAGAATGGGGGACACTTGGCTCAACAATACTACAAGTGAGAAGGATCTTGGAATTGTGGTAGATCACAATCTGAATATGAGCCAGCAATGCGATGTGGCTGCAAAGAAGGCAAATGCTATTTTGGGCTGCATTAATAGAAGTATAGCTTCCAAATCGCAGGAAGTGATCATTCCCCTTTACTCAGCACTGGTTAGGCCTCATCTTGAGTATTGCGTCCTGTTCTGGGCACTACACTTTCAGAAGGACGTAGACAAACTGGAGAGGGTTCGGAGGAGGGCAACAAGGATGATAAAGGGACTGGAAACAAGGCCCTATGAGGAGAGACTGAAAGAACTGGGCATGTTTAGCCTTCAGAAGGAGACTGAGGGGAGATATGATCGCACTCTTCAAGTACTTGAAGGGATGTCACATAGAGGAGGGCCAGGATCTCTTCTCGATCATCCCAGTTTGCAGGACACGGAATAATGGGCTCAAGTTACAGGAACCTAGATTCCAACTAAACATCAGGGAAAATTTCCTGACTGTTAGAGCAATAAGACAATGGAACCAATTACTTATGGAGGTGGTGGGCTCTCCCACTCTGGAGGAATTCAAGGTGCAGCTGGACAGCCATCTGTCAGGGATGCTTTGACCTGGATTCCTGCACTGAGCAGGGGGCTGGACTCAATGGCCTTGTAGGCCCCTTCCAACTCTACCTTTCTATGATTCTATGACTCCCTCTCCGGGATTCTATGACTCCCTCTCCGGGAGACCAAGTATATTGAGTGCTCTTCAACATTTTTATTAATGACTTGGATGAGGAGGTACAGGGAATGCTTATCAAATTTGCAGATGACACAAAGTTGGGTGGAACAGCTAATACTCTGGAAGACAGAAACAAAATTCAAAGTGACCTCGATAGGCTGGAGCGCTGGGCCGAAAACAACAGAATGAAATTTAACAGGGATAAATGCCAAGTGCTGCACCTAGGGAGAGGAAACCAAATGCAGAGTTACAGAATGGGGGACACTTGGCTCAACAATACTACAAGTGAGAAGGATATTGGAATTGTGGTAGATCTCAAACTGAATATGAGCCAGCAATGCGACGTGGCTGCAAAGAAGGCAAATGCAATTTTGGGCTGTATTAATAGAAGTATAGCTTCCAAATCGCGGGAAGTGATAATTCCCCTTTACTCGGCACTGGTTAGGCCTCATCTTGAGTACTGCGTCCAGTTCTGGGCACCTCACTTTAAGAAGGACATAGACAAACTGGAGAGGGTTCAGAGGAGGGCAACAAGGATGATAAAGGGACTGGAAACAAGGCCCTATGAGGAGAGACTGAAAGAACTGGGCATGTTTAGCCTTCAGAAGAGGAGACTGAGGGGAGATATGATCGCACTCTTCCAGTATTTGAAGGGATGTCACACAGAGGAGGGCAAAGATCTCTTCTCGTTCATCCCAGTTTGCAGGACACGGAATAATGGGCTCAAGTTACAGGAACCTAGATTCCACCTAAACATCAGGAAAAATTTCCTGACTGTCAGAGCAATAAGACAATGGAATCAACTACCTAGGGAGGTGGTGGGCTCTCCCACTCTGGAGGCATTCAAGGTGCGGCTGGACAGACATCTGTCAGAGATGCTTTGACCTGGATTCCTGCATTGAGCAGGGGGTTGGACTCGATGGCCTTGTAGGCCCCTTCCAACTCTACTTTTCTATGATTCTATGATTCTATGTTCTGGAGGTTGGGTCCAAAGGGCAGCCTGGGGATTCTGCTCGTGTACCGTCCACCCCGCTGCACGACAGACTCCCTGGCCGAGGTGCTGGAGGTGGTCTCTGATGTGCGTGTATTGTCCCCCAGGCTATTGGTGCTGGGGGACTTCAACGTGCATTCGGGGGCTGCCCTCACGGGGGCACCTCGCAACTTCATGGGAGACCATGGCTTCCTGGGAGCTGCACCCTGTATTAACTGGACCTACCCATGTAGGGAAACTGAGTTACCCTGGGGTGTGTGTGTTGGTTACAACATAAGCTTTAAATTGATGGTGCCCAGAACGTCTGCTTGTTTAATCTTTAAGTGTTTGGGTTCTGCAGAGGAGTTGGGGTAAGCAGCACTTAACACCTTAAGAGGCAATAACTGAATGATGAATTACCACCCTCCCCCGTAAAGCCTACTTAAGTATTTCTGCTTTAGCATTTGTGTCGTGGCAATATTGACACCGGCTGATCAAAAGTGAGATGGATCGCTGCTGAGAATATACGGGAATAAACGAAGGTGGTTTGGGGGCTACCAAACCATCCTTTGCAGTAGCCACCCTCTAAGAACCCAAACTCAGGCCACTGCAGCCCGAGGCAGATAGGGATTTTAGTCACTGCAGGCCGAGGCAGCCATTCAACTGCTAACCGGCACACACAGAGCGGGCCCTGCCGATCAGATGCTGCACCCCATAGAAAGGCCGGGTCCCACTGTGACTGAGTGCCACAGCCCGCTCCACACCTGTGCCTGTCAGTTGGTGGGTTCAGTATTGGCTCAGTTCCTGGCCACACGCCAGTTTGGCTCAAATAGGACGTTCGGGCTGCAGACACATGGGCTTTCCCCTCTCAGAAGGGTTTGGGGTGGGCAATGCAGCGCAACGGAAGCCACACCTGAGACCCAAGGTCCCTGGCCGGGTCTTAAATACCCCTGGTGGTGTGTCAGAGCCAGTGTGGTGTAGTGGTGAGAGTGTCGGACTGGGACTCGGGGAGATCCGGGTTCTAGTCCCCGCTCGGCCATGAAACTCACTGGGTGACTTTGGGCCAGTCAGTCACTGACTCTCAGCCTAACCTACCTCACAGGGTTGTTGTGAGGATAAAATGGAGAGGAGGATTAGGATTATGTAAGCCACCTTGGGTTCCTTGCAGGAAAAAAGGTGGGGTATGAATATAATAAATAAATACATGATTTGCTGCCACCGTGTTAGTTGGAATCCTGCAGTCCTGGGGCTCTCCACCGACTTCAATGGGGCGTTCTCACATACTGCCCACCGTTGCCGTCGGCCCCTCTCCACGGATGCGGATTCACGATTGCCTTGGCATGGTCCAGAAAAAGCCGAGGGGGCAGGACAGGATTGTGCTGCATCGTGTGTTTTTCCCCCTCTCTGAGAGGAGGGGTTAGCAAAGGAACCCCTTTGCTTAGCAAAGGTGGCAAAAGTGCTGCCTTTTGCCACCAGTGAAATCATTAGTATATTTTTGGGCAAACCTTCCTGCCTTTAGAAAGAGGATTTATATAGTAATGCATATTTATGAGGCCGTCACAGCTCAAGAAGACTTAAAAAGGAAAAAAAAAGATGCAATTATCTTCTAAAAGTTTCGCTTTATTTTCATGCTAATGAACACGTCATTTTTTAAGACAGCTAATTGGCTTTGTGCTTTATCCTGCAGCGGGTGTTGCCTCATTAAGAGTGCCTCGATTTGCACATAAGCAAGTTCAGAAGGAAGGCTCTTTGCTCCAGGTGAAAGTGTTTTTGCTTCATGCTTCCAAGGGACCTGCTGCTGCTTCCCTCCCAGCCAAAACATAACACTTCCTAAGCACTACCCACCCACTCCTAGGCCAGACATTCCTTGGAGGGCTATTTCACCTAGTGTATTCTCAGTGGCAACTTCTGGATATTAATTTATTTTTAAAGGAACATGCAGGAGCATCTCACTGCAAAGACAGAGGAGAACAAGGGAGCCATTGAAAACACAGGCTCACTAATTAATACTGGAAATCCAAGTAGAAACAATACAATTAATTGCAAGTGAATGAGAAATGCAAGTTAAGCACTGACTGTGGGGCAAGGCCTCATTTCCAGTCATCTTAAGTTTTCTACACAAGGGGAAGAATACCGAAGAAGGTCACCCCCTTTAGTTCCATACTGGTTGCCCCACTCCTTGTAAGTTTGGCAATGCTTAATTTGTCCAATCTGGGGTGGGGTGGGGGAGATGGAATCTATTTGTAACCACACACATGTTAAGCTGTGATAGCACAGAAGCCACATCCCATTATGGTAAAGGGAAGACTCAAAGCAGCACAGAACATAAAGGAAGGATGGAACAGGGCTGCTGCGGAGAGGAGAGTGTCATTAGGGCAGGGGTCCACTGTCCCCTCAGACCTTTCAGTGCACCGGTGAGGAAGATGCTCAGGACGCTTCTTCAGGACAGGACAGTTAGTACCTTATTCAGGGACCTCCTGGCCAGGGGACACAGCCCTGCTAGAGGATGAGTCCCCAGAAGAATCTCCACCTCCCCAGCCTAACAGAAATCTAAGACTGCAAAATCAGGTTAGGGTCCTTTAAAAGTTCAGTCAGCTCCTCCAAGTGGGTTGCATCAATAGAAGAATAGTTTCTAAATCATGGGAAGGAATAGTTGCACTCTACTTTGCACTGGTCAGACCTCACTTAGAATAGAATCATAGAAAAGTAGAGTTGGAAGGGGCCTACAAGGCCATCGAGTCCAACCCCCTGCTCAATGCAGGAATCCAGGTCAAAGCATCCCTGACAGATGGCTGTCCAGCTGCACCTTGAATTCCTCCAGAGTGGGAGAGCCCACCACCTCCCTAGGTATTAGGTTCCATTGTCTTATTGCTCTGACCGTCAGGAAATTTTTCCTGATGTTTAGGTGGAATCTGGGTTCCTGTAACTTGAGCCCATTATTCCATGTCCTGCAAACTGGGATGATCGAGAAGAGATCCTGGCCCTCCTCTGTGTGACATCCCTTCAAGTACTGGAAGAGTGCGATCATATCTCCCCTCAGTCTCCTCTTCTGAAGGCTAAACATGCCCAGTTCTTTCAGTCTTTCCTCATAGGGCTTTGTTTCCAGTCCCGTTATCATCCTTGTTGCCCTCCTCTGAACCCTCCCCAGTTTGTCTATGTCCTTCTTAAAGTGTGGTGCCCAGAACTGGACGCAGTACTCAAGATGAGGCCTAACCAGTACCGAGTAAAGGGGAATTATCACTTCCCACGATTTGGAAGCTATACTTCTATTAATGCAGCCCAAAATAGCCAGGGATGGGGACTTGGACTCGGGGACTCGACTCGTGAGTCGGACTGAGTCCCCCCTCTGACTCGACTCGGACTCGAGTCCCAATATTTTTAATGGGACTCGAGACTCGACTCGGGACTCGAGACCAAGGACTCTTCAACATCCCTGGGCTGTGCCAGAAGGAGTGGAGAGGAGTGCGATTGCCGGCGAAGAGCGCATGGAAGCGAGGTGTGCTGCTGCTCGGCCACTATGGACGGCTACCAGGAGTGCAGCCCCAACAGTGTGTCAAGATTTATTTTGATTGATGTGTTGCATACTTGGGAGAGGCAGAAGAAGGACCTGAGATTGCTCTGTGTGGCTGCTCTGAGTGTGTTTCTGGTTCCAGCAAGTTCATCACCAGTGGAGTGGGTGTTCAGTGAGGGTGGAATTCTGTTGAGATCTCACTGTTCCAGAATGGGGGCCAAACATTTAGAAAAAATCATGTTCCTCAAATGCAATATGGATAAGTTTTAGGAAGTACAGCAAGTTTATTTTTTAAAATCATTTTTCTAAAATGCAACCTTTCAGACATTTTGGGTTTGGCTGCCTCTGCCTGCCTGTCTGGGGTTCCCAGCTTCCTCTGCCTGCCTGGTCTCTTCTTGACCAGTTCAACAGTTGAATTGTCCAAGACAAAGGCCTCTGCCTGCCTGCTTTGGGGTTCCCTGCCTCCTCTGCCTGCCTGGTTATTTTGGGTTTTTCTGCCTTGTCTGTTCTTGCCAAAATCAGTGGCAGAGTTATAAGATAAAAAGGCACATTTGTGCCTAGAATTTATTTAAACCACACATCTGAAGTAGCCTTATTTTGTTGGGAAAAACCCCATTGATTTCAATAGGGACTCGTGGAGTCAGCTTTGGGAGGGACTCGTGACTTGTGACTCGTGAGTCACCATTTTGGACCAAGGACTCGGACTCGAGACTCGGGTCCAAAGACTCGTGACTCGACTCGTGACTCGAGACCAAGGACTCTTCAACATCCCTGAAAATAGCATTTGCCTTCTTTGCAGCCACATCGCATTGCTGGCTCATATTCAGTTTGTGATCTACCACAATTCCAAGATCCTTCTCACTTGTGGTATTGTTGAGCCAAGTGTCCCCCATTCTGTAACTCTGCATTTGGTTTCCTCTCCCTAGGTGCAGCACTTGGCATTTATCCCTATTAAATTTCATTCTGTTGTTTTCAGCCCAGCTCTCCAGCCTATCGAGGTCACTTTGAATTTTGTTTCTGTTTTGTATTAGCTGTTCCACCCAACTTTGTGTCATCTGCAAATTTGATAAGCATTCCCTGTACCTCCTCCTCCTCCAAGTCATTAATAAAAATGTTGAAGAGCACTGGGCCCAGGACTGAGCCCTGTGGTACCCCGCTCGTTACCTCTCCCCAGTTTGAGAAGGAACCATTGATAAGCACTCTTTCTGGACACTACACTACACTACACTCTGGACACTACACTTTAAGAAGGATTCAGGTAAATTGGAACGACTCAGAGAAGGCCAACAAAGATGATCAGAGAACTAGAAACCAAGTCCTACAAGGAAATATTGAAGGAATTAGGTATGTTTAGCCTTAAAAGAAGACTGGGGGGGGGGGGAGATATGATAGCGCTTTTCAAGTTACCTAAAGGATTGTCACACAGAAGAGGGCCACAACCTGTTTTTTATCATCCAAGACCACAGGATACGAAATAACAGGTTTAAGTTACAGGAAGGCAGATTTCAGTTGAACATCAGGAAAAGCCTCCCAGTGGTCAGGGCAGTTAAACAGTGGAATCCACTGACTAGGAAGGTGGTGGGCTCTCCATTGCTAGAGGTATTTAAGCAAAGACTAGACAGCTGTCTCTCGGGGATGCCTTTAACTGGATTCCTGCACCAAGCAAGGAGCTGGACTCAATGGCCCCTTCCAGTACTATGATTTCATAGATAGAGTTGGAAGGAGCCTACAAGGCCATCGAGTCCCACCCCCTGCTCAATGCAGGAAACTAGAGGAGGGGTCTCCCATCCAAGTAATAACCAGGCCTGACCCTGCTTAGCTTTCCACGCTCAGACAAGCTGAGCCAGCGTAAGCCCCAGGAGAGCTGTATTCTAAGAGCTGATTCTAAGAGCTAACCACACTACAGGTCTTGTCAGCCTATATAAGACTTCTGTTGGCTTTAGCCCCCTGCCGAGACAACATCTTCCAATGGTTATCCTAGCAGGAGAGAGCTTCAGCCAGCCAGACTCACCTGGAGCTGTTCAAGATCCTGTTTTCATCTGCCCTCTGCATAAGAAGGCAGTTGCTTTGGCTTTGCCTGCTGTGACAGGACTTTACCTACCTTGACTGGACTTAATCTACTTAATCTGATTAATCTACTTAATCTGATTGCCTGCCACTTTGCCTACCTTGACCGGATTTTACCTGCCTTGATTTGACTCCCTCGGACATTACTGGCTTCCCCGGCAAGCCTCAAGAACAGGAAACCAAGAACAACATCCCCATTTTTAAAACTGCATCCGTGTGAAGCCTTCTGCATGGAGAAACGCCATAACACACTGATCACCCAAAACACTACTTCACCTTAATCCAGTGCACACACGGTTGGCCCCGATTTCTGCATATTTCTGGCCCTGGGTTTCATTTATTCTTCTCTGCAACTACCTTACTAGGATAGCAATCCTAGTTTTTTTAAAAATGGACCAAACTGATGCTTTTGTTAATCCATCTGGAAGCCTAATTGGTTTTGGTCTGATCGGCACAGATTTGATTATTTAAGATAATATGTTTGTGAGGTGCTTTTTAATCAAGCAGTATTTGACAGAAACAAATACATTATTAATTTTGTAATCTGGTCTTTAAATTGTTCCATTTGTAATATCAATAAAGATGTCTGCAGCAGCCATGTCAACGTAATACATCAACACCACTGGAGGGGTTGGACGGCTGTCTCAGTCAGTCTCTCTCACCTTCTCATATACACGTGTGTGTGTGTATGGATGAGGTGAGAGAAGGGTGTGTGTGTGTATACACATTTGTATATGGTAAATATATAAAGTTAATTAATTAATTATAGAATCATAGAAAAGTAGAGTTGGAAGGGGCCTCCAAGGCCATCGAGTCCAACCCCCTGCCCAATGCAGGAATCCAGGTCAAAGCATCCCCAACAGATGGCTGTCCAGCTGCACCTTGATATTTATATCCTGCCTTTTTTCCTGCAAGGAACCCAAGGCGGCTTACATAATCCTCCTCCTTCTCCTCTCTATTTTATCCTCACAACAACCCTGTGAGGTAGGTTAGGCTGAGAGTCAGTGACTGGCCCAAAGTCACCCAGTGAGTTTCATGGCCGAGCGGGGACTAGAACCTGGATCTCCCGAGTCCCAGTCCAGCACTCTCACCACTACACCACACTGGCTGCATAGAACAAGAGGCCAGCCAATGATGGTTACTGAAGAATCGCTGTGTGCTCATAAGCACCATCATAACACCCTTTAGGCATCCTGTTATTCTCACAACCCACCTGGTTAAACCTTTTCAAGACATGAATGATTGAGGTGGTAATTCATATCTGCATGAGCAACTCTGAGAATGGAAGCAGGGGATGATTTTGATTTTGGGTTAATTAACAGAATGCACAAGTGTCTTGATACTTATAATGCAATTGTATGTAGGTAAAAAAAAGAATGAATTCTGCTCATCCTGAAGTAACGTTGTGATAGCTGTCCTGCCCATGTGGTTGTCCTTGTCCTGCTCCTGGAAAGCATCTCATTCTGGATCTGCTCCTCTGTGGACTCACCTTGTCCAGCTACTCTTAAGACTTCACCATCATCTGAGCCCTAGCCTAATAAGCCACCTGGGGCACTGTGTGCTCAGGTGCAGAAGGGAATGGGGGTATGAAGCATCAGCTGTAGCAACTGGCAGGCAGCATGGAGGCTGCGTTGGCCCAGGTCAGGCCTGGGATAAAGACTTGGAGCTGGACTGCCTGCCCTTTACTGGTCAATAGAGGAGCAGGACCTTTTGCCTGCAACTGCCCTGCAGCTCCGGCTCCCCCAGCGTCTCAGCCTTTCGCAGCACCAGCAAATGACCTAAGGCTCCAGGACTGAAGAAGATACTTCCAAGTCTATTCTGGTTATGGATGCCCTGCCCAGAACCCCAGCCTAGCCCTGACAGCTGCCCTGCCTAGAATTAAGCCTGCATAGACCCTGTGGGTCAACTCCTTAAACTCTGCCCATGACTCCTGTTGCAGAAAACTATGACAAATCAGGGGTCTTTATTGCCTTGAAGGTCATGTGGATATATTCCAATGTGTACACATTGGGCTGAACGTGTAGCTTGTATCTATTAAACTTTTACTAGGGTCTTTGGCATGCATGCTGTTTTGCAAAGTTGCATGGGCTTGCCTTTCCATGAACATAATTTCATACATGGGGGAGAAGAAAACAAATCAAAAGCAGAAACGTGGACTGCATTCCTGCACAATGGGCTCCCTTTCTTCCATTGTAAAAGAAGCATAATTTAAGCTCAGATACAATACATTAAGACTCACTCCATATTCCATACATAGCCCACCAATCCCTCACCCTGAAGTAGAAGCCCTTGTTAAAAATGAACAAGGGTCCCAGAAACTTCAATTGCATATTAATTTAATTTTCCAGCAGGCCCTGTGCATAGGAAATGTTCTCAATCAAGGAGCAAATTCAGATTGTAATAAAATATTTGTGGAGGAAGAGGGGGGGCTGGCTGACCCGCCAGACTCCCACCCTTTCCTACTCCAAAGGAACCAAGACCCTCTGAGATCTCAAGATACCAGACTGCCAGCCTCAGCTGTCTGCAATCCTACTTGGATCTCTGTTTAGGGACTCGCCTTCATATTTCTGTAACCTGGATTTAGATACTGAACTCACAGAGCACTACAAAACCCATGTGGGGTAAAACCAAGAGAAGGTTTATTTCTGGTAGCAATTTACAACAAGATTAGGGAAATAAGAGAAGCACACAATATAGAGAGACACTTTGGTACACAGTAAAGCTGCAAAACAATAAAGACCTGATTCCTTAAGATCTCTCAGGCACACCTGTTACCTGAGGGTGTTCGCTTCAAGGGTTAGATCCAGCACAGCCTTGCCGCCCGGGGGGAACTATTTTATCTACCTGCCGGTCTGAGATAAATAGCCCTCCACAAGACTTGCCTTTCTAGAGCCTTCAAACCAGCCAATTTTACCAGGGGCTGCCTGGGGTCGATTCCTGAGGGGGGGCCCCTAAAGGCTCGGGCCCCTCGCTGGCCTGCCATGGCTCCAACCACCAGGCAGGCACCCAAAAGACTGACCAAGAACAAAGGCTACACGTGGGGAAATAGCTCTTCCCCCTCCCCCTTTCTGTAGCTTTCCTGCCTTCAGCCAATCAATTTGAATTTCACCTGGCCATGCAGGGGGAGGGAAACTGGCCAGGCAGGGGAAAGGGAACTCGTGAGTCATGGCTTGAACTATGCATATGAATGCCCTCAGCCTGGCTCCTCCAGACGCCAGGCCCCATCCCATGTTCCATGCACCTTTTGCTTCCTCCCAGCCCCCACCTGGTTTACTCATGAGGAGGCGTGTGTGTGTGTGTTTGTTTGTTCCTGCATGCATGCATGCATGCAGGAACCCTAAAAACTCTTTTCTCTACACGCTAACTGTGCACACCCCACCCCAGCCGGTTCACACATGAGGTGTGTGTGTGTACCCCCAAAGGCTCGTTTCTCCACAATATTATACAAATATTTACATCAGCTCTGCCTTGACTTTAAAAAGAGATTTGATTATTATTATTTCTCATGTGTAGTGCCAAAGTAGTTAGCTGGCCAAGCTTGTGAAAATGAGAGAGAGAGAGAGAGAGAGAGAGAGAGAGAGAGAGAGTGCATTTGCCGAGAATCACATTTTCCTCTTGTCTGTATCCCTTGCTGAATGATTTGGTTGTTTATTTTTCCCATGCCGAACCCAGATTCCATCATTTTTCCTGCCTAAAACATCCCATATGTGCCCAGAATGTTCAAACATATAGGTGAAGGAGGCACACGCACCGAGGCAAGTTTATCAAAATTAAAGATGGAGAAGGCAGGCACAGGGTGAAGGAGGTTGGTTCCAAGCCACAAGGCATTGTAAAGAATTTATTAGATGTGTTGGTTGGTAGGGCAGGATGCCAGCTAAATTTAATGTGGCTCGGCATCCAATGAAACCATCTCGTTATACATAATGAATATTTAATCATGCACAGATCAAGCCATTTTCACCAAGGTAATTAAAGGCAGGCTTAGCTTATTTCTCAGAATGACACCCATCCCGACAAAGAAAACTGGCCACCTTGCAGGCGTGCCCTACCCACATTGTATTATCAGAGGAGGAGGAGGAGGGAAGCTTACATATAGAACACCCAACCACACACGTTATTTTAAGCATGAGGAGGAAATTGACTGCCTAAGAATGCCTGCCTCGTATCTTGTACTGCCATCTGTGTGGCTGCCTGGCTGATCTTTTCCCAGCCAATCCCATTTGGGGCATCAGACAAAATATTTGACAGCTCGTCAAGAAAAATGGCAATAGCGTGCCTAAATGATTAAAAAATAAATAAATTGCAATTTAATATGCACGGCTGATCGGGATCTTCATTGGTTTGCCGCTGTCCTGATGGGAAGAGGAGGAAAAGTTTCCCTACTGGGAAACATGTGTCCGGGTCAAAAATTCCCAGGCTGAGCCGAGTAGGCTGCCAGCTCAGGAGGAGAAAGGAAGAGCAGCCAGCTCCAACTTTCTGGAGCAGCCTTCTTCACAGGGCCATATTCTCCAGACTTTCAACGTATTTTTGTTGTCTTTCCAGTGCAGGGAAGCGGGAATCTGACAGAGCTGCTTTGTGCGCTGCCAGTAGTGTTACAAGAGTAGCTGGCCTGGATGGACCGTAAGTAAGGACAGGGCCGGACCAGCTGCGTGGTCGGTGTGCGACTGCAGCACATCCCTGAGGGGAAGGACTCAATAGCACCCCCTCCTGGCCAGGTATAGAATTATACACTCCCTGGAGGCATTATCCAGCTGGCCCCACCCCCACTATTTATTTATTTATTATATTTATACCCCGCCTTTTTTCCTGAAAGGAACCCAAGGTGGCTTACATAATCCTCCTCCTCCTCCTCCTCCCCCCCTCCCCATTTCACCCTCACAACAACCCTGTGAGGTAGGTTAGGCTGAGAGTCAGTGACTAGCCCAAAGTCACCCAGTGAGTTTCATGGGCGAGCGGGGATTTGAACCCGGATTTCCCGAGTCCCAGTCCAACACTCTCACCACTACGCCACACTGGCTCCATAGAGGGAAGTCTTAACCTGGCGCCGAAAAGATAGTAAGGTTGGCGCCAGGCGGGTCTCAGTGGGGAGCTTATTCCATAATTGGGGGGGCTACCACTGAGAAGGCCCTCCTCCTTGTTGCCACCAACCGAGCCTCTCTTGGAGGTGGCAGTCGGAGGAGGGCCCCAGATGTTGAGCGTAGTGTCCGGGTAGATTGCGGGAGAGACGTTCTGTCAGGTATTGTGGTCCTAAGCCGTGTAGGGCTTTATAGGTTAGAACTAGCACCTTGAATTCAGCTCGGAAGCATATTGGCAGCCAGTGCAAACGGGCCAGAACCAGTGTAATGTGCTCAGACCTTCTGGTCCCTAAGCCTGGCTGCCACATTTTGCACAAGCTGCAGCTTCCGAACAGTCTTCAAAGGCAGCCCCACATAGAGTGCATTCCCCAAGCACCACCCTCTGGAGCCGGCCATCCAAGTAGGAGCGGAACCACTGCAATGCAGTGCCCCCCACCCCCAACTCAGACAGCCACTCCAGAAGGATACCATGGTCAATGGTATCGAAAGCCGCCGAGAGATCCAGGAGTATCAACAGGGTCGCACTGCCCCTGTCTCTCTCCTGACATAGGTCATCATACAGGGCGACCAAAGCTGTTTCCGTGCCAAAACCAGGCCTGAACCCCAACTGAAATGGATCCAGATAATCAGTCTCATCCAAGAGCGCCTGGAGCTGGTTGGCCACCACCTGCTCAAGGACCTTGCCCAGGAAAGGAACATTCGCCACCGGCCTAAAGTTGTTAAGATCTTCCGGGTCCAGAGAGGGTTTCTTCAGGAGTGGCCTCACCACCGCCTGTTTCAGGTGGCATGCCTCCTTGAATGCCTCCAGAGTGGGAGAGCCCACCACCTCCCTAGGTAGTTGGCTCCATTGTCTTATTGCTCTGACAGTCAGGAAATTTTTCCTGATGTTTAGGTGGAATCTAGGTTCCTGTAACTTGAGCCCATTATTCCGTGTCCTGCAAACTGGGATGATCGAGAAGAGATCCTGGCCCTCCTCTGTGTGACAACCCTTCAAGTACTGGAAGAGTGCGATCATATCTCCCCCACTAGGGCTGAAGCCCCAAATCTCTGGCAGGCCATCTGCCCCACTACCCTGCTGTCCAGGGGCACTTACTGAAATAGAGGTACAGGGGCTCTGATGGTCTCTGTTGCATCTGATACCCCAGAATAGCTGGCATTTTGCCCACATGTGCTTCACTTCCAGGCCCGTGGCTCACGCTGGCTCAGCTTGTCTCAGTGTGGAAAGCTAAGCAGGGTCAGGTCTGGTTATTACTTGGATGGGAGACCCCTCCTCTAGTTTCCTGCATTGAGCAGGGGGTTGGACTCGATAGCCTTGTAGTAGGCTCCTTCCAACTCTATGATCTATGAAATCTATGAAACCTCCTGCTCCCCCCCCCCCAAATCTTTATGCCTGAGGTGTATTTTTTCTGAGCTTCTCTCCCTTGTCCATCCATCCCTTTTTACAAATAGGGATGTCCTTGGCAGACAGGATCCTTTAAAGACATACACAGACTTTAGAGCATATGTAAATTAGCATATGTAAATTTGTGCAGGTTTTTTGTATTGTAGGCTTGAGCCCCAGATTTTTTTGGGACCTGGCAACTCCTCTGGGAGCAACCCTGGAATAGACTGTTTTGCTCCTGGCCTACTAGTGGCCTTCCCACTGTGTGTGTGTGTGTGTGTGTGTGTGTGAGAGAGAGAGAGAGAGAGAGAGAGAGCACATTCAGAGGATGATCTCCAAACTATCCTAAATGCTTT
The DNA here is from genome assembly GCA_021292165.1 of Shinisaurus crocodilurus. Lineage (NCBI taxonomy): Eukaryota > Metazoa > Chordata > Lepidosauria > Squamata > Shinisauridae > Shinisaurus > Shinisaurus crocodilurus. Next base: position 63,903 of record JAHFWL010000933.1, read on the forward strand.
TGCAGAAGCATATGAAAAACTTGGTCTCTCACTTAACATCAAAAAAACCAAAGTGCTTCATCAGCAAGTGCAAGCCAATCCTTTGGTGATGCCATCTATCCAGCTTGGCGGGACAATACTGGAAAATGTCGATCATTTTCTCTATCTTGGCAGCTATCTTTCTGTTACAGCTAACATCGACAGTGAAATCCAGCATCGTCTGAGCTCCGCAAGTGCCACATTTTCTCGAATGAAACATAGAGTGTTCGAGGATCGGGATATTTGTAAGAAGACCAAAACACTGGTTTATGAAGCCATTGTATTACCAACTTTATTGTATGCCTGCGAAACATGGACTATCTATAAACGTCACTTCCACCTCCTTGAAAGGTTTCATCAACGTTGCCTCCGGAAAATCCTGCGAATTACTTGGGAAGATAGGCGAACAAATGTCAGTGTGCTGGAAGAAGCAAAGACTACTGGCATTGAAAAAATGATCCTTCAACGCCAACTTCAGTGGACCGGTCATGTTGTTCGAATGCCTGACTGCCGTCTCCCAAAGCAGTTACTTTACTCCCAACTCAAGGATGGAAAGCGGAATATCGGTGGTCAATATAAGAGGTTTAAAGATGTTCATAAGGCTAATCTAAAAAAATGCAATATAAACATCGAAAACTGGGAAGCTCTGGCCCATGAACGATCTAAATGGAAGTTGGCCTTTCACAAAGGTTCCATGGACTTTGAAGAAGCCCGAGTGCAAGGTGAAAGGGAGAAACGTGCTAAGCGAAAAGCACGTCAAATGAATCCTTTACAGGACCATCTTCTATCTGGGAACCTGTGTCCTCACTGTGGGAAGCTGTGTGGATCTAGAATTGGCCTCCACAGTCACTTACGGACCCATCGCTAGAGTCTACACAATCTTCTTTAGAATTTCCTCCTTTTATCCCGGAAGACAATCTTACTCGGTCACGAGTGATCGCCTGATGATGATGACTGGACTAGATGGACCCAGACTAGGTGGTCTGATCCAGGTCCAGCACTCTCCTGACGTTTGGAGCCTGTTCTCAGTGTTGGGGCTCAGTCAGGTCTGGAATGCAGGGCTGGCGTTTTGGTGCCTGGAGTGGAAAATTGAAATGGTGGCCCCCTTCAAGCCTTATTAATGTGGGGCATGAGCCGCAGGGAAGTTCTCCTGCAGCAGCCTCTTTCTTTGACGTGAAGGGGAGTTGTGCAAAATCACCACCGATTTTGCCTCGGTTTGCTTCTTGTGGCCTGCAAGAGCTGCTCCTCTGGGACGTTTGGTCCCAGGTTTTCTGGATGAATAGATGCCACACCGCCGGGCAAGTTGTAAAAGGTTACTCATTAACAGCTCCAATATTTGCGCCTCAGAGTGTCGAGTTTCACTGCAGGTGCCACCAGCTTTGTTAGCGCTGGCCGCCATCCTGTCCTGGGAGTCGTGAGAGAAGCATCGGGCAGATGCCCGAGAGCGCTTGCTTTGCCTCTGGGGAAGGAAAGCCAGGCTCCGGAGGGTGCACAGGGCTCCCGTGTCCTAAACAACCCCACAGAAGTATTATCTTCAGAAAACACAGTCGGGCGTGGTGCCGTGGCGCTGTGTGTTTTGAAAATCCGTCACCCCCTTGGTGCAAGGGCTCAGCTCGCATGTTGAAATGAGCTCCTGGAGAAGGCAGCAAGCGGAGACTCCTGAGCGGCAAGTCTAAATCGGAGAGCAATGCTCTGTGAGCTGAAAGCAGCAGGACAGGTCAGTGGCCGCATTACCTGCGATAAGGGAGGAGGAAGGGGAGAAGACCAAAAGTCTTGGGCAGAGCTAGAGTGGCATGGGGGCTGAGAAGTCTTAAGTCAGGTGTTGGGCTGTCTTTGCTTTGAATGTCTCTTTGGCCATGAAAGTTAGGTAAGCCATTCAGCTTCAGTCTCTGTAAAACAGGAGCATCAGAAGCTGCCCTAGATGGAGTCAGAGTCCCCTGGGTCCATCTAGACAAACAGTTTTAAACAAATCCGATAACATTTCATTCCAAGTTTCTGAATTAGGAAGGTCTGTACATTATTATTGAGTGACAGAAATATTACATCCAGGTATGCTTGACAATACTATGTCTTCCCAAGCATATAAGATGCGTGCAATTACTTAATAGCCACTGTGGCCTCTTTAGCAGGGAAGGTGACCAGTGTTTCTATAGTGATGAAACTACATCTAATCATTTAAAAGCTCCATCCCAAGTGGTGTATGACTTCAAGCTCACGTGATAGAAAAACTGCAATACAAAATTCAGTTCATAATAAAAATCCCTTATGTCACTTATCAAGGAATATTCACCAAACTTTCTTCAAAGCAGGACAAGTATGTGTTGTGCCTTTTATGCTAACATTCATATAGATTTTGGTTTTGTTTATAAGCTCTAGTCTAGTGTTCTCCAACCTTGGGTCCCCAGATGTTTTTGGCCTACAACCCCCAGCATGCCCCAGCCAGCTACACTACACTGGCTGGGGCATGCTGGGGGATGTAGGCCAAAAACATCTGGGGACCCAAGGTTGGAGAACACTGCTCTAGTCCCTGCTGCATTTGCTTCCTTTCCTGGAGAATTTTGGCATAGAATAGAGCAGTGATGGCGAACCTTTTTGAGCCCGAGTGCCCAAACTGCAACACAAAACCAGCTTATTTATTTCAAAGTGCCAACACTGCAATTAAACCTGAATACCGAGGTTTTAGTATTAGAAAAACAACTCATACAGTTGTCCGAACTAATTAACATCTTTTGTCTTAAAAGAAAAACACAATAACAGAGCTTTCAATGATACAAACAGTTTTTTGTTGGAAAAAAAAATCAACTCAAAAATTATTATAGTACTACATTGTACACATAGCCTGAAGGGAATTTATACAAACTTTTAAAATAATTAGGCACATGTATTTTTGGATAAGGGATTCTCAACTTGTAATATGATTATATGCCAGACTGAAATTGTATGGGGCAAGCTTTACCCCGGGTCCTTTCCCTGCTTCTACAGGTGTTGGATTAGTAAAAGTAAAAGTCAACCTGTACTAGGATGAGCAAGATAAACAAGAAAACTAAACGTGCTTAACACATTTTAAACACTTTATGTCTTGGACTGCAAACACTGCATTAGGTAAAAGTTTGCACTGGCCATGCTTTTCCACAATTAATGTGATTTTTGCTATTGCATGCATGCTGATAATTTGTCAAACCTTGGCTCATACTCAGTTTGAGAGCAACACAGCAGCACTCGGGTCAACTGTTAGGGCTTTACATCCGAGCCATGCTCTGTGCATCATTCTTCAAAATCTTCTGAATGTGATAACAATGTAGAAAAGAATTCTGTAACAGGAATTCTAGAATAAAATCATTCTGTTCCGCACTGTGAGAAAGAACAAGATCATTAGTGTTTTGCAGAAGGGGACAGTCTTTTCACGATCTGGTGACCAATGGCTCGAGTGCCCACAGAGAGGTCCCTCCGTGCCAGCTGTGGCACCCGTGCCATAGGTTCGCCATCACTGGAATAGAGGGTCATTGAGAAAGCAGCAATGATGATAAGACTGACCACAGTGGAAGCCACAACTGAACCAACTGTTTGAGAAAAGGATGGAGTTGGTAAGGAAGCCAGCAGCTGCTCGTGCCGATTGGTCATATCTATACGAAGTGCTTCCATCTGGAAGTGTGTCCCGATGACCCCACAGATGTGGAAGAGCTGGTGGCTGTGCCCTGTAAAAGATCAAAAAAGCACAACACTCAGAATGCTTTTCCAGGGTTTAGGAACACTCACAATGGGCAAAATTAATTGGGAGCATTTCCACTCCAAAGCCTGTTGAAGTGAGTGGAGCGCAAATGTGGTCTTACACAGGCTCCAGCAGTGATGTTCTGTGGAAAATTTTTCCAAAATGGAAACTTTTTCAGTGCTTTAATTTTCTGCTTCATAGCTTCATTAGTAACAATGAATGGATGCCAATTGTAAATACAATGTTAGTCAAGGCTGGCAGTTTCAAAGTTGTAATTAAAGTTTTTCAGGTGATTATCCGTAGCAAGTATGTGAGAGAACGCATGTGTGTCGGTGAAATACATCCATGTCTCAATGTGAAATGGAGCTAATAAGTAGTGACAGCGAAACCGAGGGTGCCCCAATAACCTCAGTGGAAGAGAGTTGACCTCTGCTCAAATACGTGAGTGGTTGTCAGCATATCATGCACAGTTCCTTGGGCTGCTAAAATTACTTAGTGCGCCTTCCCCAACCTGGTGCCTACCAGATATGTTGGGCTACAACTCCCTGACTGAAGCATGCTGGGAGTTGTAGTTCAATATATGTGGGGGGCACCAGGTTGGAGAAGGCTGAATTAGTGTGTCAACAGTTTTCAGTACCTTTGTTTCTTTCATACATTTAAACAATAAGGGAAGTATATGCTATCGTCTTTAAATTTTACAAGTATTCCAGTAAAAGTCTACATAAGGTAACATTAAAATGATATTGTGGAGGTTTTTTCGTTTGCTACGGCCTGTGGACAAGGTGCTTGCAGCAATGCGACTGACCATGTGCCCTCTCGATCCTTGCCCCTCCTGGTTTATAAAAGCTAGCCGAGAGGGTTTAGCTGGGTGGGTCCAGGGAGTGGTAAATGCTTCTCTACGTGAAGGGGTGATTCCTGCTGTCCTTAAGGAGGCAGTAGTGCGACCACTTCTGAAAAAACCCACTCTGGACCCAATGGTATTTGATAACTACCACCCAGTTGCAAATACCCCTTTCTTGGGGAAGGTTCTTGAGAGGTCATGGCAAAGCAAGTGCAGGCACTCTTGGAGGATACTGAAGTGGTCACCTTTTACCTCAGACAAGGACAACGAGGACCAACTCGGATTATTGGGAAAAGGTTTATTGTGCACAATAGGTCCTGCGGACTGTGTCGCAAAGCAGAACCCCGGGCGGGGCTTTTACAACTACTTTTATAGCATACCTAAGTCTGGTCATTTGGCAACCGTTCTTACATTGGTCAGCAGGTCAAGACAAAAGGGGTTTGCTTTAGGGGAGGGGGGTTTCCTTACAAGGAGACAGGAAGATGATCTTACAATCAAGCAGCTGCTAGGTATTTTCTTATCTTGGTCACGTATGCAGGGTGAGACAGCAAAACACCTCAACCCTTTTGAATCAACATAGCCATTGTCGGCCATTGCCAGTCATTGCCACAGTCATTACCCTGGCAATCTGTCTACATGCCTGGCTAGAATCTCTTGTAAGATTTTCTTTTAACTATTTCGTTTCCTTCACTCCCCCCTCTTGAAACTTCAACACCTATCTGGAGTTTCAACCTGGGGGATGGGGCGATATTCCCACATAGCCAGGACCTGGGCAGCCGCCCTTTTTTCTGCCAATAGGCTCAGGCTATTTTGGATTGTCCGGACCACAATAGGGAGGACACAAGGGAGCAGGATGCAACCCATTGCGATTAGCCCTATCACTTGCAACCCTGGTAACTTGGGGAACCATCTAGAGAAAGCTTTTCCTAGATCGAGCCCTTCCTAGGTCTGGACTGGATGCATATGTAAGCCATAGGATTACATTCAAGCAGAATAACAATAAACATTGGCTACAGGTTATGTGTTTATACAATAGAGAAATTACATTTTGAAACTACACTTTACCACATTCTCTCCTTTTGATTCTAAGTGAATGCACACTGAGGGTCACTTTTAATTAAGGGCTGATAGGTAAGGCTGGTTCAGACTGAGCTGGAGTTGACATCAGTTCATCTCGTCCGATCCTCTGGGTGTTGTCTTTGATGGTCGTCCCGTCCGAGGTCTGAGATGATATTGATGTTCTGGCACAAATTCTTCTGTTTCAGGGGAAGAGGTTTCTAGCACGTTCCCCCGAATCGTTGGAGGCGTTATTATGTCCTCATTCTTGTTTGGGGTTAGAGGCTTTTTATGGCTGAAGTCCTTGGCACTTCATAGCGTTAAGTACACTTCCTTTCGCTGTACTTGAATATGAATCCATTCACCTGGGACAGAGTGTCCCTCTGTGCTGGGCTGGTGCTGTGCCGCCTTCACCCGTGAATGAAGAGTCTTCACACATCTCACCAGGGCTTTGCAGTAATTCTGAATTGAATGTCTCATCAACATCTTACGAGGGATCAGGTCTCACCACTCGACCTGGCCTGGATCTCACACACACAAGGGCCATGGAAGGTGCATCTGGCCACATCAGTCTTGTCTCTGTGCATACTTTGGCCAGCTTGTCTTCTAATATTTTAGCAAAAAGGATTCTCTCTCTCTCTCTGCCCGCTGCCGTGGCGTTAGCTCTCACACAGGGGCATGTTCTACTCACTTAGAACCATACAAACAACTACAAACACATATTTATAGGAACAATACTTAGGCATTTCAACAAAATCAAATTGTACACCACAAAAAAAGGTCTTTAGGGTGACGTTGTATGCTCACCCTGTCTTTTACAGGTTTTCCAGTATTATGAGCCTGGCACACTGTACACTGGACAAAGTACTGAGTTACTGCAGATGTAAAATTAAATTCAAACCACTCTTTGTTAACAATCAAACCAACAACTAAATCTGCTTTTCTGACTGACGCTGTACATAGTCTTTAGCAGGAAAGCAACTTGCTAATTTGTGACTTTGCTATAAAGAATGCAGGAGAAACTGACTTGTTTTGAGTTGGAAGGGACTCACAAGGCCATCAAGCCCAACACCCCCCCACTCAATGCAGGAAACCAGAGGAGGGGTCCCCCATCCAAGCAACACCCAGGCCTGACTTTGCTCAGCCCTCCACACTTTAGACAAGCTGAGAACCAGCATGAGCTACAGACTTTTATCTTTAGCAAGGCAAACCAAGCTTTTGAAAATCACATAAAACACAACAGGTCATTTGTACAACTTTTTGAAAACTAACTTAACAACAACAGAAGGATTGCAATTTTTTTTTTTTTTTTGGTATTTTGGCGCCATTGTGTTATGCTACACTTAAATGCTTATTGTGCTCTGTTAGCTTGCTATAAAAGCCACTAGACAAGCATACATTTTGCAACTAAACTGTTTAAATTTACCAAAGCTGCCCTGTTGGTTTGCCTTTGGCAAAAAACTAACTAAGCATACATCTTACAAAAGACAATAAAGAGGGTAAAATTTCAGGAAAGCCCATTTCAACAAAACTAGGCACTAAAACGTACAGAAACTGAGTTAGTAGTTCAGATTTATCTTTGATAGCTGCACTTCTTTTATTGCTTGTAAATAATCATGCCCCCCCCCTTGCCTACCCTTCCTTTTTGTTGGGAGCAGCAGCAAGGTGGCAAGGTTTCAAGTGACACAGCATTTTACAATTTTTCTGGATTTTTCTCTTTTACAACAACCCTTTGAGGTAGGTACATCTGAGAGTCTGTGACTGACTCCAAGTTACCTAATGAGCTTTATAGCATTTATTGCTTCTCGAGGGAGGGGATATTGCAGCATATCTCCCTTTTCTTCTGTTTGAACCAGAGAAGTAGACTTTTAAGAGTCTTATTTCTTTTTTGGTTTTCCGCCTAACATTCTGCTGGTACCAAAGCCAATATTGGCGGAAAGCCCTGTTTTTTTCTTCATTCCCCAGAGACTCAGCAAATGCCAGGAGAATTGGGACTACATTCTATTGTAGCCCTTAGTTTACACAATCCATTATGACTTAACAGAACCATTTTTCATTTTTTCTTTCAAGAAGACAAGAAAACTTTTGATTTTTTTTTTCTGCCTTGTTAAGAACAGAACTGCACGTTACTTCTCAATATATATATATATTTAAAGATACGCATTCTCTTTTTTGTTTGTTTTTTTGACACTGCTTTACACAACTTTCTTTCAAATAGCTTTTTTTTCAAAATCTTTACTTTTTATTACATCTTTTACAACTTTCTTTTTCCTGCATACCTTGGGCAGAGAGGGTTTTATTTCTTTTTCTATGCCCTTTGTTTGCAACTCTAATATTTCTTTTGCATCTGCCCTTGTCCAACCTTTCTCTTTGCCTAGTCTTTATTTTCTTTATCTTTTTTCCCCCTACATTTTTAAAACTTTTTACTTACTATTTCTTTCTCTATGGCCCTCTTCTCTCCCCCCTCTCCTCAGGGCAGAGGGGACAGCCTACATGCCTTTAAATAATCATTTCTTTTCCTTTTTCAAAAACCTTTGGGCTCCACTCATTGGTGAAGCTCTTGAATTTTCTGTGAAAAATAGTTAACCATTTCTTTTTGAACTTAGTCTGCATCAGCTGTAGTCTCAGAGAAAAAACCTGCCTTGATCAGGGGCAGACTTTTTCTGACCTTTTAAAGCTAACACAGTTCAATTCTCAAAAGGCACTAACACTTTGTTTATGCTCAGAAAACTTGCATTCTCAATACTCAGACTCTCTCAATTACAGTTCTTAAAAAACACTTTAGTATCGTTTTTCGCTCTAGTGGTTAGCTGCTGATTCTCTGGGAGGGTGAATGGCCAATTCTTGCATACCAGGAAACCTGCAGTCACTTGAGGGTTTTTGTTTGTTTGTTTTCAATCTTTGCAATTCGTGGCTGCTAATCTTCTCACATCTCTAGTCGCTTTTGCCATACAAGAGGAAGCAACCTCGCATTTGCATAACCAGAAGCAACAATATTATTATTTTTTTTCCTTTGCTTACTTCCGAGATTTAACCCACACTCAAAACAAAATAAAAACCTTTTCAATTTACACCATCAACTAGCCCCACTTGGAAGAATAAACATTTAACTTGAACATAAACCTTCTTTTTTCTTTTTGGCTACACACATGGCTTGCAGTAGCCAGAATCTCATTTACATGTTTTTTCTTCCCCCCTTTGAGAATGTTTTTACAAATGGATATTACTAAAGGCTCATTTATTTATTTATTTATTTATACCCTGCCTTTTTTCCTGCAAGGAACCCAAGGCGGCCCACATAATAATCCTCCTCCTCTCCATTTTATCCCCACAACAACCCCGTGAGGTAGGCTAGGCTGAGAGACAGTGACTGGCCCAAAGTCACCCAGTGAGTTTCTACCCCTCTAAACAAGTGGATTTGTTGTTTTCACCAGTACAGAAATTGTGCTGGAGATTATGCTGACAACTGCAAGCATTCTTTAAATGTTTTTCAATTGCTTGAGTTCTTAAAGCATTATTTACCATTTACGAGTATGAAGCACTTTTTGTCTGGTGAACCTACTTCGGAAGGCTTTTGAAATCTCACTTCTGTCTAAACATACCAATCATCCAATTGTCCTTGGAATTTGTTCTCTAGGGCCACCAGAAGGTCTCTCAGGTTTCATTTTTCTTAGGACCCATTTTGGGCCAAGTATTTCTCCCTCTGCATGGCCATTCCTCAGTACAAAGAGTTTGCCACTATGTCTTTGACAAAGTCTTACTTCTAGGTAAAGAGGCAAATTCTTGGAGTACTATTGCTAACGGTGCCCCTTTTGGAGCATTTTGGTTCCCACCTATGATGTACTGTGGCACAGAATTCTACCTTTTGAGCTCACTTTGTGTGTGTGTAGTGCTTTGGTTTAATTCACAAACAGGCACACAACATTCACATGTCACTGGATCATGGGAGGGGGGGTTCAATCAGGCCCACTTGCTTTTGAAACTCTGCCGCAACAGAGATCAGGGCGTCTTGACCTGATTTAATCCCAGATCTTGTTCAGCGACTTATATGCATTCATCAGCAGGGAGGTTTGGAAAGAAGGGGGGGGGTGTCCCTGTCTGTTGACTCTGGTGGGACTCGAACCCACAATCCCCAGCTTCAACAGCTTATGAATTCTAATAAGCGAAGGAGAGAGAGATGGGCCTGTCTGTCTTTCAACAGCTTATGAATCTAATTCATGCACACAGACATTTTCACACGCACATGTATACTACCCTTATTGAAGGTTTCCCTCTTTTCTAAACCTTAAACCTTTCAACATCAATAACAATAACACAATATCAATAATACAATGCAATAATTAAGAACCAGAAGAAAAAGAAAAGGAGGTATTTCAATTCATTTTTGCCCATTTCTTTGGAGAACTGTTTGATTTTGCTAGCAGCTATAACAAATATATATATATATATATATATATTTCTTTTCATTTTGGGACTTCTCACCTCTAGTTCAGATGTGAGGAAGTATGTGCTTGGGTTAGGAGCACACTCTTTTCCTTTTCACTAAACACAGGACTGGTGGAGACTCCAAAAGGCACCAAAACTTTGCGTATGCTCAGGAACTCTTTGCAAAAAAAGCTCACAAACATTTTTGTTGTTGTTGTATTTCTTTAACACAACACAGGGTTCTTTGAGTACCAGTACTTCTTGCCATTCCTAGATCTTGTGTTTGACTTCTAATCCATTATGAATGTGATTAGCTAGTCTGTGCTTTTTCTTTCTTTCTAGGCAACTGGGTGAGCAGGCAGAGGTTTTACTTTTAAAGGGACAGCGCACTCACTTATTTATTTTTTTCTTCTTCTGCCTTTCTTTTGGTCTGGCACGTTCCTTTTTTCTGGGCCAGGGCAGGGTCTCTTTCCAGGCAATCATTATGTGTGCCGCCCCCATCTTGCACTCCTTTTTAACCATGGGGTGGGTTTGTGCTGGCCACCCCACTCCCATGGATGGCCACTCTCTACCTTGCACAGGGTCTGGAGAGTTTGGCGTTTAAGTTTTCGCCCGTAGTCTCTCCCAAACCCTGCTTTGAAATTCCTTTCCATGCATTGAAGCTGTGTCCTTGGGACGCTGCTTCCCCCCCCCTCTCTTAATTCTAAGACCAACAACAAGAACAGAAACAGAAGGGTGGGGTACGGACAGGAGGGTAAGGGGTCTCTCCTGTTAGACGTTAAGGGATTTCACACACACGCTCCGCTGACCCGCGGCCCCGGACGTTCCACGGTCACCTACGGGAACTGCAGCGGCATTCACACTTCACCACACATACTAACACATTCCCTCCCGAGATCTCTTGTATTCCTTTACCAAAAGGGAGGCCAGTTCAGCCTTTTTCAGCTGCCTCGTAGGCCCAATCCTTTATTCCTTTACCCAAAAGGGAAAGAACCAGTTCAGCTTTTTCCAGCTGCCTCGTAGGTCCAATCCCCGGAGGATGGCCAATCCTCCTCCCCTTGTTCCTATTCTCTCCTGTAGGAACCCTAGAGTATACTCGCCTGTTCCGCCGGTCCGGCCCCCTTGGTCCTAGTTCCGCACCGAGTTTTGTTGGTTCTTGGAGTCACCGTCCGACCACTGCCCCGTCAGGCCCCCTGTTCGGATTCCCTCACAGCCAAGTGCTGTGATGCGCGCTGGGAGCTCCGCAAGGCCTCTCCCTAGGGGGCAGAGGTGGGCTGTGCCCCTAGCAAGCTGCAAAGCTTCCTTGCTGTCCCTTCGTGGTCGCCAGATGAAGTGGTCACCTTTTACCTCAGACAAGGACAACGAGGACCAACTCGGATTATTGGAAAAAGGTTTATTGTGCACAATAGGTCCTGCGGACTGTGTCGCAAAGCAGAACCCCGGGCGGGGCTTTTACAACTACTTTTATAGCATACCTAAGTCTGGTCATTTGGCAACCGTTCTTACATTGGTCAGCAGGTCAAGACAAAAGGGGTTTGCTTTAGGGGAGGGGGGTTTCCTTACAAGGAGACAGGAAGATGATCTTACAATCAAGCAGCTGCTAGGTATTTTCTTATCTTGGTCACATTCTAGTCTGGGTTTCGACCTGGTTATGGGACTGAATCAGCCTTGGTCGCCCTGGTCAAACTGAAAGTTTTCTGATGCAAATTAGCCTTATTTGGAAAATTTCCAGAAAACCCACACCATTGGACGCCAGTCATTTAGGGTTCACTTGGGCAGGAGTGTTCCCAGGGAATGGTGTCCAAGAGCACACAAAGGAGAGATCCCCAACTCTTTAAGGGTATGACCAGCATACAGCATAAATCCCAACTTTCCTTCAGACGTCATGTGACAGCTAAAATTGCTAAGACTTTTGGAAAGCAGGAGGAAAGAAAGGGCTGTAAGGAATTAGTGTTAAGATGAGATATAGCTCTGATCATTTGGTTATGGCTACACCTCCAAAAGGAAGTCCACAGCCCTCACAAGAAGCGTTGGGTAAGCAAGGGTTCAAAAGAAAAGAAGCAGTCTGCCCACCTCCCCAGCAGGGCAGAGGGCAAAAGGTCATGACTGAAGGCTTGAATGGAAGAGGGAGTGAAGCCTAGAGGCATGCATAGGCAAATGAGTGGCAGGCTTGCATTGATTAAGACCTGAATATTGCATATTGCCTAAAACACAGGAGGATTTCTCCTGAAAAGATATGGCTCCCCCCCCCCCCAGGCGAATACCACCAGAACCAGAAGTTTACTCCAAAAACAGTCCCATCAGCAGGAAGACCCAAACCAGATGGGCGATTAATAAATATAATAAATAAATAAATAAACCTTTGCTTTCCTAAGTACACCCATCAAGAGCTATCAAAATACAAAGAGTAAGGTCGTTAGCAGGGTTGGAAGACATCTGTGGGGCAAAGACCACCCCCACTGCTCTCATTCCCTCCAAAAAGGCGGGAAAGAGACTATAAGAACCAAGAGGTTTTAGCAAGGTGTGTCGGGAGAAAGAGCTGAGGGGATCACCTTGGAACGCGGACTGCAGGGCTACAGCTGGAACCTCATCACAGCTTTACCAACAAGTAAGACGCTGTACCTACTCTGTATTCTTCTTCAATAAAACCACCCTTTTGTTTCTAGAGTCTATGTGTGTGAGTGTAGGTTTGTTTAAGTATAAAAGGAGCAAAGCGCACACTTTCCACCCCAGCAGCGCAGGTTTTACCCCAGCCAAAGATCCTAAACCTTTCCTAAGAGTGTGGGGTTAGAGGGAATCTAGCGCCCAGAATTATCTGTCGTAACATTAGCTCCCTCTACTTCCCTCCCGGAACATTCCACTTTTATTTAAAAACACGTTTACTTATAGATAAGGAAAAGCATGTGGGACATACCCAGTGACTCACTAAGAAGTCATACAGTTAAATAACTTTAAATGTATTAGGGGTGCTTCCAGACGAGGCTTTTATAACACACACCATCACCCTGCCTCATTCACGGAATTATATGGAGGGGCGATCTAGACAGCCAATGACAGCATCTTCCACTTGTAACCATTCTTTCCCACCACTCTGTCCATCTTATTTCTTGCCATAGAAAACCCATTAAAGAAGAAAAGACGGAATAGCTGCTCAAGGCCTTCCAATTATTGGCTGTAGGAGCCCTCCATCTGGAAGCACCTTAGGCTTCCTGTATTTGTGTTCTGGCTATTCCGCAATGCAGAGCCCCCTCGCTACAAGCCTGCAAAGAGCTCAGTATGAGGAGGTGCACCCATTCATTGGCTTGGACCTGTGCTATCTATGTGTACAACATACAGAAAAGTATATCACTACATACTGAGGCTAGTTTCGCAGTGTTGATTCAATTTTTCATATTTCGTGATACTCATCTTGGAACAGAATAGGATTATTATACAAAGAGTACCGTTGACCAACTGTGGTTTTGCATCTACCAGGTTCATGAAAGATTATAGGCAAAGCATGCAAACTATGAGGCAATTCCTCCCATTTCTCTTGCTACAGAACAACTTGCCCACCTCCAGCATAGCATTTTCCCATCCCTTGTAGCTGTTCCATTTTCATTGCCTGTCTCATATATGGCAACTACAGCTTATTCAGAGAGACCCCCCTATGCTTCCCATTTGCCAATAATATCTATTACAATCCTTCAAGCTCTGGTGCTGCACAGGCCGTTCATTTCAGTGGCACTTGGGAAGGAGTATCCCCCGTTTGCTCTCACCGATATAGTCTAATACTCCAGGTGCCAACCGCCCTGGCAGGTGTGAAGCAAAAAGGAAGCAGGTGAGGCAGGCAAAAGCAGTGTGCCTGTAGTGGATCGGGATGGCGTTCTCTGTACAGCCTCTTGCTGTGCACAAGTACAACTGTGACGTAGGCAGGAAAATGTTCCAATGTCCGAGACGGAAAAGATAGAAGAAATTAACGTTTAGTCCATCAAAATCAGCAATCCCTCCAGCTTGGCTGGTGGAATGAACGGGGCAACACCCGTACACAAGATCTCGCTGCACATCTGAGCTCTAGATCAGGCACATATTCTTAAAAATAAATGATTTCTTGCTATATTTTAAATCAGGGGTCCTCAAACTTTTTAAACAGGGGGCCAGTTCATTGTCCCTCAGACTGTTGGGGGGGCGGACTAAAGTTATTATAAATTAATAATGAATTAATAATGAATTAATAATAAATTAATAATAAATTAATTTACCACCGGTTCAGCCGCCCCTCCTCCCTTTACCCCTGCAGGAGACGCAGGGCGGCGGGCAGGCAGGAGCCCCGTGCCCCGCCACTGGCTCAGCCGCCCCTCCTCCCCTTCCCCCCCAGCAGGAGACAGAATCATTTCTTGTTTTATAAAAAGGGGCCAATGAAGAAAACAAAGTAGCTGTGCCAAGCAAGCAGAGGAAGGCAAATCGGGGGGGGGGGGGGGGGGAAAGAACTTACAATGCAGTTTAGTCCCATCTAGCAGCAGGAGTAAAAACCTACGTTATTCTCAATTTAGAAATGCCCGTTACCGTGATCATGTATTGAAAAACATAGAGCCCGCTGGCAGGAGCAGACATTGCTGCTCCTGGCCATAGAGTGGGGATGACAGCAGCCCCTGAAGCCAAGGCAGCTGTCACAGGCGGCGGGGACGGGAGAGGACTCTCCCCCCTCTGCTGCCCCCCCCCACGCTGCCGAGCCCACAGAAGCCCTCCCTGGGAACCTATGGAGGCTGCGTGGAGCAAGGTTAGTGCTCCCGCAAGCCCCCTTGCACTGCCGAGCCCGCTGCCGCCCCCCGCCCCCTCTCCTTGTGCCGGGCTTGGCTCTCCCCACCTTCTCCTTTGCCCGGATGAAGAGGAAAAGGTAAGGAGGGAGCTTGCGGTGCGGTTTTGGCGCCGGCCGGGTGCACGAGCTCGGCGGAAGCACCACAACCAACACAAGAGGGGGCACGGGAGCACTTACCTTGCTCTGCACTGCCTCTGAAGGTTCCCGGGGCGGGATGGCGAGGGGGCTCTGGGCCCGCAGCAGCCTCTTCCAGCTTGGTGGTGGCGAGACATTTGACAGGAGTGGAATCCTCCTCCGCTCCTGTCAAATGTGCTGCAAGGGCCGCCAGGATACATGGCCTCCGAGCCTCCTCACGCCAGCCAGGGGAGAAATATGGCTGGCGTGATGAGGCTTGAATGTGTGCCAACAGTCTGAGGGACAATGAGGGCCACCGGCTTAGCCTCCCCTTCTCCCCCCACAGGAGACGCAGGGCAGCGGACGGGCAAGCGGCCCGCACCCCACCGCCAGTTCAGCCGCCCCTCCTCCCCTTACCGACACAGGGAGCCTTTAGATCGGCCGCTGGGCCGGATGAAACGACCCGGTGGGCCGGATGTGTCCCGCGGGCCTTAGTTTGAGGACCCCTGTTTTAAATAAAGACATATTTCCAGCATGATCCTAAGCATGCTGGTTCAGAACTAAGTCCCACTGAGTTCAATGGAATGCACTTCTCAGTAGGACTGCAGCCTTGGTCTCATTAAGAAAGGCTGAGGCATTACTCCTTGCAGTAAGTGGATTTTCTCATATATTTATTCTTATATATTTGGATTCTTGGCCCACCCAGTGCTGGGGATCCTGTAAGAAGACCTGCTTCCCGTCTGGCTCATTTCCCTCTGGCCCAGAGGAGCAGTGCCCTGACTGACTCCAGCTACAAAAACGTCTGCTCTCAAGTTTAAGACCAAGCTGTTATGCAGCTGACTCTATTGAGTTTTATAAGCCAATGTAGAATCATAGAATCATAGAAAAGTAGAGTTGGAAGGGGCCTACAAGGCCATCGAGTCCAACCCCCTGCTCAATGCAGGAATCCAGGTCAAAGCATCTCTGACAGATGTCTGTCCAGCCGCACCTTGAATGCCTCCAGACTGGGAGAGCCCACCACCTCCCTAGGTAGTTGATTCCACTGTCTTATTGCTCTGACAGTCAGGAAATTTTTCCTGATGTTTAGGTGGAATCTAGGTTCCTGTAACTTGAGCCCATTATTCCGTGTCCTGCAAACTGGGATGAACGAGAAGAGATCTTTGCCCTCCTCTGTGTGACATCCCTTCAAATACTGGAAGAGTGCGATCATATCTCCCCTCAGTCTCCTCTTCTGAAGGCTAAACATGCCCAGTTCTTTCAGTCTCTCCTCATAGGGCCTTGTTTCCAGTCCCTTTATCATCCTTGTTGCCCTCCTCTGAACCCTCTCCAGTTTGTCTATGTCCTTGTTAAAATGAGGTGCCCAGAACTGGACACAGTACTCAAGATGAGGCCTAACCAGTGCCGAGTAAAGGGGAATTATCACTTCCCGCGATTTGGAAGCTATACTTCTATTAATACAGCCCAAAATAGCATTTGCCTTCTTTGCAGCCACGTCGCATTGCTGGCTCATATTCAGTTTGTGATCTACCACAATTCCAAGATCCTTCTCACTTGTAGTATTGTTGAGCCAAGTGTCCCCCATTCTGTAACTCTGCATTTGGTTTCCTCTCCCTAGGTGCAGCACTTGGCATTTATCCCTGTTAAATTTCATTCTGTTGTTTTCGGCCCAGCGCTCCAGCCTATCGAGGTCACTTTGAATTTTGTTTCTGTCTTCCAGAGTATTAGCTGTTCCACCCAACTTTGTGTCATCTGCAAATTTGATAAGCATTCCCTGTACCTCCTCATCCAAGTCATTAATAAAAATGTTGAAGAGCACCGGGCCCAGGACCGAGCCCTGTGGTACCCCGCTCGTTACCTCTCCCCAGTTTGAGAAGGAACCATTGATAAGCACTCTTTGAGTCCGATTCTGTAGCCAATTGTGGATCCACCTGATAGTTGATCCATCTAGCCCACTCTTAGCTAGCTTACTAATCAGGATATCATGAGGCACTTTGTCGAAAGCTTTGCTGAAGTCCAGGTATATAATGTCCACAGCATTCCCACAGTCCACAAGGGAGGTTACCCGATCAAAAAATGAGATCAGATTAGTCTGACAGGATTTGTTCTTGACAAATCCATGCTGGCTTCTAGTAATCACTGCATTGTTTTCAAGGTGCTTGCAGACTGACTTCTTTATAATCTGCTCAAAAATCTTCCCGGGGATTGATGTCAGACTGACTGGCC
This sequence comes from Shinisaurus crocodilurus, assembly GCA_021292165.1. Classification (NCBI taxonomy): domain Eukaryota; kingdom Metazoa; phylum Chordata; class Lepidosauria; order Squamata; family Shinisauridae; genus Shinisaurus; species Shinisaurus crocodilurus. The sequence goes on from JAHFWL010000933.1 coordinate 81,087, forward strand.
TATAGTTCCCAGGTTCCTCCTTCTTGCCCTTTTTGAAGATGGGAACAACATTTGCCCTCCTCCAGTCGTCTGGCACTTCACCTGTCCTCCATGATTTCTCAAAGATAATAGACAGTGGTTCTGAGAGTTCTTCTGCCAGTTCCTTTATTACTCTAGGATGCAGCTCATCAGGCCCTGGAGATTTAAACTCGTTCAGAGTAATCAGGTGCTCCTTGACCATTTGCCTATCAATCTCAAGCTGCAATTCTGCCCCTTCAGTCTGCATTTCAGGTTTGCCAGGGGGGTCATAGACCCTCTTTTGGGAGAAGACCGAGCCAAAGTAGGAATTGAACACTTCTGCCTTTTCTTTGTCTTCTGTTATCAATTTGCCATCCTCATTGCGTAGTTGAACCACCAGTTCTTTCTTCTGTCTTTTACTGTGCATGTATCTGAAGAAAGCTTTTTTGTTGCTTTTAGCATTCCTCGCTAACCTTAGCTCATTCTCAGCTTTAGCCTTCCTGACACTATTCCTGCAGTTCTGTGCTACCTGCCTGTACTCTTCCCCTGTAGCCTGTCCTTCCTTCCACTTCCTATACGTGTCCTTTTTTGTTTTCAGGTCATCTTTGAGTTTATTGTGAAGCCACATTGGCTTCTTCTGTTGCCCTCTGCCTTTTTTCCTTGTGGGAATTGTTTGCAATTGTGCCTTTAAAATTTCCTTTTTTAAAAACTCCCACCCCTCCTGGGCTCCCTTTCTCGTGAGAGTCATTTGCCATGGGATCTTACTAATCATTGTTCTGAGTTTGTTAAAATTGGCTTTCCTAAAATCCAGGGTACGTGTTTGGCTACACTCAGCTTTTGCTTCTGTTAGAATCAAGAACTCTAGTATAACATGGTCACTTTCCCCCAGAGTTCCCGAAACTGCCACTTTATCCACTAACTCGTCTCTGTTGGTTAGAATCAGGTCAAGGATAGCCGATCCTCTAGTTCCTTCCTCCACTTTCTGTAGGAGGAAGTTATCAGCAGCACAGCTCAGGAATTTCTTGGAGGGGCCATGTTTGGCTGAATAAGTCTCCCAACAGATATCAGGGAAATTGAAGTCTCCCATTACTACCACATCGTGCCTCCTTGAAACACTGGCAATTTGTTTTTCAAAAGTTCCATCCTCGTCTTCTCCTTGATTGGGTGGTCGGTAGTAGACTCCAACCGCCATGTTCGCTTTATTCTTTGCCCCCTTTATTTTAACCCAGATGCTCTCAATGGGGCTGCCAAGCTCCTCTTCCTGTATCTCTGTGCAGAGATACGTATTTTTAACATACAGTGCAACTCCACCTCCCTTTCTGTTGCTTCTGTTCCTTTTGAACAAGTTATACCCTTCAATTGCTGTATTCCAGTCATGGGAGTCATCCCACCAGGTTTCAGTTATCCCTATCAAGTCGTACTTGCCCTCATGTATCAAGAGTTCAAGTTCGTCTTGTTTGTTGCCCATACTCTGGGCATTAGTATAGAGACATTGAAGACTATGTGCTTTACAGTCCGACTTTCCCCCTACATTTTGTGGTAGACTATCAATGGGCACCGCTGGAGCTGTTCTCTCCATTGTGGCAAAGAGGCCTTCTTCCATTGGTACCCCCGAGTTTATGTCTCCCTCCCCTGTTGGATTCAGTTTAAAGCCCTCCTGATTAAGTTCCTCATGCTGTGTCCAAACACATTCTTCCCAGTCCTTGTGAGGTGCAACCCATCCTTTGCCAGCAGTCCATCTTCCAGGAAGTGTAGCCCGTGGTCCCAGAATCCAAATCCCTCACGTCGGCTCCACCTTCGTAGCCAGTCATTCACTCGGAGTATTTTTCTTTCCCTTTCTATGCCTCTTCCAAGTACTGGAAGGATGGATGAGAAAACTATCTGGGCCCCGAAGTTCTTGAGTTCCCTTCCCAGCTCTTCAAAGTCTGCCGTGATTTCTTTGTAACTCCGCTTGGCAGTATCATTTGTACCCACGTGGAAGAGAAGAAAGGGGTATGTGTCGGTGGGCTGCATGAGCCTCGGCAGCTGCTCTGTCACATCCTTAATCCGTGCCCCAGGGAGACAGCACACCTGGCGAGTCCATGGGTCTTCGCGACATACTTTGGCTTCGATCCCCCGCAGGAGGGAGTCTCCCACTACGAGTACTCTTCTCTTCCTCTTGCTGTAGGCCTTGGTTTGATTGCCTCCACTTGACTGACCCTCAGCCTCTTGCTCGCTGTCTTTAATGTCTTAATATTTATGTATTGTTGCCTTAACTTGACTGACCCTCAGCCTCTTGCTCGCTGTTCTTTAATGTCTTAATATTTATGTATTGTTGCCTTAAGAAATGTCTGTTGTATTGTTCTAAATATTAAGACATCGTAGATCATTTTTGCGGTTGATTCCTGTATTGCTGTTATATCTGTCAGTTTGAATGTAAACCGCCTTGAGCATTATAGATGGAAAGATGGTAAGTTCCAGTATATTTACAGCACAATCCTGTATACATCTACTCAGAAGCCCCATTAAGTTCAATGGGACTTACTCCCAGGTAGGTGTGTATAGAATTGCAGCATAGAACACTGATAGCTATGAAAGCACAGCAAACTGGAGCCATACCCTGTACAAGAGTGGCACGCTGTCATACACATAAGGATATGCAAAGGCCAGCGTGCGAGTCACTTTGCTGAACTTCGGCTGCTCCACTTCAGTGAACCTGAATGCATTAAAAAAAAGGTTAAGTTATCTAGCAAAATGCAAGATTTTGACTTGCAGAACACAGAACGTGTGTGGCTTGATGTGAGGGTTCTCGGTTTTAGCTCCCATTAGCAAAGTTTTCTGCAGCCATTGTAACTTGCATTACCGCACAAAGGTAAGTTTGCAGTTTACTTATATTAGAATACTTATTATATTTATATCCTGCCTTTTTTCCTACAAGGAACCCAAGGCGGCTTACATAATCCTCCTCTCCATTTTATCCTTACAACAACCCTGTGAGGTAGGTTAGGCTGAGAGTGACTGGCCCAAAGTCACCCAGGGAGCTTCATGGCCGAGCGGGGACGAGAACCCGGATCTCCGGAGTCCCAGTCATAATAGTGGGTATGGAATATACAGTATATGTGTTCATTGTTCAATTAAACATTTCAGCCACTTAATGTTTGTTCAGCAGTGCTGGGGTGGTGCCAGAATTTTGCTCAAGGCAGCTTGGCACCATTCCACTACATGAAAAAGCTATATCCCATTTTCACAAAAAGGAGGGCCAGGATCTCTTCTCAATCATAGAAAAGTAGAGTTGGAAGGGGCCTAACAGGCCATCAAGTCCAACCCCCCGCTCAATGCAGGAATCCAGGTCAAAACATCTCCAACCGATGGCTGTCCAGCCACACCTTGAATGCCTCCAGAGTGGGAGAGCCCACCACCTCCCTAGGTAGTTGGTTCCATTGTCTTATTGCTCTGACAGGAAGTTTTTCCTGATGTTTAGGTGGAATCTGGGTTTCTGTAACTTGAGCCCATTATTCCGTGTCCTGCAAACTGGGATGATCGAGAAGAGATCCTGGCCCTCCTCTGTGTGACAACCCTTCAAGTACTGGAAGAGTACGATCATATCTTCCGTCAGTCTCCTCTTCTGAAGGCTAAACATGCCCAGTTCTTTCAGTCTCTCCTCATAGGGCCTTGTTTCCAGTCCCTTTATCATCCTTGTTGCCCTCCTCTGAACCCTCTCCAGTTTGTCTATGTCCTTCTTAAAGTGTGGTGCCCAGAACTGGACGCAGTGCTCAAGATGAGGCCTAAACAGTGCTGAGTAAAGGGGAATTATCACTTCATGCGATTTAGAAGTCATACTTCTATTAATGCAGCCCAAAATAGCATTTGCCTTCTTTGCAGCCACATTGCATTGCTGGCTCATATTCAGTTTGTGATCATCCCAGTTTGCAGGACACTGAATAATGGGATCAAGTCACAGGAACCCAGATTCCACCTAAACATCAGGAAAAATTTCCTGACTGTTAAGAGCAATAAGACAATGGAACCAACTACCTAGGGAGGTGGTGGGCTCTCCCACTCTGGAGGCATTCAAGGTGCAGCTGGACGGCCATCTGTCAGGGATGCTTTGACTTGGATTCCTGTGTTGTGCAGGGGGTTGGACTCGATGGCCTTGTAGGCCCCTTCCACACTACTTTTCTATGATTCTATAGGCATGGACCGATCCATACTGTGTACTGCACCAACACTTCACTTTTTTGCTCAGATGGTTCTGAAATCTTTGTTCAATGCAGCTGATTCAAGTTTATAAAGATGGGCACAATCAGAACATGAGAGACTTGAAGCTTGAATAAATAATTTGCATTCTTGGTGTGCGTGTTTTCTTTTCATACTATGCTGGCACAGAAGGAGCTTGCAGTCAGTTTCCCAACTGTTGAATTGTCCAAATGCATTGCATTATGGGACATATCCCTACCATCTTGTTGAAGGTGGTTCAAAAGTCATAAACCACAGCACTCTCATGACCACCTACAATTCAAATACACACCACCTTATGATGCATGGTTTTTGAAGCACCTAACCAAACACACTGTATCCATGTTCTGTTTAAGCATCTGGTGGGCAAAAGTCATGAAAAATAAGCACCAGGAGGACGTGGGCAAAGAAAATCAAAATATGTGACAAGAGGACGCTGCAATGTAGATTTACAATAGGACAAAAGGGAAATGTTTAACAATGTTTTGTAACTTTTGTTGTCGATGGGTATGATTCGACATCAACAGATAAAAGTTGCAAAGAGGGAATTGTACGTAGCTCCTGATATTAACTATTGCAATCACGTGCTGTGATCACTAGTTCAATACCTAGCTTGGTACTGTAATTTAGACAAAACGGATGTGTCCCCATTAGGAGTCCGCATTGACAAGGGAGAGTTCATGCTTTGGCCACTGATCGTCATTAAGTGGGAATACTCTCCATTTTCCGTGCATGCTGCCTGGTATGGATGATGATTACATGCATGGATTCCCCCGCCCCTTGATAGCATCAGCCTCATTTTATCCCCTCGAGAATGAAAGTGCCTCTCCCTGATCCCCACCAAAACACCGCCCACCGTTGCCATTCCCACGTCTCAGCCACACACACGTGAGCTGAATGTGTTACGTGTGTACGTCAGGGGTGCCGTGGGCATGGCGGGCGAGTGGGGCAGGATGGCGTACCCTCGCGCCCCACCACACATGTCCGGCTCCGTTCTATAGGAAATATCACTCGCCCCAACTCATGACAATAAGTCCCAAAGCTACACATATAAAAATATTCATATCCTGGACAGAATGCCAGCAGTACCTGGAATAGCAGGAAAGGCTTGTGCTAATAATTGTGTTCAGCACAGCAAAGGAGATGTAGTAATGGTGGAACGTGCTGTCTTCTGGGAAGACGTAGGCAGAGTAAGCAACTGCAGAGCCTGGAAACAAAACAACCCGCTCAGTCAAACCACGTTTCCGCTGCAGCTTCATCACTCCCTCCAGTAGCGCACCTGGGTAGACAGTAGACTGGGCCAGCCAGTGGGGCGTTCAAACAAGGTTGCCCTCAAACAAAACTGACAGACGTGCCCAAAGAACCCCCGAGGCAGGCAGAGGTTAAAATCTATTAAAATCAGGCCCCACCCCCAGTGGGGGCAAGTTTTTTTCACCCCAAGGTTTAAACGGCTCCAGCGCAAGATGCACGCAACAGGCTTTCCAAAGCCATCGTGCTGGCACACAGCTCTGCGCAGCGCATGGTGAAGAGGACGCAAGAAGGCGAGGAATGCCAGGGTGAGCAGCGGGAGGAAGGAGGGAGAAAGGCATGAAAGGGGGGTGGGAGGGATGGAGCCAGAAAGGAGCCAGAGACAGGCGGGCGAAGGGAACCCAGACTTAGAAAAGTAAAGGGGGGCGGGGGAGCAGTCCGGATGCGGCACGCCATTTCGTCGCCGGCAAGTTCAGCCCAACCTGCACATAAGGATGGGGAGCATTTGGCCCTTCGAGGTGCTGCCGGCCTGCAACTCCCGGCATCCTTCACCAAAGGCTACGTTGCTCAGCTCGGGTTCATGGAAGTGGAGGTCCAACATCAGGAGAGCCACATGTTATGCAGTCTGCAAGGCAGCTCATCAGCCTAAATATGTCTCCCGCTTTGAGGTTTCCAAGTCAACGAGCACACCAGATTCCACTCACCAAAAAGAAATATTAAGCAGTGAGTGCATTTTTTAAACGTGAAAAATACTTTGGAGAGGATTCTTCATGTTCAGTGTGAAGACTTGATACATCCACTGGTATGTGAAAGCAAATCGCTAAAGCTTTAACTCCTCAAAACAATGCAGCCAGAGTCATTTAAGACAGTGTTCTCCAACCTTGGGTCCCCAGATGTTTTTGGCCTACAACTCCCAGCATGCCCCAGCCAGCTGGAGAACACTGCTCTAGAGGGACAGATACTTTCTGTGGTGAGTGAGCCACTCCCAGGATTTGTGCAGTCCAAGTTCCATAATGCCAAATTAGCACATGAATTCCAGTGCAACCAAAAGCAAACTGCTGAAGCAGCAAAGCAAACTTGCATAGTTGTAGCTGGTTCTTTTACTACAAACGTCTAAAAGGCGGACAGCCAAAAGGCTGCTTTATTAAGCCCAAGAGAGTCAGTGTCTTGTTATCTCGTCGGGCCCAGCAGAACCTCGACAGTGACTCTGTTGTGCTGAGTTTGGACTTATTGTACTTTTCTTTTTAAAAAAAAATGTCCACATGGCTGCAGCTGTCTAAATTAACCCCATGGCTGCATCCAGGCTCATTCTTTTTGTTTGTTTGTTTCATACACTTAGTATAATTCAGCCAAATCCTGATCCCGAAGCTCCTGTGAGGAGTCTCATGGACCAGGCTCTGCCTTCAACAACAGTTTTACAAATTTGTATGGTGTATTTCTTAGGGCTCTTCCCCTCAGACTAAACCAGAAAACCTCAGTTGATCAGGCTGGGCCTTCACAGGGTCTTATGAGGCTGGAGATAAGAAACGCACCAGGTTTTAGGGACTTTGTGGATTTTAACTGAAACCTAAAATAAAACAACGATATTTGATTCTCGTGTTACAACTCTAACACATCATAGTTTTTTCTCACAGAGCCACAAGGCATGGCTTACAGATGGGGAGGTAGCAGGAATCTGTATAAACAATAACAACAGGGCTACGGTAATTTCAAGCTGACAACATGCAAACGGACAACAAGCTCAGGTACTTGAGCTGAAGAGACGCTTGGCAAAGTGTAGCTTCAATTTTAGAGTGAGGCGTATATACAACATAACCAGCACATACATTTCTTGTAGAAGAATGTATATATGAACTATCCACAAAGTGATAGTGTAGCCAAACACGTACCCTGCAAAAGCTGAGTGTAGCCAAACACGTACCCTGGATTTTAGGAAAGCCAATTTTAACAAACTCAGAACAATGATTAGTAAGATCCCATGGCAAGTGACTCTCACGAGAAAGGGAGCCCAGGAGGGGTGGGAGTTTTTAAAAAAGGAAATTTTAAAGGCACAATTGCAAACAATTCCCACAAGGAAAAAAGGCAGAGGGCAACAGAAGGAGCCAATGTGGCTTCACAATAAACTCAAAGATGACCTGAAAACAAAAAAGGACACGTATAGGAAGTGGAAGGAAGGATAGGCTACAGGGGAAGAGTACAGGCAGGTAGCACAGAACTGCAGGAATAGTGTCAGGAAGGCTAAAGTTGAGAATGAGCTAAGGTTAGCGAGGAATGCTAAAAGCAACAAAAAAGCTTTCTTCAGATACATGCACAGTAAAAGACAGAAGAAAGAACTGGTGGTTCAACTACCAGGGGTCTGCAACCTTTAAGACAAAAAGAGCCACTTGGACCCGTTTCCGAAGAAAAGAAAAAAACTGGGAGCCGCAAAACCATTGTGACATTTAAAACAAATATAACACTGCATATATTGTTTCTTACTGCTATATATACAGGATCGTGCAGTCAGCTGTCAATCTGAAGAAAAAAAGGACTTTCACTTAACCATGTTGTCACCAGCAACATCCCCCCCCCCCAAGCAGTAGCATCCCATCATCAGCACCATCCAGCAGTAGCACCCTCATCATCCACCAGAAACACCCTCCATGTGGTAATAGCACCCCTCATCATCCATCAGCAGGATTTGCTGGTGGATGATGGGGGTGCCACTGCTGGGGGGGGAGGGTGTTGCTGGTGGATGATGGGATGCCACCAGCAACATCCCCCCCCCCAAGCAGTAGCATCCCATCATCAGCACCATCCAGCAGTAGCACCCTCTCATAGAATTTATGGAGATATTATTTTGTTTATTGCTATTAGTTTTCCAATAATTGGCACATGAATCTTTCCCCCCCTTTTTTCTAATCATTACTGCTTTCACGCAGGCCTACCTGCCTCCTCGCCTGCTTGTGCTCTCCGCAGCGAGCCGGCCACGCTGGTCCCTCGACACGCTGGACCCCGCGCTATGTTGTGGGCGGGGGGGAGGGGACTTTGGCGCGTGCAGGAGCCCTCCTCTCTTCTGCCGCTCACCCGCTCGCGTCCCTGCTGACCGGGGGGGTGTGTGTGCTGCTGCCGCGCCAAAGTTCACCTGCCCTGCCAAAGTCCCGGGGGGGGGGGGTGCTGCTGCCGCGCCAAAGTTCACCCGCCCCGCCAAAGTCCCGGGGGGGGGGGGTGCTGCTGCCGCGCCAAAGTTCACCCGCCCCGCCAAAGTCCCGGGGGGGGTGTGTGCTGCTGCCGCGCCAAATTTCACCCGCCCCGCCAAAGTCCCGGGGGGGGGGGTGCTGCTGCCGCGCCAAAGTTCACCCGCCCCGCCAAAGTCCCGGGGGGGGGGTGCTGCTGCCGCGCCAAAGTTCACCCGCCCCGCCAAAGTTCCCCCGCCAAAATCGGGGATGTGACGTAGCGGCGGCGGCGGATGTAACGCGGCGGCGGCGGCGGACGTGACGCGGCGGCGGCGGCGCGGCGGCGGCGGCTTCAGCAGCTCCGGCAATGACTGCGGCGGCGGCAGCTAGAGCGGCGCGGAGGCGCGGAGAGCGCTCCGCGCCGCTCAGAAGAGCGAAATCGGGCTGCCCCCGAGGCGGTGGCGGCGGAGCAGGGCAGCCTTGTCCGGAGCCGCGGCAAAGGCTTGAAAGAGCCGCATGCGGCTCCGGAGCCGCGGGTTGCCGACCCCTGATTACTACGCAATGAGGATGGCAAATTGATAACAGAAGACAAAGAAAAGGCAGAAGTGTTCAATTCCTACTTCGGCTCGGTCTTCTCCCAAAAGAGGGTCTATGACCCCCCTGGCAAACCTGAAGTGCAGACTGAAGGGGCAGGATTGCAGCTTGAGATTGATAGGCAAATGGTCAAGGAGCACCTGATTACTCTGAACGAGTTTAAATCTCCAGGGCCTGATGAGCTGCATCCTAGAGTAATAAAGGAACTGGCAGAAGAACTCTCAGAACCACTGTCTATTATCTTTGAGAAATCATGGAGGACAGGTGAAGTGCCAGACGACTGGAGGAGGGCAAATGTTGTTCCCATCTTCAAAAAGGGCAAGAAGGAGGAACCTGGGAACTATAGGCCAGTCAGTCTGACATCAATCCCCGGGAAGATTTTGGAGCAGATTATAAAGAAGTCAGTCTGCAAGCACCTTGAAAACAATGCAGTGATTACTAGAAGCCAGCATGGATTTGTCAAGAACAAATCCTGTCAGACTAATCTGATCTCATTTTTTGATCGGGTAACCTCCCTTGTGGACTGTGGGAATGCTGTGGACATTATATACCTGGACTTCAGCAAAGCTTTCGACAAAGTGCCTCATGATATCCTGATTAGTAAGCTAGCTAAGAGTGGGCTAGATGGAACAACTATCAGGTGGATCCACAATTGGCTAAAGAATCGGACTCAAAGAGTGCTTATCAATGGTTCCTTCTCAAACTGGGGAGAGGTAACGAGCGGGGTACCACAGGGCTCGGTCCTGGGCCCGGTGCTCTTCAACATTTTTATTAATGACTTGGAGGAGGAGGAGGTACAGGGAATGCTTATCAAATTTGCAGACGACACAAAGTTGGGTGGAACAGCTAATACTCTGGAAGACAGAAACAAAATTCAAAGTGACCTCGATAGGCTGGAGCGCTGGGCCGAAAACAACAGAATGAAATTTAACAGGGATAAATGCCAAGTGCTGCACCTAGGGAGAGGAAACCAAATGCAGAGTTACAGAATGGGGGACACTTGGCTCAACAATACTACAAGTGAGAAGGATCTTGGAATTGTGGTAGATCACAAACTGAATATGAGCCAGCAATGCGACGTGGCTGCAAAGAAGGCAAATGCAATTTTGGGCTGTATTAATAGAAGTATAGCTTCCAAATCGCAGGAAGTGATAATTCCCCTTTACTCGGCACTGGTTAGGCCTCATCTTGAGTACTGCGTCCAGTTCTGGGCACCTCACTTTAAGAAGGACATAGACAAACTGGAGAGGGTTCAGAGGAGGGCAACAAGGATGATAAAGGGACTGGAAACAAGGCCCTATGAGGAGAGACTGAAAGAACTGGGCATGTTTAGCCTTCAGAAGAGGAGACTGAGGGGAGATATGATCGCATTCTTCCAGTATTTGAAGGGATGTCACACAGAGGAGGGCAAAGATCTCTTCTCGTTCATCCCAGTTTGCAGGACACGGAATAATGGGCTCAAGTTACAGGAACCTAGATTCCACCTAAACATCAGGAAAAATTTCCTGACTGTCAGAGCAATAAGACAATGGAATCAACTACCTAGGGAGGTGGTGGGCTCTCCCAGTCTGGAGGCATTCAAGGTGCGGCTGGACAGACATCTGTCAGAGATGCTTTGACCTGGATTCCTGCATTGAGCAGGGGGTTGGACTCGATGGCCTTGTAGGCCCCTTCCAACTCTACTTTTCTATGATTCTATGATTCTATGAACAAAATCGGGATTTGGCAAGTCAGCTCAAGACATGGGAGCAGAAGGGAAATCAACCAGGTTAAGAACACAACTATAATATGAGAGTGGGTGGGATTTGTCACCATGGAGCTGAGTTAAGACACCTGAAGCAGAACCATCTCTTTCATGGCAACAGAGTGAATGGCTTACAATAGGCAGGAGAGTCTGCCAGACTGGTTTCTCCAGTCTGTCCATTTCAGACAAACCTTGGGGATAACATCTAAAATATTCTTTCTTAGCCCGGGCAGTTCTTCCTTTTGTGGGAAGGCCATTTAGCCACAATTTGAACTTGACATGTTACCCCATCAGGCAGGGTGAGTCTCATTAGTTGATTTGTATCAGTCCAATTACTGTAGGATTGTAGCAGGGAAAATGTATTTAGATCTGCAGCAAGTTTTCCCGAGTTTTCTCTAACATTTGGAAAGTCTTTTACTAGCCTGGCCAGGTCACTAGGAAACCAACGAATGTGCACAGTAGTTTTCCCTTCAGCTGTGGGACATTCACGAAGGGGGAAATTTTTATAGGGGAAGTAATATCCTTGGGACCCCAGTTTGGTGCGCACATGTCTAATTTAGGTGGCTCAGTTGATTTTTGAAGACTTTGTATTTGCTCTTCGCAATTCTCTAATCGTTCTAAGGCCTTTTCATATTTATGTTTCAGATCTGAATTGTTTTCCTTGTCCTTATCTCTTAGATGTTGCCCTAATTTGGAGACAGTGCTTTGCAATTTATTTCTCTTAATTTTAAATTCAATCAGTCTGCTTGTTGGATCTTGGTTCCGAGTAGCATTGAGTACTACAGATTTGTCTTGAGGGGACTTAACCTTGGAGCGCTCGGGCAGTAAGGAGGCGGAGTCCACAAGTCTATCAGGTCTTCCTCCTCCCCTTCAGCCTCTTCCTCTTCCTTGACTAATTGAGGATAGAGTGGGTTAATTTGGGTTTGAGTTTTTGCTTTTGTCAACTGTTTCCGTAATTTCTCATTGGAATCCTGGAGACTCCTCAATTTGGATTCAAATCTCCATTTCGAAGCTTCTTCATGCCATGAAAAATAGGCATCCCACTGTGGTTGCTTAATTCGGGACCCTTTTATTTATTTATTTATTATTTATTTATTTATTATTAATATTTATTTATCGCCCATCTTGCCGGCAACCGGCCACCCTGGGCGATGTACACAGAATAAAAGCAATAAAATATATTTAAACAATATAAAAATTTTAAAATCTTAACCCACCCTATATTCCCGCCTGAACAACCAGGTTTTTAATGAGCGACGGAAGCTCATCAGAGAGGGGGCATGGCGGAGGTCACTCGGGAGAGAGTTCCACAGTACGGGGGCCGCCACAGAAAAGGCCCTCTTCCTCGTCCCCACCAGTCTAGCTGCTCTGGCTGAAGGGACAAGGAGAAGGCCATCCGTGGCAGGTCTTGTTGAGCGGCCCACTTGGTGCTGCTGGAGACGCTCCTTGAGATAGACTGGACCGGAGCCGTATAGGGTTTTAAAGGTCAAAACCAACACCTTGAATTCGGCTCGGCAAGCAACTGGTAGCCAGTGCAAATCCTTCAGCACTGGCGTGATGTGATCCCGCCGGCGGCTGCCTTTAACCAGGCGAGCCGCCGCGTTCTGTACCAGCTGTAGCTTCCGAACCGTCTTCAAGGGTAACCCCACGTAGAGCGCATTACAGTAGTCTAGGCGAGAGGAGACCAAGGCATGAACCACTGATGGGAGCAGGTGATTAGGAAGGTAGGGGCGCAGCTGCCGTATCAGATGGAGTTGATACAGCGCTGCCCGGCTCACAGCTGCCACCTGAGCCTCCATGGACAGCTGGGAGTCTAGAATGACCCCCAAGCTGCGGACCTGGTCCTTCAGGGGGAGATGTACCCCATTCAACACCAGGTCAACATCCCCTAACCTCTCCTTGTCCCCCACCAGCAGTACCTCGGTCTTGTCGGGGTTCAGCTTCAGCATGTTCCTTCCCATCCAGCCAGCCACTGACTCCAGGCACTTGGACAGGGTCTCAACAGCCAACCTCGGTGAGGACTTGAAACAGAGGTAGAGCTGCGTGTCATCCGCATACTGATGACACTGCACCCCAAACCTCCTGATGATAGCTCCCAGCAGCTTGAGGTAGATGTTGAATAACATCGGGGAGAGGATGGAGCCCTGCGGCACTCCACAAGTGAGCGGCCGAGGGTCCGAAGCCTCCTCCCCGAGAACTACCCTCTGGTACCTTCCAGAGAGGAAGGACCGGAACCACTGCAATACAGTGCCTCCCAAGCCCAAGCCCTCCTGGCGGTCCAGGAGGATACCGTGGTCAACGGTATCAAAAGCCACTGAGAGATCGAGGAGGACTAGAAAGGAGCATTCGCCCCTATCCAAAGCCCTCCTCATATCATCCACCAAGGCGACCAAGGCTGTCTCCGTCCCATGTCCAGACCTGAAGCCCGACTGGCTTCATCCAAGATCTAAATAATCGGCTTCATCCAAGTGTGCCTTCAACTGAGCACCCACCACCCGCTCGATCACCTTGCCCAGAAATGGTAAATTGGAGACTAGGCGAAAGTTGTTTAAATCCTGGGGATCCAAGGAGGGCTTCTTTAGAAGCGGTCTTATTACTGCCTCCTTGAGGGCTGATGGCATCACTGCCTCCTCGAGGGAGGCATTCACCACCGCCTTGATCCCCTCACCCAGTCTCTCCCTGCAGCTCATTATGAGCCAGGACGGGCAAGGATCAAGCAAGCAGGTGGTCGGCCTCACAGATGAAAGCACCTTGTCCACTTCATCAGAAGGAAGAAGCCGAAACCGATCCCACAAAACTGGTCTGCCATTGGCCTCCTCCCGCTCACTCCCTGTGTCCATGACGCACGATATCCCACTCCTAATCCGATCGATTTTATCTGCGAAGTGCTTCGCTAAAGCCTCACAGGAGGCTTTAGACTGTTCCAGTGGGTCCGGAGCGACTGGACCGACCAGACTCCGGACCACTTGGAACAGCCTCCTGGGGCAGCACTCCGCAGACGCAATGGAGGCAGCATAGAAATTCTTTTTTGCTGCCTTCACCGCCACCCGGTAGGCTGAAGATGCAGCTCTAACCTGTGTTCGATTGTCTTCGGAGCGGGAATTACGCCATCGGCGCTCTAGCCTTCTCACCTCTTGTTTCAGAGCTCGCAGCGACGGAGTGAACCATGGCGCCGCGCGAGCTCTGTTTAGGCGAAGAGGGCGCTTCGGGGCAACTCGGTCTAATGCCCTGGTGATTGCAGCATTCCAGTCGTCCACCAGGGTCTCGACCGAGCTACCGTTTGTGTGCTCCAATTCCCCAAGCGCGTTCAGGAATCCATCCGTATCCATAAGACGCCTGGGGCGGACCATCCTAATAGGTCCCTCACCCCTGCAGAGGGGTTGTGGCATCGAGAAATCCAACCCCACCAGATAGTGATCTGACCATGACAAGGGGGTGGTGGATATACCCCCGATTTCCAGATCATTTCCCCCCTCTCCAGAAACAAAAACCAAGTCCAGTGCATGACCGGCTACATGGGTAGGTCCAGTTAATACAGGGTGCAGCTCCCAGGAAGCCATGGTCTCCATGAAGTCCCGAGGTGCCCCCGTGAGGGCAGCCCCCGAATGCACGTTGAAGTCCCCCAGCACCAATAGCCTGGGGGACAACACACGCACATCAGAGACCACCTCCAGCACCTCGGCCAGGGAGTCTGTCGTGCAGCGGGGTGGACGGTACACGAGCAGAATCCCCAGACTGCCCTTGGGACCCAACCTCCAGTACATGCACTCAATAAACTTGGTCTCCCGGAGAGGGAGTCTGGTGAGGACCAAGGACTCCCGATAGATAACAGCCACTCCCCCTCCCCGTCCCCCAACCCTTGGTTGCTGGGCATACGAGAAACCAGCCGGACACAAGGCCGCCAGAGTTGGAGCAGCGGCCTCGTCCAGCCAGGTTTCCGTAATACATGCCAGGTCCGCACCCTCATCCAGGATCAAGTCATGGATGAGAGATGTTTTCTGGGTAACGGACCTGGCATTGCACAACAGCAACCGCAAGGTATGGGGAGGAGCCACACATCCCCCAGTTATCCCTTGGCTCTGGGCAGGCCCGGGACAAGGGATAGGTATTAAGCATCGATCCCTTGTCCCCCGTAGTTGGCGTGGCCTGCCCCTAGCGTTCTGCCAGCGCCTGCCGCTCAACAGTGGTATATTTTGCCCCCCAGAACTCCCTCCATCATCTCCCTGGGAGAGGCACATGCCCCCTCGCTTCTGTCGATCAGGCGGGAGACCCACCCCTAAAATCAACCCCTAAAAACCCCAAGCCCTTCAAAAAGCAGGGCCTCTTAAAACCCCCAGCCCCACCTATATCCCCATCAGCACGGGGGCAGGCCCTCGCCCTCGTGCCACCCCCGAAGTGGCTCCCCAAAAGGGGCAGCCCCCTTTGGTGTCGCCCCTTTGGGGCGACCCCGCCGGTGGCGGACCCACCCCCGCTGGGGCCTGATCTTTATGGCCCCACAGTTTCAGGTGAGGCGGGGTGGCTCCTGGCTGGGCCCGGTCCTGCAGCGGCAGCCAGCAGTCCCACCGGTGGTGCGGGTGGTCCCTCCCAGGCAGCAGGCAGCAAGCAAGCAGTTTTGATTTAAAACAACCGGTTTAAATCAAAACTTCAGTGGAAGACCGACAACCTGGTCTTCTGCGCGGGTTCAATGCTAAGGGGGTAGCGATTCCTGGGGCGGGCCTTCACCGAGGTCCCCAGCGACTATCACCCTTAGCCCAGAACAAAGGGATAACTTATAGCCACAAAAGTATCTTTTATAAAAGATAGTTTATTTACAAAATTACCTTCACAAACCCAGACACACGCCAGCAATACAGCTTATCAGTACAGTACAAAGTAGCAAGCAAGAGGTCTCAAGGACACCGTGATTTCAGGGCTCTCAGCTAGTTAGTTCAGCTCGGGCTCCAGCAGAGGCCCGGTCAACCGCATGCTGCTAGCTGGGTTCCCGGCGGAGGTCCGGTCTACCCAAGCGGCTAGCTGGGTTCCCGGCGGAGGTCCGGTCTACCCAAGCGGCTTGTGAGTGATTTCAGCTTGGTTTCCCGGGGATCCGGTCAACCCAAGCGGCCAGTGATTTCAGCTTGGTTTCCCGGGGTCCGGTCAACCCAAGCGGCCAGTGATTTCAGCTAGCTGGAGCGCGCCGGGTTCTGTTACCCGGGGTTGCCGATCCTTCGTTCCCTTACCCCAAGCATGGGGCAAGAAGATTGCTGATCAGGTCCAACAACTCAGTTCCCTTGCGCAGGGTGTTTTATACCTTGGGTTTCAGGTAGCCCCTCCCTCCGTAATCAGGTGGGTTGCCAATCAGGTGGGTTGCCAGCCTCCCTGAGGGGCGGCCTTTTGGGTCAGGTGGGGTGACGCCTTCCCCCTGTGGGATGGGGTCCCTTTGAAGCCACTTGCTTAATGGTCCCATCCTGTGGTGTTGAATGGTCCTTTCTTATGGGTGCCGAAGTGTCTGCTCTGGCGAGGTATTCAAGTCTTATGTAGATGGGGCTGATATACGAGAGCATTGACAAACCTGGGATGCTTCCTGCCTTCCCCCCTGGGGTGATTCTATGCAGATGTTGTTTGTCCCCTTTGGTCTCTGTGGAGACTGGCTGTCTCCCCCCCCCCCCCGGGTCTCCTTCCCCCCACCTTGGTGAGTGTGTGTGTGTCAGAAAGGGGTTTTAGGTTGGCTTTCTCCACAACTTCCTTCTAAAGGAAATTGTTTACTGAGCTCATCCTTTGTGAAATAACTCCATTTCTTCAAAAACTCACATGTACTGGGCCCAAAATGGGCATACATGTAGTTTGCTGCTGTTCCCTTGGGCGGGACAAGACAATCCCCGTTTGGAACTTAAGGCACCCATTTTAACCGTGGAGGGAGAAGGGAAATTTGCTCTCTGAGCCTAGCCAGCTGCTTGGAGCCCGTGGAAAGGGAAAACTCTGGGTCCTCCTTTAGTTTGAGGCACCCATGGGTCCTAGCTTGAGGCACCCGTTTTAACCGTGGAGGGAGAAGGGAGATTTGCTCTTGGAGACTGGCCAGCTGCTTGGAGCCTGTGGAAAGGGAAAACTCTGGGTCCTCCTTTAGTTTGAGGCACCCATGGGTCCTAGCTTGAGGCACCCATTTTAACCGTGGAGGGAGAAGGGAGATATGCTCTCGGAGCCTGGCCAGCTATTTAGAGCCCGTGGAAAGGGGAAAGGAAAACTCTGGGCCCTAAAATTTCAGCTTACACTTTACACAAAATTCTCTCTCACTCGCACTGGGTAAAGCTTCCCCACTCATAGCAGCATGCCTTCAACACACACGCACACAAAGCAATTTTAAACAATTCACCTGAATTCTCTGTTTATGCATCCATGAACCTTCCCTTCTAGCAGCCCGACAGCAGGAGTGAACGGAGGCCTCCAACGGAGGTTTTCAAAAGGCCCCCCTTACCTTAAGTGCGCGCTGATGAAGGCTCCACTCTACTCCGCTGCTGTCATTGCCGCCCGAAAACCGAAGGGCGTCAGAGTTCCCGGCCAATGCACCAAACTGTTAAGGAAAAACTCCATTTGAAATCCTTGGATGCAGAAAGAGAGAAATCTTTATTAATTAACACAGCTGTGTGGAAGCTGGACACGCTCAGTTCCCCGAACAAATCCAGGAAGGAATTTTTATACTTTCTGGTAGGCAAGCAGAAAAGGATGATGTTAGCAAGAATCAACATTGTGATTGGTTATTAGCACAGGAAGAATGTGTTCTCATTCTTATCTGGTTTCCTCGCAAAACCAGATAAGAATTACATCTTCACTCAGCTTGTGCTGGCTTAAACCAGGTCTGCAAGTTTACACAGTCAGCAAAGAAATTACACAGTCAGCAAAGTTAAGGTCATTCACAAACTCCAAATTTTGCTTTTTACTAGCAACAAGCAACCTGAATTTTGCCTTCACACACGCCAGCCTGCGCTCGCCTGGTTTCCCGTTGCCATAGAGACAGCACGGTCGCGACCCAGGCAAGGGGGAAAGAAGAAAGAGGAGGAGCGACGAGAGGCTCTTGAGCAGGGGTCCTCAAACTTTTTAAACAGTGGGCCAGTTCATTGTCCCTCAGACTGTTGGGGGGGGCGGACTATAGTTTGAAAAAAATATGAACGAATGGATCAAGTAAAAAAAAAAGGACCGGTGTGGCGTAGTGGTGAGAGTGTTGGACTGGGACTCGGGAGATCTGGGTTCTAGTCCCCGCTTGGCCATGAAACTCACTGGGTGACTTTGGGCCAGTCACTGACTCTCAGCCTAACCTACCTCACAGGGTTGTTGTGAGGATAAAATGGAGAGGAGGAGGATTATGTAAGCCACCTTGGGTTCCTTGCAGGAAAAAAGCTGGGGTATAAATATAATAAATAAATAAATAAAATAAGATTGCAGCCTTACAGCCTCATCTTATGCATGTCTACTTGGAAGTAAGTTTCACTGAATTCAAGGAGACTTTCTCCCCAGGTAAGTTTACAAAGGATCACAGCCTTAAAAGTACAAACCCATTCCCTGGGGTAGGTCAGGAAGACCTGGTACCCAGAGAACATAGTGAGAGCCAGTGTGGCATAGTGGTTAGTTAGTGTTTGACTGGGACTCAGGAGATCCAGGTTCTAGTCCCTACTCAGCCATGAAGCTCACTGGCTGACTTTGGGCCAGTCACTGACTCTCAGTTTAACCTACCTCACAGGGTTATTGTGAGGATAAAATGGAGAGGAGGAAGATTATGTAAGCCACCTTGGGTTCCTTGCAGGAAAAAAGGTGGGGCATAAATATAATAAACCAACCAAATTGGCATACTCATAGAAGCTAGAAATTCTGATTATATAATTAAAAAAACGCATCACACTTCTCCCCGATTTTGTGAGGTATACTGCCTCAGCAAATGGAGGCTCCATTCCTAACTCTCAAAGCCAGGGGCTGCCTCACTGAAACACAGCAAAAGTTCTCACAGGACAGCATCCTGCTTCTGAGGAGACAACAAGTTTTGTGCCCCACAGAAACTGGCATTCACTCACCGCTTGTGCTCTGCTGAGATTTGCTTTTTTCCTCTTCAGGATTCTTGACACCGCTTTTTAGTTCTCTTTTATTTCCCCCTCCCTTCCCGATTCATATGTTTATTATCAGTCTTCCCCTCCTTCTCCAAAGGACTCCTCTCCGGCTGCCTCTCTCTGCAGGCCGGCTGCATCACAGGGGTGGCCCAAGATCTGTGGCTGCCTTTAGCAACATTTCCCACAAGTGCCTCTTTACTTTAAACCCCTAGTTTAAAAACACAAAGGTGTAGACTGGGATGGGGGTGCAATTGGTGCAAATAGGAGGGAGTGGAGAAAAGTGCGGTAGGGGAACCTGAGAAGGTACATCTATAACTGAAGGGGGAACGAAGAGAGATCTCGCGCCACCCACCACAAACACAGATAATTAAAAACAACAACACGAACATGTTTTTCCCCTCGAACTCAGATTGCTGTTTAGCATTTCAATCAGTGAATTTACATTCCAAATGGACTGAGAGGGGGGATTGCTCAAGCCAGGAGCTTTTTCCGAGAGAGGGAAATTAAGCTCGATTTAAATCACTACAAGTTCCCCTCCCCATGGCGGTGGTCTCTGCTGCGGGCTCCAGGCATCCAAGCGCCACGATTTCCCGATGGCCAGCCGGGCCCCAGGGCGCCGGCGGCGGAGGCAGCAGCAGCAGCAGCAGCAACAACGTGGGGCGGGGGGGGACGAGAAGGCAGCTGCGAGTGCGGCTCAGTCCCTCAGTCAGTTGCTCACTCGCTCGGGCGCCTTGCCTTGGATCCCTTCACTGAGGAGGTGGCGGTGGCGGCGGCGGCGGCGGCGGCAGCTCTTCGTTCCTCCCCTCATCCCAGCGTAGCTGGGAAAGACGCCGGACACAGGACTGCCACCCGCCCTGCAGGGTTCACGCCCCGCCGGGGGCTCAGCTGCCCCTCCTCCCCCCCTTACTGCGCAAGAAGGCGCCTCTAGATCTGGGGGGGGGGGGTCGGGCCCGATTACTTTGAGGACCCCTGCTCTTGAGAAGTGGCTCTTCCGGCCCCGCCCCTTCCCTCGCTCGCTCCCGATTGGCCGGGTTTGGATAAAAGCCAGCCGTCAGCAGACGCCGGGAGACAGGAGGGAGTGTTCAAACCGAACCTGCGGAGAAGAAGATGGAGCGTGCCGGGCCTAGCGGGAT
This sequence comes from Shinisaurus crocodilurus, assembly GCA_021292165.1. NCBI lineage: Eukaryota > Metazoa > Chordata > Lepidosauria > Squamata > Shinisauridae > Shinisaurus > Shinisaurus crocodilurus. Next base: position 101,242 of record JAHFWL010000933.1, read on the forward strand.
GGAGGCAGCCGCGTGAGTGACGGGCGGGGCCGATGGGCATGGGCGGGGGACACCCACCCCTGGGAAAGAAAATGATTTCCATAGCTCTGAGCAGCGCGTTGTAAATATTATCCATGTAAACCAGCCTTGCAAGCAAGCGCCTACTACGCCATAAATTGTTGTGAACCGCCCAGAGAGCTTGGGCTGTGGGGCGGTATATCAATGAAATAATAATAATAATAATAATACACACCTGTGAGGAAGTTGGCTTCAACCAAAAATAATTCTGCCTTCAACTTTCCCAAGACTTTCTGCTGCTGCTGCTGCCGCCGACCTGAAAATGGTTGCCCTCCCTTGCCAGTTACAAAAGCTTCTCTCCTTGCTAGTGTTGCCGGCATTGCAGTGGTTCCGCTCCTACTTGGATGGCCGGCTCCAGAGGGTGGTGCTTGGGGAATGTTGCTCGGCCCCATGGACTCTCCAGTACGGGGTTCCTCAGGGGTCGGTCTTATCCCCCATGCTATTTAATATCTACATGAAACCGCTGAGTGGGGTCATCCGGAGTTTTGGAGTGCGCTGCCATCAGTACGCTGATGACACGCAGCTCTATTTCTCCTTTTCATCTTCAGCAGGTGAGGCTGTGGATATGCTGAACCGGTGCCTGGCTGCGACAATGGACTGGATGAGGGCTAACAAACTGAGGCTCAATCCAGACAAGACTGAGATGCTGTTAGTGGGTGGTTCCTTTGACCGGATGGAGGGTGTTCAACCTGTTCTGGATGGGGTTGCACTCCCCTTGAAGGAGAAGGTTCGTAGCTTGGGGGTGCTCCTGGAGCCATCTTTGTCACTTGAGGCTCAAGTGGCCTCAGTGGCAAGGAGTGCCTTTTACCAGCTTCGGCTGGTGGCCCAGCTACGCCCCTATCTGGACAGGGATAGCCTGGTCTCAGTAATCTACGCTCTGGTGATCTCTAAACTAGACTACTGCAATGCACTCTACGTGGGGCTGCCTTTGAAGACTGTTCGGAAGCTGCAGCTAGTGCAAAATGCGGCAGCCAGGCTTATTGCAGGGACCGGAAGGTCCGAGCATATTACACCAGTTCTGGCCCGCTTGCACTGGCTGCCAATATGCTTCCGAGCCGAATTCAAGGTGCTGGTTTTAACCTATGAAGCCCTACACGGCTTAGGACCACAATACCTGACGGAACGTCTCTCCCAACCGTTATCTACCCGGACACTACACTCAACATCTGGGGCCCTCCTCCGACTGCCACCTCCAAGAGAGGCTCGGTTGGTGGCAACGAGGAGGAGGGCCTTCTCGGTGGTAGGCCCCCAGTTATGGAATCGGCTCCCCACTGAGACCCGCCTGGCGCCAACCGTACTATCTTTTCAGCGCCAGGTTAAGACTTCCCTCTATGCCAAGGCATTTAGTTAGGAGCTTGGAATAGCACGGAGGGGATTGTCACCTGTAGGCTCAGTTTTATTGGGTTTTGTATTGTTTATTTATTTATTTATTATATTTATACCCCACCTTTTTTCCTGCAAGGAACCCAAGGCGGCTTACATAATCCTCTTCCTCCTCCTCTCCATTTTATCCTCACAACAACCCTGTGAGGAAGGTTAGGCTGTGTTTTTAAATTTGGTTTTTAATTTTTTAAACTGTTTTGTATGTTTTAATGTTGTTTTTATGTATAGAGTGTTGTGAAGCGCCCAGAGAGCTTCGGCTATGGGGCGGTATATAAATGAAATGAAATGAAATGAAAGTACACGCATCAGTCTGATGCTAGCACCCCCCCTTCCCCCTTTCCCTCTGCCTTTCTCTGTTATCAGTGTCCTTCACACACACACACACACACACACACACACTCCGCCTCTTCCTCCGGCCTCTTCAACTTTCTCCTTATCAATCCACATACAAATTGCAACTTTAGCAAGCAGTTTCACAGAACAGCAAGAAACAATTTACAGAAAGCAGAAAACAAGAATGCAAGATTCTCTAGTCAGGCCTAACTAAACATTAGAACAGGGGTACAAATTCACATGGTCTCCAACACTAGCCTGGGTCTATTCTGTCTTATCCCCCCCCCCCCCCAACACAAAGCAAGACAGAAGAAGTAGTGGGAAAACATGGGTGTGCTACAAACCAAAGACAATATAGAATCATAGAAAAGTAGAGTTGGAAGGGGCCTACAAGGCCACCGAGTCCAACCCCCTGCTCAATGCAGGAATCCAGGTTAAAGCATCCCTGACAGATGACTGTCCAGCCGCACCTTGAATGCCTCCAGAGTGGGAGAGCCCACCACCTCCCTAGGTAGTAGGTTCCATTGTCTTATTGCTCTGACCGTCAGGAAATTTTTCCTGATATTTAGGTGGAATCTAGGTTCCTGTAACTTGAGCCCATTATTCCGTGTCCTGCAAACTGGGATGATCGAGAAGAGATCCTGGCCCTCCTCTGTGTGACAACCCTTCAAGTACTGGAAGAGTGCGATCATATCTCCCCTCAGTCTCCTCTTCTGAAGGCTAAACATGCCCAGTTCTTTCAGTCTCTCCTCATAGGGCCTTGTTTCCAGTCCCTTTATCATCCTTGTTGCCCTCCTCTGAACCCTCTCCCGTTTGTCTACGTCCTTCTTAAAGTGTGGTGCCCAGAACTGGACGCAATACTCAAGATGAGGCCTAACCAGTGCCGAGTAAAGGGGAATTATCACTTCCCGTGATTTGGAAGCAATACTTCTATTAATGCAGCCCAAAATAGCATTTGCCTTCTTTGCAGCCACATCGCATTGCTGGCTCATATTCATTTTGTGATCTACAACAATTCCAAGATCCTTCTCACTTGTGGTATTGTTGAGCCAAGTGTCCCCCATTCTGTAACTCTGCATTTGGTTTCCTTTCCCTAGGTGCAGCACTTGGCATTTATCCCTATTAAATTTCATTCTGTTGTTTTCGGCCCAGCGCTCCAGCCTAGCGAGATCACTTTGAATTTTGTTTCTTTCTTCCAGAGTATTAGCTGTTCCACCCAACTTTGTGTCATCTGCAAATTTGATAAGCATTCCCTGCACCTCCTCATCGAAGTCATTAATAAAAATGTTGAAGAGCACCGGGCCCAGGACGGAGCCCTGTGGTATCCCGCTTGTTACCCCTCCCCAGTTTGAGAAGGAACCATTGATAAGCACCCTTTGAGTCCGATTCTGTAGCCAATTGTGGATCCACCTGATAGTTGTTCCATCTAGCCCACTTTTAGCTAGCTTGCTAATCAGGATATCATGAGGCACTTTGTCGAAAGCTTTGCTGAAGTCCAGGTATATTATGTCCACAGCATTCCCACAGTCCACAAGGGAGGTCACCCGATCAAAAAATGAGATCAGATTAGTCTGGCAGGATTTGTTCTTGACAAATCCATGCTGGCTTCTAGTAATCACTGCATTGCTTTCGAGGTGCTTGCAGACTGACTTCTTTATAATCTGCTCCAAAATTTTCCCAGGGATTGATGTCAGACTGACTGGCCTATAGTTCCCAGGTTCCTCCTTCTTGCCCTTTTTGAAGATGGGAACAACATTTGCCCTCCTCCAGTCATCTGGCACTTCACCTGTCCTCCATGATTTCTCAAAGATAATAGACAGTGGTTCTGAGAGTTCTTCTGCCAGTTCCTTTATTACTAGGATGTAGCTCATCAGGCCCTGGAGATTTAAACTCGTTCAGAGTAGTCAGGTGCTCCTTGACCATTTGCCTATCAATCTCAAGCTGCAATCCTGCCCCTTCAGTCTGCACTTCAGGTTTGCCCGGGGGGTCATAGACCTTCTTTTGGGGGAAGACCGAGCCGAAGTAGGAATTGAACACTTCTGCCTTTTCTTTGTCTTCTGTTATCAATTTGCCATCCTCATTGCATAGTTGAACCCCCATTTATTTCCTCTGTCTTTTACTATGCATGTATCTGAAGAAAGCTTTTTTGTTGTTTTTAGCATCCCTGGCTAGCCTCAGCTCATTCTCCGCTCTAGCCTTCCTGACACTATTCCTGCAGTTCTGGGCTACCTGCCTGTACTCTTCCCTTGTAGTCTGTCCTTCCTTCCACTTCCTATACGTGTCCTTTTTTGTTTTCAGGTCATCTTTGAGTTTATTGTGAAGCCACATTGGCTTCTTCTGTTGCCCTCTGCCTTTTTTCCTTGTGGGAATTGTTTGCAATTGTGCCTTTAAAATTTCCTTTTTTAGAAACTCCCACCCATCCTGGGCTCCTTTCCTCATTAGAGTCGCTTGCCATGGGACCTTACTTATCATTGTTCTGAGTTTGTTAAAATTGGCTTTCCTAATTTCCAGGGTACATGTTTGTCTACACTCAGCTTTTGCTCCCCTTAGAATCAAGAACTCAAGTATAACATGGTCACTTTCCCCCAGAGTTCCTGAAACTGCCACTTTATCCACTAACTCGCCTCTGTTGGTTAGTATCAGGTCAAGGATAGCCGCTCCTCTAGTTCCTTCTTCCACTTTCTGTAGGAGGAAGTTATCAGCAGCACAACTCAGGAATTTCTTGGAGGGGCCATGTTTGGCTGAATAAGTCTCCCAACAGATATCAGGGAAATTGAAGTCCCCCATTACTACCACATCGTGCCTCCTTGAAACAATGGCAATTTGCTTTTCAAAAGTTTCATCCTCGTCTTCTCCTTGATTGGGTGGTCGGTAGTAGACTCCACCCGCCATGTTCGTTTTATTCTTTGCCCCCTTTATTTTAACCCAGATGCTCTCAATGGGGCTGCCAAGCTCCTCTTCCTGTATCTCTGAGCAGAGAAACGTATCTTTAACATACAGCGCAACTCCACCTCCCTTTCTGTTGCTTCTGTTCCGTTATCATCTGGATGCCTGGCAAAATCGCCTCAAAGGCCTGGTCTGGAAGCCCCCTCATGGCCAAAGCAGGCATTACTTTAAATCTTCGTCTAGCGCCTATGTCTTTTTGAATATTTTTAGTCTAGAGTAGGTGTGGGGGGCTGATCTGGATTGAGAACCTAGTGTCGGAGGTAGGGGGCTTTTAAGATCTGAATCGGGGGCCCTGTGCCTCCCCTAGAGTAAATACGAAAAGTAGCTGCTCGATATGGAGCTAATGAAGTGTCTGTTTTGGCCCTCATTTGCTGCACTCAAGTGGCCATGTCGAACCTTGGTATCAATATGCAGTTATTAAGGAACAAGCAGAATACCAAAGAGCAAACTTAGCAGTCATGGAATAAAGGAGAGGTGCCCTTATGGATCAGTAACTGGTTAAAGAACGAAGCAGAGGGTAGGAATACATGGTAAATTCTCCCAAGGGAGGGATGTAAACAGTGGGGTCCCACAGGGATCTGTATTGGGACCAATGCTTTTCAACTTATTCACAAATGATCAGGAATTAGGAGTGAGCAGTGAAGTGGCCAGGTTTGTGGATGACACCAACTTATTTAGGGTGGTTAAAACAAAAAGATTTCAAAGAGCTCCAAAAGGCTTTCTGCAAACTGGGAGAATGGGCATCAAAATAGCAAATGTGGTTCAATGTAACCAAGTGTAATTATGCATGTTGGGGCAAAAAATCCCAACTTCAAGTATAAGCTGATGGGATCTGAGCTAGCAGTGACTTACCAAGAAAGAGATCTTGGGGTTGTGGTGAAAATGTTGACCAAGTGTGCGGTTGCTGTGAAAAAGGCAAACTCCATGTTATGCATAATTAGGAAAGAAATTGAAAATAAACGTGCCAAGATCATATTCCCCTTATACAAACCTATGATGTGACCGCACTTAGAATATTCTGTACAGTTCTGGTCACTGCACCTTAGAAAGGATATTGTAGAGTTGGAAAAAGTGCAGAAAAGGGTGACTAAAATGATCCAGGGGCTGGAGCAATTCCCCTATGAAGAAAGGTTACAGCAGCTGGGATTGTTTAGCTTAGAAAAAAGGCGAGGAAGGGGAGACATGATGGAGGTGTACAAAACTATGCATAGTGTGGAGAACATGGACAGGGAGACATCTTTCTCCTTCATAATGACCCAAAGGGGTCATTCCACGAAACTGATTGATGGGAGATTCCGGACAGATAAAAGAAAGGACTTCTTCACTCAGCGCATAAACTATGGAATTCATTCCCACAAGATGTAGGATGGCCACCAATTTGGAGGGTTTAAGAGGGGACTGGGCAAATTCATGGAGGATATGGCTATCAGTGGCTACTAGAGCTGATTGTTGAATGCTACCTGCCTATGTACACCAGTTGCTGGGGAACATGGGCGGCGGGGTGTGTGTGTGCTGTTGCATTCATGTGTAGCTTGTGGGCAGCTGGTTGGCCATTGTGTAAATGGCCCTTGGTCTGATCCAGCATTGCTCTTCCTGTGTTTGTAAAGCCTTTCCTTTTCTCCTGTAAAATTTTCTGCTAGAAAGTTTGCAGTTTTTGTGTACTTTCCTTTCTCTCCCACTCTTGTCAACATTCATGGGAATGTAGGAAATTACCTGATACGGAGTCAGATATTTGGTCCATCTAGCCAGTATTGTTGACACGGACTGTCAGTGACTTGCCAGGGTTTCAGGCAGCAATTGTTCCGGCCCTACCTGGTGATGCCAGGGACCACCTGCATGCAAAGTATGGGCTGTGCCACTGAGCCACGGCCCCTCCCTAAATAGATTCTCTGATTCCCTGCAGGGTTAGATGTCCATAAGGCCAATGGGTAGGCTTAGGGACAGCTAAATCTGTGCTAGATTGGGCTGTGAGGTGGCTAGGTGGGCACATGCATCTGCAAAGTGTGTTACAAATAAGTATTAATACTTTTGACTATGATGGCCAATTGCAAAGGAGGGTTGGATATACCGGTATTCGCCTCAATACCCATATACTGTAGTAGTATTAGCTTTAATGCTGTGTTCTATTATTTATATGTTCTGTGGGTGTATGTGGTATTTTATAGGCTAAGGGCACAATCCACTGAGGCTGCCCGTAACCTTCTGAACTCGGAGGATTATGGGTATCCTGTGCACGGCGGGAGGAGCATGGAGGTGAAGGATGCCTCTGTGCTCCTTCCGCCACGCAAAACACTTAGACGGCTGGTTTTGGTCATATTAAGTGACCTTGCAGTAGGCGGAAAGGAGTGCGAGGCACCGTCGGGATACTTCGTATGCTGTTGGAGCCTATCTTCTCCCCTCCCTGCCCCCAAAAGCCCATCTCCGAGGTCACGCTTGCGTCCTCTGAACCGCAGCTGGGGGAGGGTGCTCCAAGTTCGCAGTCCCAGCTCCAGCCTCGGAGCAAGTTAGCAAGTTGCCTAGGCCGGAGCTGGGACTCCAAAAATTCCTATGGCTGTCTGGCCCCCATGCAACAGGTCCCTGCCATCAGGAACTTACAATATCTATACCTTTCAACAGTATAGGAGATGACACAGACAGAGGCAAGGATAAGAAGAGAGCAAATAGCCACATTGGGCATTTTCGTTTTAAAAGAATGCTAGGATATAAATAAAACAAAGTTGTTTGTGCTTAAGTTTCAGATGTTCTGATCTTTCTCCCACCCACCACTCCTTTCTTTATTATTAGCCAAGCATTTAAGATTGGCACACCGTTCTATCTAGACTGCCTTCAACTTTAACTGAGCCATAATGCTGGGGAAGCAGATGTTTGTGCTGTTAGTGTCTTCTAAAATGAAATGCACGGCATGTGACATTTTGGTTTATTAACACTAACAGTTTTAATGAAACCTGCACTAACTGTTAATGGCCCTTATGGTGGCTTGGGGCAGACGTGGCTGTTTTGACACTCTTCTGCGTTGCTGTCATGAAGCAATCATGTTCGTCTTGTGTGATGTGTGTCTTAGTTTTGGGCTGACCTGTCTTGATACTTGCTGCTTTTTCATTTCCAGTAGAACTAAAACCCGTAGGGAGCACACATTGCAGAAGGCATCCAGCAGCCGCTTGAAGGACCCTGTTGGGGTAAGTAACTGATTTAGGGCAGAACTAATTCTTTAGTATGCAGCACAATGCTACTCCTGCATATTGTCTCTTCCTATATGAATTGCAGTGTTTGTCTGATAGCAAGCAAATACAGGTAGAGGCAGTATTTGCATATAATGCTAAACCATGGTTTAGCATTGCATGCATGCATTCTTCTCAGAAAGGAACTGCGTAAGTGCCAGGCTTGCGCACTCCCCCCCGCCCCCCCATGACCTGGGGGAGGAACAAGCCAGAATTCAGGTATGCTTTAGCAGGTTCTTGCTCTGTCATTAGATGTGAACCAGGAACTGTGTTTTAAAATGAGCTCTATTTTGTTAAAGAAGCTAGCAAAACAACCCAGGGTTTATTGTTGGCTTATTTAGCAATTGACTAGAATTTCTTGTAAACCACAATTCCTGGTTTGCACATAAGGGCAAGACAGGAATCTGCTAAAGTGAACCGAATCCTGGTTTATACCTAGTTGCACGGGCGGACAAGAGGGTAGGGGAAACCCATGCTCCTGAGGCTTCATGTGGCTCCTTCCTGTTCGTGCATGTAGTGCTAAACCATGGTTTAGTGTTATGTGTGAATGCTCTCTGAGTCTTATAAACAAATAAGGGCACAATTTGGTTTTTCCCATGATGTGTCTGTCTCCTGCTCCCCTTCTCTGAAAACAAAAAGGCTGGATTTGGAGGCTGCTTAATATTCTTTCCTTTAAGGTTTCAGACAGAGGTCCCTTTCCCAGCTTTCCTGCTTAAGATCTTTTTAACTGGAGATGCCTGGGATGCATGTAAAGCATGTGTTCTGCCTATGACCTTTCACCAGCATAAATGGTTAGGCTTGTTTATGTATATAAAATGTATTAACTCCTAACCATTAGCTTAGTTTCATCTTCTGATTCTACTAGATACTCTTCAAGCGTGTCTCTTGCTGATACAGAATTAGTCTAGGTAAATCTTTAGTTTTGTAATGAGGCGTAGTGATGCTTAACTGGTAGTGTCTTATCTTGCTTAAGGGGAAATTGTTCAGGGATGCTGCATCTTTAAATTTTCCTCTTAGGAGGTATAAGTGCTTGATCATAATTGTTTAGATGAGGTTTGGTAGGCTACTTGGGGCTGCCTTTCAGACTCTATCATACTGGTACCCCACTCCTAAACACAATTACAGTAATACCTTGGATTGCAAGTAACTTGGTTTGAGAGCGTTTTGCAAGACAAGCAAATTTTTAAAAATTTATTATTGTTATTTTACTTGATATACAAGCAATGTCTTGCAATACAAGTACTGTAGTACGGCTTAAATTAAAAATCTCTACAAATTTTTTGGGGAGGATTTCATTTTGATATAAGAGTGTTTTGGATTACAAGCACGTTTCCGGAACGAATTATGCTCTCAATCCAAGGCATGACTGTACTTGGAAGCAAATCCCACTGTTGACAAGTGCGAACTTAATTTGTTTGAAGCTGGGTGTGGGTGGGGCGAACATTTTTCTCCCCACCTGCCCCCAACAGGCTCAGCAAGCCTTCTTCCAGGCTCAACAAGACTTGGAATGTACAAGTCCTGACATTTCCTAAAAATGGGCTTCTTTTCCCTCAGGTGTACTGCCGGGTTCGCCCAGTCAGTGTGCCAGACCAAGAGTGCGGCATAGAAGTGATCAGTAGCACAACAGTCCAGGTTCACCCGCCCGATGGATACCGCATCAGCCGCAGTGGGGAGTATAAAGAGGTAAAGCTTGCTGAAATGTTGCCAGAAACAGAAGCTGAAAACTGATGAGTTAAGGCTTAGTTCTGCTTAATCTGCTTGACATCTGCAGGGAGCTCCCTTCTTTGGTGAAGCCACAAGGAACAGGATTGTTGGGGAGAGGAGATTAAAAACTTGAAGGTTCAAATCCTTACATTAAAAAAAAACAGTCACGGTGGGATCCCAGAACTTGCTGCTGCAGGACGAGTGCAGTTGTCATATGGATGTAGGAGCCCTGCTGGAGCAAAGGCCCGTCTAGCTCAGCATTCCATTTCTCACAGTGGCCAACCTGTGGAAGCTCACAGAAGCACAGGACAGAAGTGCAGAATCGCCATCCCACTCTTGTTCCCCAGTAACAGATGATATTCAGAGGGGTGCTGCGGCTGCCTCTGATCCTGGAGGTAGCATATAGCCATTGCCTCACCTCCTCCATGAATTTGTCTAATTCCTTTTCAAAGCCATCTGTGTTGGTGGCCATCCCCACTTCTTGTGGTAGCGATTTCCATAGTTGAGCAATGTGCTGTGAGAAGGACTTCCTTATTCTGTCCAGAATCTGGCACCATTCAGCTTGATTGGATGACTCTGGGTTCTAGTATTATGAGAGCACAAGAAAATCCTCTCTCTCTCCACCACAGGCATGTCTTGCCCAAGGAAATAGGCAGGGGTCCGAAGATGTACATTGCTAGAGCAGAAGTCATTGATCATTAGCTGGAGCCCTACGTCAGAACCTGATGAGAGCTTGGGGCGGGGTGGGAGATGCCACAGAAGGAAAAAGGAAGTGCCGTGGCTGACTTCGGCAGCTCTTCCCATTGGAAGTCATGGATGGAGAATTTCATGGAATGGTGTCTAAGCTTACACCATCTTGGGGTATAGGAGGTAACTGACTATTGGTGATAAATATGCTGAAGCAAAATCCAGCATAAAACGTCCTCGGTCAGAAGCAAGAGGTAACTTGCAGTCTAGGAATGGCAGCAAAATGCCTGTTGTCTTCTGCTTCATAACAGCTTGCTGACTTTCTCTCTAGGTTCATTATTCATTTAAAGAAGTGTTTGGCTCCAGCATTTCTCAGAGACGTGTCTTTGATGTGGTTGCTAGACCTCTAGTGGAAGACCTCATCCATGGAAAAAATGGTATGCTGTGGCTCAGGGCTATTTCATGCTTTAGGACTGAAGTTCTGCATTTTCCACCTCACTTACTGCTAGAAGTGTCCAAATGTTGATTAGTATCTCCTTTATTCTGTACTGATTGAAAGCATGTTTGACTGTAGGAGTGTATTCTTGTTTGGTCTGCTCCTCTTGAAACAAATGCACTTAAACCATGTTGCTTTGGGCTTACAAATAACACTAATAATTTATAATCTGTTTTTCTTCAATACAGACCCAAGGCAGGAAATCCATTTAAACAGCTGGCTCAGTTTTTAAAACTATTTTCCCAGCTGCAAATGCTGTGCCATACCTGTTTCTTTAAATAAATAAATAAATAAATAAATAATGTTCCCCTAGTTCTCAGGAGTGTGATCCCCTGGGAACAACTTCTCTTCCAGCCCTGTGGAAAACTGTGCGGTTGTTGGATCTGCTGCTTGTTTGAATGGGTTTGTACAGGAGAAGTTCAGTGTGTTATACTTTGGGCCAGCGTTCTCCAACCTTGAGTCCCCAGATGTTTTTGGCCTACAACTCCCAGCATGCCCCAGCTAGCGTAGCTGGCTGGGGCATGCTGGGAGTTGTAGGCCAAAAACATCTGGGGATCCAATGTCGGAGAACACTGCTTTGGACCTATTAAGTACATCTCATTTGTCTCTTCAGGCATATTGAATCTATTGTATTAACTGCACTGACAAATGCTGTTCAGGAGATATTGGTAGGAAGCACGTGCTATGCTAAATAAATAGCTCCTTCTTGATGGCAAGAGAATGTGGTCAAGTTTCTCCCAAGGACTGATAGTGACTCTGTCTCTTTGAATCCTAGGTCTCCTTTTTACACACGGTGTCACAGGGAGTGGGAAAACCCACACCATGACAGGTTCTCCTGGTGATGGCGGGCTGCTTCCTCGCTGCTTAGACATGATCTTCAACAGCATAGGGTCTCTTCAGGCCAAACGATATGTAAGTCGCTTCCTGCTGAGCCTTGGAGTGTTGGGTACCAAATTTTTATCTAGAGCTAACTAACTGGCATACATCATGTAGGCAGGAGGTTGTCTTTCAGGGCAGGGAGAGCAGCCTCTCAGCCTTTGCTATGGCCCACCCTTCCCCAGTCTGGTACCCTCCGGATGCTTTGGGCTACAGCTCTCCGAAGTCCTGGCTGCTGGACATGCCGGCTGGGCTGACGGGAGCTGAAGCCCAAAACCTCTGGAGGCACGGGGAAGGCTGCCACAGCCAGTGACATTCAGGAAAAGCCAAGCTGAGATGAAGGAAAAACTGGTCTCTCATGAGTAACAATAGAACTTAAATAAGTCCATCTCAAAATTTATGATAATACCTGACGCATTTTGAGCTAGTCTCCATCAAGGATACTAGAATTTTTTGTGGGTTGTTTAGACTAGAATGATGCAAGTTTGTGTAGAAATCTCAAGCTAGACTTCCTGCCACTGAAGTCAAGAGCTTCTAGTCCGAAATGGCTGCCAGCACTCTCCTATCCTCGTTGCTGTGCTACTAGTAAAATAAAACCTGCTGCGGAATCTGTACCCTAGGTTTTCAAGCTCAATGATAAGAACGGGGTTGAGGTGCAGTGCGAGGTTGATGCTCTACTCGAACGCCAGAAAAGAGAAGCTCTTCCAATTCCCAAAATACCATCTAGCAAGTAAGTAGCTATGGAAGACGAGGGCACTCTCGTCTCAGTCAGGGCTGCCACACACAATTGGGCAAATAAATAAACATCACAGCTTGTCATGCTCGTTCTTTTTTTTAGCAGATGGCAAATAGACCCTGAAATTGCTGGCACGGTTAACGTGCAAGATAAATTGGAAGAAGTTGATGACGACAGTGTTTACAGCGTGTTTGTCTCTTACATCGAGATCTATAATAATTACATCTATGACCTTTTGGAAGAAACTTCCTTTGATCCCACCAAACCAAAGTGAGTAATGCTCCTTCAGCCTGGGTCTTTGACAGCTAGCTAGATAACACATTAAGTGCAGCTGGCAGAATGTGTTGTAATGGCTTGGATTCCAAAAAGTAAGGTGGAGAGTAGATTCCAGATCCGATGCTTTGGGGGCAGATGCACTGTGCATTTGTAGGGCATCAGGCTGAGACGGTGTTGGGAAATAATACCCTAACCGCGAAGGAGCACCTTGCTTACGGGTGTGTTAAAGTCGGTTTTGGCACCAAGATGGGCCAACCGTAGCTTTCAAACATGCCCCATTCTCTCTCAGACCTCTTGGAAATCTCTCTCACCAGGGTCATGTGGGAACATGACTTGTTCCTGGGGCTGGCATTACCTACTTGTTCAGTCTAACTGCCAGCTGCCAAAACTTTAACAACCCCCTAACAAGGAACAGGAATATCTTCCAAAATCACAGCAGCTGTCACTGTCACAATTTTTCTTGGAAAATGCTCTTACATTGATGAGTGAGGGGAAGTGGCTACTGTGGGCCTGTGACACTGATTATATTTCTTTGGTAGGTGGAACGGCTGTGGCACTCCGCTGCGGAACGTTGACTTTTATGTATGTGCACAAACTATTTTCCTCTTATAGCGGTCAAGTTGACTGGCTTCCACCTAGTGGGGCTGGTTGTGTCTGCCGCTGTGAAGTCTGCCCTCTGCTTCTCTTACCTAGAAGCTTGCTGTTGATTGTTTGCATGAACCAGAGTTAAATCTTAATTGCCTGTGCTTCCTTTTTCCCCGCTGCTTGCCTGAATAAGCTAACACTGGCTGGCAAGTTATACCATCGCTGACCTTTAGCGTGTGTCTGACTATTTTGGCTTCCCATCGCTAGCAATAAGTACACTGCTGGCGATTGACTTCATCAGGACCCTTCCCATTGCAGGCTTCCCCAATCCAAAATTCTCCGCGAGGATGAGACTCACAACATGTATGTTGCAGGATGCACAGAAGTAGAAGTCAAATCCACAGACGAAGCTTTTGAAGTCTTCTGGAGAGGTAGGAGGCAAGAAATTTGCTACAAGTGTCATCCTTGAAACAGAGAAGTGGAGGACTGCATTAAGAACACCTGGCACAGAGACTCCTGCACGCGAGAGTCCTGATGGATCAAAGGAAGGGGGTCATCTGATCTAGCATTTCCTTTCTAGCAGTGGCCAGCCAGGTGCCTCTGGGAAGCCCACCAGCAGGACATGAAATTGTTTGCCTGCAGCAACTGATATTCAGTCTGCTGGTCTTGAACATGGAGTTATCCATGGCTAGTGGCCGTCGATCAACTAGAGGCCATCCCTACATTCTATAGTAGTAAATTCCATAAGGGATAATCCCTTGATGATCGTAAGTCCCTGAACTTACGAGCATCTTATGCAGGGCGGGAGGAGCAGCACAGGCGGTTTTTGCCTCCCTGTCCTCCTGCCCTGTATTTTTCACGGGATGGGCTTTTTCATCAGAGGGGGAGGGGCCTCAGGATAACTCATATCCTAGCCTCCAGCCACCTCCCCCTCCCCACCCACTGAAATGCCTCCTCCTCCAAGATCGAGTTCCTGACCTCGCAGAGCAACCAGCACGGTTCTTTCTGTGCCGGCTGTGAGGGGGAGATGGGGTTGGAGCTCCAGTTCCCTCCTCCGGGGTTGCAGCACTATCTCCGACCTTGGATTGGGGAATCCAAAATACCCTATGGCCCCTGAGACACTGCCTAGGAGCCGTAGGATTGCTCCCCAAGCCATACGTTGTGTGAAGTACTTTTTTGTCTGTCCTGTGCTGCCAATCTATTTCATTGGTTAGCCCTGAAACCCGAGTAAGAGGGGGAAATATCTCCACACTGCTCATAGCTTAATTAACCTCTCGTCTCTTTTCCTACAGCTAGAAAGCCCAAATGTATTCACTTTTTTTCAAAGGGAAGGTGCTCCATTATTTTGGTTGCTTTCTTCCGCACCTCTTCCAGCTGTACAGTATCCCTTTTGAGATGAGGTGGCCAGAGTAGTACAAAGCTATCCAGATGTGGGATTAGGATATTTTCAGTCCCTGCTAGAGTTGAAGAACTCTTCTCCATTAACAGGCCAAAAGAAGAGACGCATTGCAAATACTCAGCTGAATCGTGAATCCAGCCGTTCGCATAGTGTGTTTCTAATTAAACTGGCCCAGGCACCCCTGGATGCAGATGGAGATAACGTTCTACAGGTAAAGTTGAGAGGCGCTAACAGGAGCACAGCTTCTCTCTTCTGGCCTGGGGGGCACTTTCCAAACGGCGACAATTGTCAGACCAGCAACGCAACCCCATCAGGGTATGGCATTTTAAAAAGTCTTGTCACTGCTGTTGCTATTCCCAAGCGGAGAATTTTTGTGGTGGTAGTTGTCTTGACTAAATCCCTGAATACTGCTCTTCCTTTTTTGCAGGAGAGAAAGCTACTATCCCTGAGTCAGTTATCTTTGGTTGACCTGGCAGGAAGTGAGAGAACAAACCGAACCAAAGCGGAAGGGAGCAGACTACGTGAAGCAGGTAGGTGCTGCCGCTTGCTTTCTGTCCAGTCTTTGTCGCGCTTGGCTGGTACGACAGGCCAGGGCCCACCACATCTTGCTTCAATTGTGAGAGCTCTGTTTCGAAATCCAATGGAAAAGTGTTCTCTGCTGAAGCAAGGGGGGCACTCTAGATCCTTTGGGTTGCCCCTCCTAACAGCAGCAGGCAGGACTGGCTCGCACTATTGACTGCGGTGCTAGGGAGGGGTGGTTTTGTCCCAGACGGGCTCTTTCTTATGGCCCGGGAGCAGGGTCTGCGTTGGACTCTTCAAGAGATCACCGCAAGCACCTCTTACATATTAAAAAACAAAACCAAAAGCACAAGTTCTAGCAGGGGCTCTGGGCATTTTCATCCAGGAATGGGTGGGGGAGAGGGAAATTTGAGCAGGCCCTTTCCCTCTTGAGGCCCAGGGCCACTTCTTGCAGGGCTGGGTTTACTGCAAAGAGAAGAAAGCGCCCTTGGCAGCAGTGGCTTTCACCTGTGAGTTTGCCGTACTTTGTCCTTCACAGCTCTTCCACTCCCGCCCCGTCAAGTCTTCTTTGGTGCCGATGGGCCGGGAACTCTTTGGTTGCCTCAAGCAGCCATTGGAGTGTGACTGCACATGCTTCCCTATAGCAGCACAGTCCATCTAGCAGGCCACGTGCACCACTGGGAGCTCCTCAGCCTGGCCTTCAGCGTAGACATCCAATTCGAGTTGGCCTTAAAAAGACCAAACCCCACCCCAAACGAAACACAGGCTGCATGTGCCCAAGGGTCTTTCCTCTGCCTTGCCTTTTCCTTGGGGCCAGGTCTGCTGGGAGATCTGAAGAGGGGCTCTGCAGGAAGCCCCCCTTCTTATCTGCCCCATAAGCAGCAGGTGCCATTCTTCTCATGTTTGCCTTCTCCCCTGGGCTGGGCAAGTGGGTTAGGCCGGAGTCTCAGAGCCATCTAGCAGCCTTCCAGGCTACAGGTAGGATGCAGAAGGAAGGTCGCTTCTTGGCGGCCTTAGGCGGCTCCCCCTGCTCCAGCAGCCCAAAGGTAGATGATGTGGGCAATGAGATGGGCAATGCCAGGGACACAGGCAAGCCTTCTCTGTCTGTCTGTGGCCTGGCAGGGAAGAATGCCCACCCTGAACTCTTAACCGGGTCAAAGGCTTGGTTGGTTGCATAAGAGTTACAGAAGATGTCCCAGGTGGGATGGGTATGGGGTGTGGGTATGGAACCCTTAAAAAAGCAGTCTCCTTACAAAAAGCCCCAGAAAGGTAAGAAGAGGATTTTCCAGTCACAAGTGCCATAGGCAAAGGGGCAGATCCCCCACCACCTCATCTGCCTTGTATAGCACAGGCAGCTTTCTCTGACTCTGGTTTCTCCAAAGTTACCTATCTTTCACTGGTCCCTGGAGATGGTACTTCCCTCCTCCTGCCTGAACACTGTGTGGCATAGGTTGGATGTCAGAAGGGCACTTAGGTTAATTCTAGATAGGATGGTGGCTGTCAGGAAGCTGCAGGCCTTGTTCATGTGATTCCAGAATGCTTTGGTAGGGAAGGTCTCCAATTCAACTCTTGTCCAGATGGCTCCATAACCGCACTGCTGTGGCATCCTGGGCACTGGCAAATTGCCGCTACAGACTGCTACTGTTCATTCTGTAAGGGGGCTTGCCATTCTTCAGCCTTCTGCGGTAGATCTCCCTTACGATATCTGTCAACCAGCCAATTGGGCATCTGTCTGTACCTTCACACATCTCTGCAGCTATAGCCTTTGGGAGGAGACTCTTGCAGAAAGTTATAACTTGGTGAGGACTCCCTTTTCCCTGAGAACCCACCTAACAGAAACTGCTGTTTCATAGAATCATAGAAAAGTAGAGATGGAAGGGGCCGACCAGGCCATCGAGTCCAACCCCCTGCTCAATGCAGGAATCCAGGTCAAAGCATCCCCGACAGATGTCTGTCCAGCTTCACCTTGAATGCCTCCAGAGTGGGAGAGCCCACCACCTCCATAGCTAGTTGATTCCATTGTCTTATTGCTCTGACAGTCAGGAAATTTTTCCTGATGTTTAGGTGGAATCTAGGTTCCTGTAACTTGAGCCCATTATTCCGTGTCCTGCAAACTGGGATGATCGAGAAGAGATCCTGGCCCTCCTCTGTGTGACATCCCTTCAAATACTGGAAGAGTGCGATCATATCTCCCCTCAGTCTCCTCTTCTGAAGGCTAAACATGCCTAGTTCTTTCAGTCTCTCCTCAAAGGCTCTAGAATGCCCTCCTTACTCTACCAGAGAGAACAGAAATTCTTCATTTCATAAAACTCCTGTTCTTGGGAAAGTAAGGAGAGCATTCTACCCACACTGGTCATTTCTCTAGGTGATATCAGTTTGTCCTTCTGCATAATAGGTACACATCTGCGAGAGAGATAGGAGCACCTGGGGATGTCTTCCCCTTCCCCTTTTTTAGTTGTAGTTCAACCAGAGCAATTGTTTGTCTCTTGGACTACTGTCCAGGGTTCAGCCCAAAGGCCAGGTTTGCCTTTGTTCAGAATGTTAATGGCCTTTTAGTCTTTTAACTGTTTGTAATCTGCCCAGAGAACATTGGTTATTGGGCAGATTAAAAATATAGTAAAATAGAGAAATGTATTTTCTTGGGAGGGAGTTCCTCTTACCAGTCTGGTCCAGGAGGGTGGGACACCTTCCCAGCAGGGGAATCGGAAGTGCGAGCTGTCTCTGTCTCCTTCTGGTGAGAGGGACAATCCCAAAGGATCTAGAAAGCCCTCCTTACTCTCCCAAGAACAGGACATTTACAGTAAGAAACTCCTTCCTGTCTTGTGGGTAAGGCATGGTCTTAGCTGGATGACAGACTACCAACATTCATTCTTACAGGTAATATAAATCAATCATTAATGATTCTAAGAACCTGCATTGAAGCTCTGCGGGAGAACCAGACATATGGGACCAACAAGGTATTGTGGCTGCCCATTTTTGTGGTTCCCCCTGCCCCGCTCCTGGGTTCTTTACTCCTGAGAACTTTGTGCTGACTAAAATCTTCCTTTAGCTGGTCCCTTATCGAGAGTCCAAACTGACCCTCCTTTTCAAGAACTACTTTGATGGAGAAGGAAAAGTGCGTATGATTGTCTGCGTGAACCCAAAGGCTGAAGACTACAATGAGAGTTTGGTAACTTAGATTGTATTTTAACTTCCATGATTTAAGTTTACTAAAACTGGTGGAGGACTGCCTTGATGTTAACCAGATTGTCTCTGACATGTTTTTTTTTAAAAAAACAAAAAACCCTGTGCAAAGCTGATCTTTCGCTGAACTACCTTTTTAAGAGCAGTATTATACTGTGTGGTGTGTTCCAGGATATGTGATAATATGTGGGTTTACTGAAGGCTTAGTTAATGTGGCTGTTTCCTGTTGAATTGTGTTGCAAGTGCTGAGTCTTGTATACTCCTAAGTATCGTTCTTTTGTAGCAAGTAATGCGATTTGCAGAAATCACGCAAGAAGTAGAGGTTACAAGATCTGCCGCTAAGCCACTGTGCGGATTAATCCCTGGCCAGTGGTTTAAGAACCAGGCCTTCAAGGAGGAGCTTCCACGGCAGCTGGAAATTCGCGGTGGACCAAACGATGGAGGTAAATCTTGAGAGGCTGTTTAGACCACCTGACACTGGCTTGTGTTGCATGTATCAATCAATCAGCAATGCAACATTTTCCTTTCTGGCATTTTTTTTTTAACCCTTGGGTCTGAGATATGGGTGGGGCTAGAACAGCAGGGGGAGGTTTGAAGGAAAAGGATTACCGGTAAGTCAGCACCCTCTTTCCCCCCACCCTTCTCGGATCCCAATGGTCCCTTCTCAAAGGAGGTATCAGGCTGCCATTACACCGCAGCCCTAGTATGTGTACTTTGGCCTGTATGTATATATGTATACATTAACACTTTAGTCTTTTTGTGGTCATAGATGTGCATTCACATTCAGAATGACAGTATGTCCATTTTATCAGCCATCCATGCTTCAAGGTTAGGCATCCAGGGCAGGTATAGAGGCTCTTTGTAGTTGCTCAGCACTGGAGGAACTCTCCTCCTCCTGTTGGAAGTTTGTCGGAGCTCTAGTCCGGACACATTCTGGAAGGAGTGCACTGCATTTCTGGTGGCGGTGCGAGTGGAAGCAGGTGTCTGATTAGCGCTGCCTACCCTGAACCTCTTGGATCAGGTGGGGTATAAGCCCACACGACTAAGCCACCTATTGTTTGCAGATCGGGAGTGGTCTGTCACTGAAATGCTTCTGCAGACTTCCCCCCCCCCCCCAATGCCTTCTTGTGAACTCCTGGACATCAATGATGACCAGACTTTTCCTCAGCTGATTGCAGTGTTTGAAAAACTGTATCAAATCTGGCAGATGTTGTCAGAAGAGTTTGCCAAAAACGGTAAGCCCTTGTTGGAGTCTTTCCAGCTCTCCCTGGTCAGAAGTAGATACAATGAACTGCTCATCATTCTGCTTGGAGCAGGAGCTTGAGTGCTTTAAAGAGAACTCATCATAGATGCATTTCCCTTCTTGCTGATGCTCATAATGCAGCAGGCTTACAGGATAGTTTATTTTCTGGCCTGAAGAGTGATCCTAATGCGGTAGACATTCTGTGCAAGAAGAGCTTGACATTCTGGTCTGCCCTGGAATCGATGGCATGAGGTTTCCACATTATTTCCATTTCACAGGTGTGACTACAGCCTGGAGGGATGCAACTAGCCTGGGCCAGGCATGAGCCTTGGCTTCTCTAGTGAACTTGGTAAAAAAGATTCACATGTCTTCTTCCGTTGCAGTTCTTTCTGCAAAGGGTATGCTGCAAGAGCTTGACGCCAGCATAGACTCCAAAGAGAACTATGCACAAATGAAAAGAGACAAAGTAATAACAGGGCAGAAAACAGAGAGAGAGCGCCTGGAAAAGAAAGCAACGACACTGGAATACCAGGTTTGTCTGTTATGCTTGTTTTTAAAGCACGTGTTCTGAGTTGTGTAAGCTGAACTTCTGTATTTGTCAGGTGTTAAAATTTCTTGCTCAAAAGTAAGATCTTAAATTGCGTGTGGTTTCTTAAGAATGTTAGTTCTTCTATTTTGATGAGCTATATTGATGAGCTGTAAAATGGCAAGCATTTCAGAGGCTGCCCTTCCTTGAAATGAGGTTATTTTCTTACACCTACATGACAGCTGCTAGTTTTGCATGCTTTGTTGCACCAATTTGGCTCTTGCTTTGCCAAAAAAGCCCTGTCTGCTAAATGAGGTGGGGGTGAGTTTTCAGAACAGGATCTGCAATTTGTCTGATCAGATTGACATCCTAAAGAAAACAACAGCAATTCGTGAAGAAGAGAAGCGCAACTTGCACCACAAGCTGGAGAACAAGAGCCAGAAGCTGCAGCGTCAAGTTTCTGACAAGTGTAGACTAGAGGCACGGTTAAAGGGCATGGTGACAGAGATGACGATGAAATGGGAGAAGGAATGCGTAAGTATTATAGCCTCTGTGCAAGCACTACTTTGCCAATATTGAGAAACCTTCTTCCAGAGAAAAAAGGTACTCACTGAGGGTTGGGGTCCACGGCATGGCGGCTGCTTTTGCTGTCTTCCCTGCCACCCCTCCCCAAAAGCAGGGACGGGATTGGAATAGAATCATAGAAAAGTAGAGTTGGAAGGGGCCTAACAGGAATCCAGCTCAATGCAGGAATCCAGGTCAAAGCATCCCGGACAGATGGCTGTCCAGCTGTACCTTGAATGCCTCCAGAGTGGGAGAGCCCACCACCTCCCTAGGTAGTTGATTCCATTGTCTTATTGCTCTGACAGTCAGGAAATTTCAAGTTCCTGTAACTTGAGCCCATTATTCCGTGTCCTGCAAACTGGGATGATCGAGAAGAGATCCTGGCCCTCCTCTGTGTGACAACCCTTTAAGTACTGGAAGAGTGCTATCATATCTCCCCTCTCAGTCTCCTCTTCTGAAGGCTAAACATGCCCAGTTCTTTCAGTCTCTCCTCATAGGGCCTTGTTTCCAGTCCCTTTATCATCCTTGTTGCCCGCCTCTGAACCCTCTCCAGTTTGTCTATGTCTTCTTAAAGTGTGGTGCCCAGAACTGGATGCAGTCCTCAAGATGAGGCCTAACCAGTGCTGAGTAAAGGGGAATTATCACTTCACACGATTTGGAAGCTATACAGCCCAAAATAGCATTTGCCTTCTTTGCAGCCACATCGCATTGCTGGCTCATATTCAGATTGTGATCTACCACAATTCCAAGATCCTTCTCACTTGTAGTATTGTTGAGCCAAGTGCCCCCCATTCTGTAACTCTGCATTTGGTTTCCTTTCCCTAGGTGCAGCACTTGGCATTTATCCCTATTAAATCTCATTCTGTTGTAATTTAGGGCTATCCAGGGTTTCAGGCAGGATTCTTTCCTAGCCCTGCCTGGAGGCTGGGGATTGAATCTGGGACCTTCTGCATGCCAGTCATGTGCTCTGTCACACTGAGCGATGGTCCCTCCCCACAGCACCTGATATTCCAAGGCGGTCACCCATCCTAACCAGGCCCGTCCCTGCTTAGCTTCCAAGATCAGACGAGATCGGGCATGTTCAGGTACCATGAGCTCCAGTGCTTGCTCCTGCCCACGTTGTCTTCTCCAGTGGGAGCCTCTCTCCCTGGTGTCTGAACAGAATAAGAGGAAGCATACCCGTAGACTAGGGCTGGCCAACCAGAATCGTGTGTGTGTGTGTGTGTGTGTGTTGGCAATGACCCACCCAGCCCTCAGTAGGCCAAATGGCTCCAGGGGCCATTTGGCCCCCTGACATCCATTGGTCCCCAGCAGGCATGTTCTGAGGAAGCCCACCAGCACATCCACCAGGAACCGGCTTAGCCACCCATGGGTCTTCCGTCAGAGCAGGCCCGCACCCTGAAGCCGCTTCTCCTGCCTCACGCCTCCCTTTTTGGAGAAGACGTCGAGTGGGCAAAGCCACCGCTCTCCCAACCCCATTGTTCTCTCATCTGTTATCAGGTGGGGAGCAGAGTGCAGGGGAATCTCGTCTTCTCCTATTTGTGATCAGAGATGATAAGGGGGTTCCTCTCCCCATTTCCTCATGTAGCTCCTGCTGGTAGCCTCCAAGCCAGGGGGTGGGGCTTGGAAGGGGGCAAGGCCGGTGGAGAGAGCCCCAGCCTCCATGGGCTGGATAGGCAACCACGGTGCAGAGGTTGTCCTCCCCTGCCGTAGGTACTAAAAGCGCTGGGAAGGCGGCCCTCGCATGCCCAGTCTTCCAGGTCAGGCAAAGGAGGTTGGGTTTACCAGACCGCCCCCCCCCCCCCAAGCAGGATCCCTTCAGTGACGGACCACTATTACACAGCATACTGGGAGGCTGTGGCAATTTATTTATTTAATACATTTTTATACCGCCCAATAGCCGAAGCTCTCTGGGCGGTTTACAACAGTTAAAATCATAAAATACAATATAAAATTTAAAATTGTTTTGGGAGGCACCCCCATGTCAGCATGTTTCAAGGAGCAACTCCCTTCTCCATTCATAAGAACCCATTATGGGGTCCCTTTATGGGGTCCCCTCGGCCCTCGTTTTGGCACCCTCAGGGGCTCTTACCCTTAAAGCACGGTGGGGGCCAGGAGGGCCATTTAGGCCGAGGCCTCACAATTAGAGTTTTGACAAGATGAGGTTATACATACAGATGCAGAGATACACTGACAGGATTGAAAGAAGAAGATGTGGCGTGAATAGCACAACTATGTTGTAGGACATTGACAGCTGCAGTAGAACATTTAAAGCAGAATTAAGTCTATAGGCTACGAGTGACACATCGCTATCATCCACCTGCCAAGAAGGAGGGGGAAAGGGGAACCCCAGGAAGGGGAACTCCCGCCACCTGCCCTCCACCCGTCCATGCCTGGGGGACCTGAGGAACCAAAGGGTGGGCGGGCGGGCGGGCGGGCACCAGCTCTGTCCGGGGCCCCCAAAAAGGTCTAGTCATCCTCCTAAAGCACAACCAGCATTTATTTTAGAACAAATAACCAATAGGGAGACTTAAGGAAAGGAGTTAGGGAAGAGGCCTAGGGCAATCTACCCTTTCGAAGTCCTCTCAGTCTTCACTGGCCCTACCTCAGGCACTCGGCTACACCAGGCCTCAGGCTCCGCTCTCTGATCTCCCCACACGTGATGTTCCTCACTTTCTAGAGCAGTTAGCTGGCTGGGGCATGCTGGGAGTTGTAGGCCAAAAACATCTGGGGACCCAAGGTTGGAGAGTGAGAGTGAGAGCAATCCATGTAACTTGGAGTTGTGAGGTGGAGGAAGATGTGGGATACAGGAGGAAAATATAAAGTATTATCCGTGAGCCTAACTGATTTAATTTAGACTGCAATCATAAACCTTTCTACTCAGAAGTGAGCCCCATTTAGTTCAGTAGGCCTTACTCACTAGTAAATGTGTTCAGGATTGCAGCCTTAGTTTGGAAAGAGGGGGGTGCCTGTGTGTGAGTGTAAGAGTGGTTTCTCTTCACTCCCTGCCTCAGCTGAAGTTAAAAGGGAAGGTGCACAGAAGAGCTACAGTGCAATCTTAAAC
Organism: Shinisaurus crocodilurus; assembly: GCA_021292165.1. Classification (NCBI taxonomy): domain Eukaryota; kingdom Metazoa; phylum Chordata; class Lepidosauria; order Squamata; family Shinisauridae; genus Shinisaurus; species Shinisaurus crocodilurus. The sequence continues at coordinate 125,037 of JAHFWL010000933.1, forward strand.
CGGTCTGCTCAGAAGTAAGCCCCATTAAGTTCAATGGGCATTAGAATCCTAGAATATTTAATTCAAGACCCAGGTAGTCACAACTACAAGACCCCTTGTTGCATTGAGGATTTTTCTCAGCCTCATCAGTAGCTTCAGTTGGATGGTCTTTCAATGTGCCTGAAGCAGGTCAAGAATTATTACCGTTCAACTATGGGACCGGATCATTTGAATGACCTTGCTCTGCTTAGCATAAACTGTGACAAGTGTGACATTACAAGAAAACTATTTTTTTCCACAATAATTAGTGGATTTGCACAGGAAAAAAAACTAGAAAAGCACTTGTTAAATAAAAAGAACATTTATTACAAATTATTGCATTGTATCTTTTTTGTGTTAAAAGTGTTAATTTGTTAAATGTAATTCTGAGCACTGATCCGTTCTTCATCCTGAAAGAGTCAATTTTCAATTCTGTAGGAGAAGCCAGGAGCTCTTTGCTTGATGGTCACAGGGCCTGAAGGCATGCTTGAATAAACAGAACAAATTAGACACTTGGACAGCCTGTTCATTTCCCATCCGTGGGAATGACAGGGCTCCACTGTTATGTGGGCATCCGTAACTTGTTTGGGATGCCTTAGTAGTTCCAAGGGTCCTACAGCTCGAGAAGGCACCAGGGTGCACTTGCTACATGGGGTGGCTGCCTCTTGCAGCCACCCCATGTACTTCCTGTGCTTCCTAATTGGCTTCCATGTACCTGTGCTTCCTAATTGGCTTTGTGTACGGTGGCCACGTGGGTCTCCCTGTCTACGTTTTCCTGCCGGCTGTCTTACCACTGTACAAGAAAAAGAAGTTGGATTTAGCGTGAATGTCCCTTATTAAGGGAGCTAGTAGGCTTACCTGGGAGTAAACTAGCATGTTTCTGTGTAAGTGGGACCATGGTCACTGTCACATGACCCTCAGACGGCCCCAAGATAGGCTAGTCAGGATCCCACGTGCATTTACTCCCTTTCTTATGACGTTGGTTCAGTCACTGGCTTTCTCGAATGGTTTTCCCCCACAAGCCTTTTTGAATAGACGTGCATAGATTTGTACATATCCATTGCAGTGAATACATAAGAAGTGCATTTTGGAATGTTGTGGTCTAGGTCTTTTTTAATTGTTTGTAAGAAGAGCCCTAAGGCTGGATCAGACCCGAGGCCTCCCTTGTCCAGCACTCTGTTCCCACAGCAGCCATGGGGAAGCCCGCAGGCGGGACATGAGCGCAAGAGCACCTTCCCGCTCCTGTCCGGCGGCGGCTGGCTTCGAGAAGCAGACTGCCTCTGGTGCTGGAGGTAATATAGGGCAGGGGTCCCCAGCCTTTTTGGGTCGGTGGGCACATTTGGAAATTTGAGGAAGCGTGCTGGGTGCTCTCACGAAATAGCTGCCACGGCGGTGGGGATTGCTCATTCATAAAATGGTGGCCATGGCTGGTCACACAATACTCTATTTCCCAGGAGGCAAGCTGCTGAGATTCAAAGAAAAGGAACTTGCCCAAGAACCAAAGTCTGAGGCAGAGCTTGGGTTTGGGCTCCAAAGCACACAGCCACTCATTTTAATCCAAAGAAAGATGGCCCTGGAGGGCGGCACTTCACTTTTGCTGCCAGCCAGCCAGCCAGCCAGGAGGGGCAGGAAGCCTGGTGGGGGCCGATAGCTGTGTCCACAGGCACCATGTTGCCGACCCCAGATGCAGAGCCATCGTGCCTAGTAGCAGCTGAAGGAGGTAACAGCCTCCTTCAGCTGCAGCTATCTCAGACTGAGAGCACATTCCTCTCAAAAGGTGGCATTAGCCCCCTTCTGGTTAGCTCTGCCTTCGGAGGAGGAGGTGTTAATCCTTTCCTGATGGTCCCTGTACCAGTTGTGCAGAAGGGACCTTCACAGTGAGTGCAGTTTCCTTTTCTGCAGCAGAGGTCCATCCAGTATGAGGATGCAAAGCATTTCGGCATGCACCTCTTGTCCCAAGGACCCTTGATAACGTGCACAGAGCCGACTAGCTGACAGAGTCTCCATCGCAAGTTATCTAGGATTCGTGTTATAATCCTAACCTCAGTTTGCTCTCCCTTGCAGGAGCGGCGGGTGGCAGCTAAGGAGCTTGAGATGCAGAATAAGCTCTGGGTGAAAGATGAGGAACTGAAGCAACTAAAAGCCATTGTCACAGACCTAAAGAGCAACAAACCAGAGAGGCCTTCTCGGGAAAAGGACAGGGAGAAGGCCCTGCAGAGATCGCGGTCACCTCCACTAGTCCCTGTAAGTTGCCTTTAGTTCTCTTTTGTGTGGCGCATGTGTACATGTGCATATGTACTATCGAGGCAAATGCGAAACCATTTGGAGTGTGGCTTCTGGGGACTGGAAACTTGAAATCCAGCATGGTAACTTGGCTGTGAGTCTGCTGGGTTCCTTTGTGTCTTTCTCTTCATGCCTTGCTTCTCCCACATCTCAAAACCCCTGGAAGCATGCCTTCGCCTCATAAATCTACTTAGTCTGGGCTGGAAGAATGTGGGGCTTGTGTCCGCGGGCTGGTTTTCTGTGAAGGTTTTGCTTTGGGTTCCTTTCCTCTGTTTCTGGTTCACTAACTCACCTCTCTTCAGTTTTCCAGTAACTGTGTCACTGCTCCCTAACAACAACCACCACCACTACCACCACCTGCCTGCCGCCAGCCAGCCACAGCTGCACAGGCGCTCTAATTCTCGTAGCGGCATTTCCGTGGCCTCCTGCGTCTCGGAATGGGAGCAGAGGACGCCTACTCTCAGCAGCAAGCACCCCGGCGGGGGCACGCCCAGAGGCAGGAGTAGACTACGGGAGCCAGAGCAAGCCAGGCACTGCGTCATGTCAGACATGTGCTGGACCGGAGCCCTTGAGGTCCCCAGCGGTAGGAAGGCACTAGAGGTAGAAGAGGACCTGTGCTGCAGGGTTAGTGCTCTCCCAACCACAGCTGAAGCGGCGTTGAGTCTGGTGCAGTGGCTCAAAGACCACTCTTCCCCCCAAGTGGCCACCGAGAGGGCAGTCAAGGTTAACTGTTCTGGGCACGGTGCTGTGGCCAAGGGCATGGCGTTGGGAGTCCCTGGGAGCCCCGAACAGAACACCAGAACTACCTGTGCTGCCATTGGCAGAGCTTCCAAGCTTGCCAGAAGTTAAGAGCTCCAAAACAAAGCCCTTCCAAAATGTATGTAAGGCACGACCTGTTCTAGTTGGAGCTCGTCTCTTGTCCTGGGAGGATAAAATGGAGAGGAGGAGGAGGATTATGTAAGCCGCCTTGGGTTCCTTGCAGGAAAAAAGGCGGGATATAAATGCAATTAATAAATAAATAATACCAAACATCCTTCGCTGCACACTATAGCGTGTCTGTGCCTGGCAGCCCATGCAGCCTTCACTGTCCTCTCTGGGCAGGAAACGGTGGTCACACAAGCTCTTGTCCCTCTGCTCTTGTCTGTGGACAGTGTCTGGACAAGCAGTTTGCGTGATGGATGTGAGCTTCAGACCTTTAAACAGTTTGTGCACCGTCTTAGCCTTTATGTTTGGTTAACTGGATCAGATCGGAGCTCATCTAAAATATGGCAGCCTGAAGGCCACGCTTGTCCCAACCAGTCCTGCGTGGCTTCTGTGTTTGTGGCTAGGTGGCTTCAGTTAAACTGTTGTAATTGGCTTTTCATGTAATCATCCAAGCAGTCTTGTATACTGTGTTTTTTTTAAATGTAAACTTGGCACTTTATTTTCTAAATTGCTATGGCTTTGAGTGCCCCCCCTCCCCCGCAGTAGTCAAAAATGAAAATTACTCAGTCGGGGGGGTTGCTTTCTCTGAATCTGTGGCCAGCCAGTCTTAAACATGCACCCCATTCTAAGCCTTCTTAAACCTCACCAAATTATCAGATCAAACTTCGGATTAATTGTAAATCAGAAAATGTATACTGCATATTTGTCTCCAATTCAGTTTTTAGTCGTAAAATTGATTTACTGCTGCAGCTAAGGATAATCACAGGATCATAGGAAGCTGCCTTATATAGAGTCAGACCATTGGTCCAGCTAGCTCAGTATTGTTGACATTGACCGGCAGCGTTTCAGGCCAGGGGCCTTTCTTAGCCCTTATCTGGAGGTGCGGGGGGGGGGGGGGCTGAGCTATGTGGCCCCTCCCCAAATCAGTCTTCGGATCTCCGTCTCCAGTTACGAGGGTTACAGTTGCTGTATAACCAGATTATAGTTAGTCTGTACCTGCTGCTTATGATGGCTGGTGGCTTCCATTCCATAAGGAAACCTAGTGGTTAAGACAGCAGCTGCTGCTGCACCAGGAGTGTGTGGGTTTACTGGCAAGTAATGCTGAAATTCTGGAGGATTTGAGAGTCCAGGCCACAAACAAATTGGGGTGCTTAATCTCCTGTGATCAAAAAGCCTGTTGCAAATAGTAGGAAAACATTTGGCCTGTGACTGACCTAAAGCAAGGGTCTATGTAGAATTTTGGCCACGAAAACTAATCCTCACCACCACCTTGGGGCTGGTAACTTGCGTCTCTCCAACTATTTGTTACTGCAGATTCAAGACTACTCTTATCCTTTCCCTTTCTTCCTCCCTCCCTCCCCACGTCACCGCATATGCCAGCAGTGTGCACATTAAGATTTACTTTAAGTGTTAATTATACGTAAGTGTTGGGAATTAAAAGAAAGTTACTGAAAAAATTCCCCACAAGTTCTTGTAATGTGGTTCTGCAAGTTGACCAGGGCCCAGAAGATGCATTTTATAGCTATGAACTCGAGAGAAATTTGCTGCTGATCACACTTGCTGCTTCTTTCATTTATTTATTACATTTCTATACCGTCTAATAGCCGAAGCTCTCTGGGCAGTTCACAAAAGTTAAAACCATAAAATACAACATAATAAAATACAATATAAAAGGTTAAAACTATCGTATAAAATAAAAATAAAAACCGAAATAAAATCTAGCAGCACTGCAAAAATTTAAAATACAGTAACGGATTTAAAACAGAAACTGAAAGATTAAAATGCCTGAGAAAATAAGATGGTCTTCACCTAGTACTGAATAGAGCACTAGGTGCCAGACCAGCCTTTCTGGGAAGCTCATTCTACAACCGGGGTGCCACAGCAGAAAAGGCCCTCTTCTTATTAGCCACCCACCTCACTTCCTTTGGTGGGGGCTCCTGGAGAAGGACTGCTGAGGATGATCTTGGGGTCCAGGCAGGTATATATCCTTCAGGTAACCTGGCCCTAAGCTGTTTAGGACTTTGAATATTAATACCAGCACTTTGAATTGGGCCTGGAAATGGACTGACAGCCAGTGCAGATGGAAAAGTACTGACATAATATGATCACGTTGGCCAGTCCCCGTTAACAATCTTGCTGCCCTATTTTGGACCAGCTGAAGTTTCCCGATCTTTTTCAAGGGCAGCCTCATGTATAACGCATTGCAGTAATCCAGACGAAAGGTTACCAGAGCATGGATAACTGTAGCTAGGCTATCTCTGTCCAGATGAGGATGTAGCTGGTATATCCGCCTAAGCTGATAAAAGGTGCTCCGTTTCAGCGCATCCACCTGTGTGCCTCTAGTGACAATGCTGAATCTAAGAGCACCCCCAAACTACAAACCTGATCCTTTAGGAGGAGTGCAACCCACTCCAGATCAGGTTGAACATCACTTAGCTGGGCAGATGAACCACCTACTTAACAGTATCTCCATCTTGTCTGGATTGAGTCTGTTTATTGGGGTTATTAGCTTATCCAGTTCATTATCGTGTCCAGGCACTGATTTAGAACAGCCACTTCCTCACCTGGATTTGATGAAAAGGAGAGAGAGAGCTGGGTGTGGTCCTCATATTGATGACACCTCAGCCCACGCCTCCAGATAACCTCCCCCAGCGGTTTCATGTCGATGTTGAAGAGCCTGGGGGATAGACTAGAACCCTGTGGAACCCCATAGCATAGCTGCCAAGGGACAGAGCAATAATCCCCCAGCACCACCACCTGGAAATGAACATCCAAGTAGGAGTGGAGCCACTGCAATGCAGTTCCTCCAACTCCCAAGCCGGACAGCCTATCCAGAAGGATACCATGGTCAATAATATCGAGAACTGCTGAGAGGTTCAAGAGGGTCGCACTCCCCCTGTCCCTTTCTTGGCAAAGGTCATCCCACAGGGTGAGCAAGGCAGTTTCTGTTCCAAAAACCAGGCCTGAAACCTGACTGAAATGGGTCTAGATAATCGGTTTCATTTCAGAGTGCCTGGAGTTAGCTGGCAACCACCTGCTCAAGCGCATTGCCCAGGAAGAGGATGTTGGCAACCGGTCTGGCTTGTTAATAACTTCTGGGTCCAGGTTAGGCTTTTTCAGGAGTGGCCTAATTGCAGCCGCCTCTTAAGAGGCCAGTACCACCACCACCCCTCTCAAGGAGGGATTTACAGCCTCCTGGACCCAATCAGACATCCCCTCCTTATTCGATGTAATAAGCCCTGAAGGGCAAGGGTCGAGCACAAAGGTGGTCGACTGGACTTGGCCAAGCACCTTGTCCACATCTTTGGGCCTCAACTTACTCCTTTTGTGATCCAATCAGAATGCTCCCCCAGTTCGTCTCAGGCACAGGCGCTCTCGCTCGGCTGACCACAAGCCTCCCTCCAACGTGCAGACAGAAACGGTCATGGAGCCCCACGTGCCCCATGCCATCACAGTGGCAGCTGCAGACGAAAAGGCGCTGGCCAAGTGCGACAAGTACATGCTGACCCACCAGGAGCTGGCTCCCGACGGGCAAATTGAGACAACGCTGATCAAGGTAAAACGGGCTGGCGGGAGGGGGGGGCTTCCAAATGAGCGGGTTTGAGGGAGGCATGGATGCACTCAGGCTGGGCCGTTAAAAAAAAATAGTACCGTCACGTCTGCCCAGTATGCCAGTTTTCTTCTGTAACATGCCACCACGCAGACTCTGGGGCTTATTGGCTCTGAAACTGCGAGAGTTCTTCTGTGCCATTATAGTTCTCCATATAGAGAGCAGTGCTGCTCTACACGGGCCTTGGGCTTTTTTGCGTGAGGGTGGTAGCTGTGGCAGGTCGTGCTAAATCGTATTACACATTTATTTTTTTTGCACTTGGATCTGTGGCCAAGTGGGGAAGGGAACCTCGCGGAGTTTGCAGGCCTGCCTTGAAACCCAGGCTAGGCCCCCTCCGGCAAGGCTGGCATGACTTAGCTGGTCTGTGCTTCTGGGAGATCAGAAGAGAGCTTTTCCTTCTGCCATTGTCAACGTGTTTGTAAAAGTGGAGTGTGTTTAAAGCGACAGACGGAACACCAACCGCTCCACTCAAAGCTCTTCAGTGCAAAGAGTGTATTAACTACTACTTGCTTCCAGGGCGATGTTTACAAGACCCGAGGGGGTGGACAGGCAGTCCAGTTCACCGAGATTGAGACCCTGGAACAAGAACCTCCAACGGGGTGAGCTACTCCCAGCCCAGATTCCTTGCCCTTTGACATCTCCGTTCAATGGACATAAATTCATGAGGCTACTGTGAGTTGGAGGACCTGGTGAGATTGCCAAATATGGGTGAGCGAGGCTCCTGCTAGAAGGCCAGGAAATCCGTCTCCCTGGCCTGGGGAAAGGACTTCCCCAGGTCAGGTTTGCTGGCATCACAAAGGGAAAAAACAAGACCTTAAACAATTGAATAGCAACAAAATAAAATGTCTCCATTTGAGGTCAAATCACAAAAATCAGTACACAGTAGATAAACAATTATCCAGACCAGAAACATGCCAAGGTGGTCATAACATGCTGGCAGTCCTGATGGCCTGTTAGTTTGTGACTGCTTCACTTTTAGGCAGTGGGTGGGCCTCAAAGTCCTCACTCCTGCATCCGTGAACTAGCGACATCCCTCATAATGGCCTTTCCTGTCCGTTGGGTAGAGGATCCCATGCCTAATTTTGGTTTTTTTGCTTCCAGTCGCAAGCGAAGATCCTCCCCGAGCCCCCTGCCGCCAGGATGAGGCTACAGAATCCGAATGGACCGATGCAGAAACCAGCGTAAGTCCCGGAAATGGGCCAGGCATGACTTTGGCAGGGGTGGGGGAAGATGCTGCTGTGCTGGGTCTTGACTGCACGTTACATGTGTGTCTCTGTCCAGTGTTCTGTCGCGGTGGAGATGGAGGCAGGATCTCATCTTGGACCTGGATATCAGCATCACGCTCAGCCCAAGTAAGTCCCTCCCTCCCGCTGCCCTCATAATGAAAGAGGCTTGCTGCCTCCTAAAAGTCTGCATGTTCCTGAGAGAGGCCAGGCGTGGAACCGGATGGGGCACCTGACGGTCTGAAGATGAAACGGAGGAGTGCTGCTTTTTCGGTGTTGGGGGTGGATAGAAGGGATTAAGGTTTAGGATTACTATTGAGGTTTGGCCTCTTGCAGATAGGTGCTGGCCATGCTGTGGAAGTGATCTGTTCAGCTCAGGGGAAGAAAACTGGCAGTTTTACAAGACATGTTAGCAGGCAGGAAAGAGGGCATCGGAGGTAAAAGAGAGCAGTCGTCAGAAATTCTAAAAAAGAGCCATCAGCACGTGGGGAAACCCGTAAGACAGAGCCACAGAGCGGGCCAGACATTCTGAAGAAGCCTGGCCCGTGCTGTCCCGTCTCTCCCCCCCCCCCCCCCGGTGGTTCCTGAGACATCCTTGCTGGGCATTGCTCTCACATACGCTTTAGTTTCCCGTTGCAGCCATAAAGGTTCGAAGCCTTTTTTGTTTTTAACGTCACTTGTAGGATGCCGAGTCCCGCACCTGCCCGGCACAGCTGCTCCGCTGGTCCTTGTGCGTGCCCTTCTGAGCTGAGTTGGCCAGGCTCCTCCAGGGCATGGGAGCTGCTGGGGGCAGAATGTGCGGCGGCGGCAGTGGCAGTGCAGCTCCCGTGGCCAAGTGGCCGGGCCCTGGGCAGAGGAATCGCTGTGGGCATACAAGGGAGCTGTGCGGCTGGAGAACTTCACGGGGTCACTTGGGATGCGGTGCCGGCGGGGCGAAGGAATTTTGCATAGGCCTTTAATCTGCCATACTCCAGTCTGTAGTTAAACTTAACTCTGTTTGCAATTCCTTTGCAGACGCAGAAAACTCTGACGCGATTGGATTTCTCTATGGCTATACTTTGTCAAAGAGTGTTTCGGACTACATAGCTGGCTATGCTAGACAGTGGCTAAAGAAAAGTCAAATATATAATAAAGTGCATCTTTTGGTCCTGCTCTACATCATGGCATTGAGGAAGATGGCCTTATTTTTTTCGGTTACCTCTTGTCCGTCTTTTTGTAAGGGTGCCCCTTTTGCATACAGCCCAGCTCTGTGTTCTTTCCACCTTTTCCTTGAATACCTAAACACCTTTCCTCTTTCTATATGTATTTTTTTTAAGACTCTATTAAAAACACACACACCTGTGCTGTCCTAATGCACTTTAGAATTTCTTGGTGCCAGTTCTGAGTTGTTGTCCTGATTTAGCAGTAGCGCTCTCCCTCCTTGCCTCCAAGCTCAAGCTGGTGCTGTCCCGGCACTGCATTCCTGTACCTGCAGACAGGCGTGAAGTTGGTCTTGTCTCCTGCTCTGCATTCTGAACTGAACTGTCCGGGCTGGTGACTTCTCTATTCCTTTGTCTGCTATGCATGATTTTAATGTATTGGGATGATTAGGCAGCTATGTAGTGAGAGGATTATATTCATGTGTGATCTTAGACTGATTTTGCAAATAAAATATTCACACAGTTTCTTGCATTCTGAGGCCTTACTCATTTACTTCTGACCAACCTGGCCTTCTCAAGAGTAAGAAAAGCAAGCCTTCCATGCATTTGACTGCTGGCAACTACTGCAGGATCGAATGCTTCCTAGCCAGGGTTCTTTTGCGTTTCACTGTACCCTCTCCTCTGAAAATACATTGTGAGGACCAAACTAGATGTGATGTTAGATGCATCTTTGTGTTTAATGTGCAAGTTAATCACTCACATCATTCCAGTGCTCAAAGCGTTGCACTGGCTACCAGTTGTTTGCCGAGCCGAATTCAAGGTGTTGGCGTTGACCTTTAAAACCCTGTATGGCTCTGGTCCAGTTTATCTCAAGGAGCGCCTCCAGCAACATCAAGCTCAACAAGATCTGCTACGGACAGCCTTCTCCCTGTCCCATCAGCCAGAGAAACCAGGCTGGTGGGGACTAGGAGGAGGGCCTTTTCTGTGGCAGCCCCCAATTTATGGAACTCCCTCCCCAGTGACCACCACCATGCCCCTTCTTTGATTAGCTTCCGCCGGGCATTAAAAACGTGGCTTTTCAGGCGGGAATATGGGGTGGGTTAGGATTTTTAAGTTTTGTACTGTTTTTAATTGTGTTTTATACTGTGTGTGTGTGTGTGTGTCCCCCATGTTTTATTGGACTGTACATCGCTCAGAGTGGCTGGATGTCTGGCCAGATGGGCGATTCATAAATATAATAAATAAATATAAGTTTTTAAAAATGCAAATAGCCTTAGCTCAGAGGGGGATCGGAGCAGGTACTAAGGAAAACTCATCTGATGCTAGAGGAAAGGAAACCACATGCACAGTTACAGAATGGGGGACACTTGGCTCAACAATACTACAAGCGAGAAGGATCTTGGAATTGTTGTAGATCACAAACAATATGAGCCAGCAATGCAATGTGGCTGCAAAGAAGGCAAATGCTATTTTGGGCTGCATTAATAGAAGTATAGCTTCCAAATTGCGGGAAGTGATAATTCCCCTTTACTCAGCACTGGTTAGGCCTCCTCTTGAGTACTGCGTCCAGTTCTGGGCACCACACTTTCAGAAGGACGTAGACAAACTGGAGAGGGTTCAGAGGAGGGCAACAAGGATGATAACGGGACTGGAAACAAGGCCCTATGAGGAGAGACTGAAAGAACTGGGCATGTTTAGCCTTCAGAAGAGACTGAGGGGAGATAGGATAGCACTTTTCCAGTACTTAAAGGGTTGTCACACACAAGAGGGCCAGGATCTCTTCTCGATCAGAATAATGGGCTCAAGTTACAGGAGGCCAGATTCCACCTAAACATCAGGAAACATTTCCTGACTGTCAGAGCAATAAGACAATGGAACCAACTACCTAGGGAGGCGGTGGTGGGCTCTCCCACTCTGGAGGCATTCATGGTGCAGCTGGACAGCCATCTGTCAGGGATGCTTTGACTTGGATTCCTGCGTTGAGTGGGGGGTTGGACTCAATGGCTTTATCGGCCCCTTCCAACTCTACTTTTCTATGATTGGAACAAAATCCTCCATTGGTACTAACAGTAGAAACAGTGCGATCAAATTCAACATATGAATTATGAGGGAAGTCCAACACAATTGCCAGGGACAATTCCAGAAAGAGGAAACTTCTCAAAAATGAGGGGACTGGGAAAAAGGAAGTTGAAAGGGAAGGTCAAGAGTACATCTCTCCGGAAAGCCTTGAGCATTATTTGAAACCACAATAACAGCTCAGCTAAATTGTATGTCAGAGGTCAGGAATGTGCCACCAAGTCCAAGTGGATGCCAGCATGATTCTCCTCCAAAGCAGGGAGGTGGCTGGACTGTTGTACAGCGAGGGAGTTAGCGGTGTGCTACAAGGGGGTGAGGAGGACGCAGCACGCTGAATGAACCGTTGGTGTCTGCCTTCACTGCCCAAGATTTAGGGCAGTTACCCACGCCTGAACTGACTTCCAGGAAGGGCGTCTGAAGTACTGAGGGAATATAATGGTGACAAGACGAAGTTCTGGGCCTTAGGGGCAAATTAAAAAATTAATCAATCACTGGTTCTGAATGGTGTCCATCTGCAAGTTCTTACCTGTGAAACTGCTGATTGTCTAACAAAAATATGTAATGTATCCCTAACATTGGTCTCTGTACCAGAGGACTGGAAAGTGGCCCATTTAATCCCAATTTTTAAAAAGATCCAGGAAGTTACTGGCTGGTTAACTTTAACATTCTGGGTAAATTGTTGGAAAGCATCACTAAAGAATGTTAGCAAGCATATTAGAAAACCTGTTCGAAGAAGAATCAACATAGCTTTGCAGAAGCGGTGTCCTGCCTCGCCTTTTTAGAGTTCTTTGATAGTTCAACGAGGGTTTGGATAGGGGTGATCTGTGAGACATTGTTTACTTGGGCTTCCAATATGCTTTTGTGAAGCATCTCATGAACGGTTCTTGAGTAGGAGGTTCTTGAGTAGGCATAGCAGTCATAGGCTAAGAGGAGAGGCCCTCTTATGAATTGATAACTGCCTAATGAACAGGAAGCAAGAGCAGAAATAGACAAATCTCAATGGAGGGATGTCAGATGTGCCCCCCTCCCCCAAGGATCTGTATTGGGACCAATGCTTTTTCACTTGATCATAATTTATCTGCAGCTGGAAGAGCAGTGAGATGGCTAAGTTTGTAGCAATACCAAATTCAAGACGGTCAACCTAGATTCCACCTAAACATCAGGAAAAATTTCCTGACTGTCAGAGCAATAAGACTATTTATTTATTTATTTATTATTTAATTATTTCATTTATATACCGCCCAATAGCCGAAGCTCTCTGGGCGGTTTACAGCAATTAACAAGACAGTCCCTGCCCGCAGGCTTACAATCTAAAAAGACACGACACACAAGGAAAAAGGAATGGGGAGGGAAGAAGGGGAGGTGGAACCAATGGAACCAACTATACCTAGGGAGGTGGTGGGCTCTCCCAATCTGGAGGTGTTCAAGGTGCAGCTGGACAGCCATCTGTCAGGGATGCTTTGACCTGGATTCCTGCATTGAGCAGGGGCTTGGACTCGATGGCCTTGTAGGCCCCTTCCAACTCTACACAGGGATGTTGAAGAGTCCTTGGTTTCGAGTCACGAGTCGAGTCCGAGTCCTTGGTCCAAAATGGTGAGTCACGAGTCACTCCCAAAGCTGACTCCACGAGTCCCTATTAAAATCAATGGGGGTTTCCCCCAACAAAATAAGGCTATTTCAGATGTGTGGCTTAAATAAATTCTAGGCACAAGTGTGCCTTTTTATTTCAAAACTCTGCAACTGATTTTGGCAAGAACAGACCAGGCAGACAAACCCAAAATAACCAGGCAGGCAGAGGAGGCAGGGAATCCCAAAGCAGGCAGCCAGGCAGAGGCCTTTGTCTTGGACAATTCAAACTGTGGAACTGGTTAAGAGGAGACCAGGCAGGCAGAGGAGGCAGGGAATCCCAAACAGGCAGGCAGAGGCAGCCAAACCCAAAATGTCTGAAAGGTTGCATTTTAGGAAAATGATTTTAAAAAATAAACTTGCTGTATTTCCTAAAACCTATCCATGTTGCATTTGAAGAACACGATTTTGGAACACGAGTCCTTGGTCTTGAATCCTGAGTCGAGTCTCGAGTCCCATTAAAAATACTGGGACTCGAGTCAGAGGGGGGACTCAGTCCGACTCACGAGTCGAGTCCTGGAGTCCGAGTCCCCATCCCTGGATCTTAATGCACACACACACCCCAGGCCCTACTTTAGATGATGTATATTACTTCCTTCAAAATCTGGTAAACCAGCCCTGCAGTGTTTGCCCCCTTGGTCATTCCGGTGTGTGTTTGCCCCAAAGTTCTACTCTGGCAGCATCACTTAGCAGTGGTGATTATGGAACTGACATTCTACACGTGCCCGGAAGCTTTGCTTTTGGATGGAAGGAGGATCCTGGATCCTGCTGCAAAGAGAGCCCTGCGCTCAAGTGCTCAAAGCAAAAGATGAGCCTGGCCTGTTGCCATTGCTCCACGATCTCCGGAGCTCCAAGAAGGCAGCCCTTCTTGCCGTTTGCTACTCTGCAGCTCCCAGCAGTGCTATTCCACCGCCCCTGCTGCTCCACTGCAAGCTGGAGGAAGCCTGGAACGGTCTGCAGTGCCGCCTGAATAGCCCAAGCTGCCTGCTTCCAGAAGTGAGGTGTGGGGATGCTTCCAGAAGCAAAAGGCCCTGGAGATTATAAAAAGCTCAAATGGCAGCCCCCTTACGCTTCAGTGGTGTGCGGAGTAGCTGAATGGAGCAAGATGTCCAAGACCAAGTTAGTTGGGAGAGGGCAGGAAGTTGGGTGTCCGTGTGTCCTGCCGTGCAGTCCTTCCTTTGAAGTGTTGCCCAGGCCAGGTCCAGTTTAAAGATTTAAGAACCACAGCAGAGAGACCAGCAAGAGCCATGAAGCTGCCCACCAACACTTAGCAGCACTGGGACAGCAGGCTTAACAGACGCACACACACAAGTCTTTGGGTCACAGTATGCCCCACTACTGTGTTTCTGTTTAAATTATAATTTCTACATTTGCACCTATGCGTATAAATTGGCATTTGTCCTCTCTTTTTGCAGTGCATAAGTGGTCATTCTGCTAGGAAGCACAGAAAGGCCTTAGTTTGCAGGCGCACAGGTGGGGAAGCTTCTAGCATAGTGTTCTCTAACCTTGGGCCCAAGGTTGGAGAACACTGTAGCATATCTCCCTAGACCAGTGATGGAGAACCTTTTTGAGCCCGAGTGCCCAAACTGCAACACAAAACCAACTTATTTATTTCAAAGTCCCAACACTGCAATTAAACCTGTTTTAGTTTTAGAAAAACAACTCATACAGTTGTCCGAACTAAGTAACATCTTTTGTCTTAAAAGAAAAACACAATAACAGAGCTTCCAATGATACAAACAGTTTTTTGTTGGAAAAAAAATCAACTCAAAAAATTATTATAGTACTGCATTGTACACATAGCCTGAGGGAATTTATACAAACTTTTTAAATAATTAGGCACATGTATTTTTGGATAAGGGGTTCTCAACTTGTAATATGATTATATGCCAGACTGAAATGGTATGGGGCAAGCTATACCCCGGGTCCTTTCCCTGCTTCTACAGGTGTCGGATTAGTAAAAGTAAAAGTCAACCTGTACTAGGATGAGCAAGATAAACAAGAAAACTAAACGTGCTTAACACATTTTAAACACTTTATGTCTTGGACTGCAAACACTGCATTAGGTAAAAGTTTGCATTGGGCATGCTTTTGCACAATTAATGTGATTTTTGCTATTGCCTGCATGCTGATAATTTGTCAAACCTTGGCTCATACTCCATTAGTTTGAGAGCAACACATGCAGCACTCAGGTCAACTGTTAGGGCTTTACATCCAAGCCATGCTCTGTGCATCATTCTTCAAAATCTTTTAAATGTGATAACAATGTAGAAAGGAATTCTGTAACAGGAATTCTAGAATAAAATCATTCTGTTCCACACTGTGAGAAAGAACAAAATCATTAGTGTTTTGCAGAAGGGGACAGTCTTTTCGCGATCTGGTGACCAATGGCTCGAGTGCCCACAGAGAGGTCCCTGCTTGCCAGCTGTGGCAGGGCAGTTTGGCACCCTAAGCGAAATAAAATTTGCGCCCCCCCCTCTCGTGCCGGGGGGGGCTCCGGAGCAAAGCAGCCCTGCTCTGCAAACACACACCCCTGCGTCGCCACCGCCGCTGCCTCCGAAGAGGAAGTGACGCGACGGGACCCCCCGCGCTCTGTTTTTTGCCGGGGGAACCAGGGCAACAGGGCTGTTTAAGCCCTGTTGCCCTGGTTCCTCCCGCCAAAACAACGCGGGCGGGGCTCCGGAAGCGATGCTGAGAAGGTAGGTAGTGGGGGGAGGCGCGGGGGGAGGCGTGGGGGAGGGGGGAGGCGTGGGGGGTGGCTTCGGCGGCTTCGGCAGGTGGGGGCGGCGTGGCAGCGGCAGTGAAGAGGAGCGCAGCGTTTCTGCGCCCTCTTCAGCCACACGCCCTAGGCAACCGGCTAGTTTGCCTAGCGGTAGCGCCGGCCCTGGTGGCACCCGTGCCATAGGTTCGCCATCACTGCCCTAAACTGCTAGGAGGGGGGTGGCTCCTTCCTGCCAACACAGGTCATAAGGGAAGGGTCTTCTCCACATCCCACTGCTGTCAGCTGGTGGGTAGGTGAGAAAGGGGCCTTCTCTGAAGGGGCTCCCAGCCTTTGGGACGCTTTACTCCAGGGAGCCTGCTTGGCCCCCACTCTGGTGCCCTGTCATGTCTAAACTATCTTGTTCCAACAAGCATTTGGGGCGAGGGCAAAACTGAATTGCATGAAGCCAGTTCAAGTAACTTTTTTTAAAAGTTGTAAATAGCAACCAGTGGGCGGGGGTATTGGGCTCAGAACCACAATACCTGGGGAGATTTAAACAACCGCCCCCATGCAGTATCTTCAGGAAAATTGCCTCCTAGAAGCTGCCTTTTGCCCTGGGAGGGAAGCTGCTATTGACGGGGGGAGGGGAAGAGCGTTTTTGTCAGAACCGCAGTGGGCGGGGGCGCATGGCACAATAAGCCACCCTACCCCCAATGCGCCTGACAGGGCGACAATAATTTTTTTTAAATTTCCCCGCTCAAATATTTGTGAAAATTTGGGACTCCAATTAAAAAAAAATAAATAGTTGGTGACCACAGGCAGCCCCTCTAAGGTTCTGCTGGGGCACCTTGGAGGGACAGCTCACGGCTGTCAAAAGGGGGGGGGTCGCAAAAACCAGCTGGACAGCAAGCTTTTGCAGTCTGAAGAATTTTTTTAAGTGACAAAAAAGCTGCGTTGAGCCCCGAAAGGGCTCCCAGTGGCAGTGAGGAGGGTGGGACGCCTCTACCGACTGCCCCCAAGTGCTGCTTTGGCACTTTTGGGGTGGCTGGCAATGGCAGTCACCCAGTAGCCGCTTGGCAAGAGCGGCAAGGGGTTTTTGCTGCTCTTGCCAAGCAGCTTGCTTAAGATGGGGCTGACCCACGATGGGTTGTGCTGTCCTGGTTCAGACGTCACGAGAACCCATTGTGGGTGAAACACCTGCAACTACAACCCATGGGTTGTCAGGGTGGCTTAACCACCCTGACTGTGGGAATGCGGTGGACATCATATATCTGGACTTGAGCAAAGCTTTAGACAAAGTGCCTCATGACATCCTGATTAGCAAGCTAGCTAAAAGTGGGCTGGATGGAACAACTATCAGGTGGATCCACAATTGGCTACAGAATCGGACTCAAAGGGTGCTTATCAATGGTTCCTTCTCAAACTGGGGAGAGGTAACGAGCGGGGTACCACAGGGCTCGGTCCTGGGCCCAGTGCTCTTCAACATTGTTATTAATGACTTGGATGAGGAGGTGCAGGGAATGCTTATCAAATTTGCAGATGACACAAAGTTGGGTGGAACAGCTAATACTCTGGAAGACAGAAACAAAATTCAAAGCGATCTCGATAGGCTGGAGCTCTGGGCCGAAAACAACAGAATGAAATTTAATAGGGATAAATGCCAAGTGCTGCACCTCGGGAGAGGAAACCAAATGCAGAGTTACAGAATGGGGGACACTTGGCTCAACAACACTACAAGCGAGAAGGATCTTGGAATTGTTGTAGATCACAAACTGAATATGAGCCAGCAATGCGATGTGGCCGGCCGCAAAGAAGGCAAATGCTATTTTGGGCTGCATTAATAGAAGTATAGCTTCCAAATCACGTGAAGTGATAATTCCCCTTTACTCAGCACTGGTTAGGCCTCATCTTGAGTACTGCGTCCAGTTCTGGGCACCACACTTTAAGAAGGATGTAGACAAGAAGGAGAGGGTTCAGAGGAGGGCAACAAAGATGATAAAGGAACTGGAAACAAGGCCCTATGAGGAGAGACTGAAAGAACTGGGCATGTTTAGCCTTCAGAAGAGGAGACCGAGGGGAGATATGATCGCACTTTTCCAGTACTTGAAGGGATGTCACACAGAGGAGGGCCAGGATCTCTTCTCGATCATCCCAGTTTGCAGGACACGGAATAATGGGCTCAAGTTACGGGAACCCAGATTCCACCTAAACATCAGGAAACATTTCCTGACTGTCAGAGCAATAAGACAATGGAACCAACTACCTAGGGAGGTGGTGGGCTCTCCCAGTCTGGAGGCATTCAAGGTGCGGCTGGACGGCCATCTGTCGGGGATGCTTTGACCTGGATTCCTGCGTTGCGCAGGGGGTTGGACTCGATGGCCTTGTAGGCCCCTTCCAACTCTACTTTTCTATGATTCTATGATTCTATGATTAGGGCTGCTCATGCCACGGGTGGGGTGACAGGCAGCGATCGATCAGTCGCTGTTTCTGCTGGGTTTACATGGTCCGGGAGGCGGAAAAGAGAGGGGCTGGGTGACCGGTGCAGAGTTTTTTTCTGCTGCATTTACGACAGTCGCCCAGGAGGCGGAAAGGAGAGGGTTACGGTTTGCTTTGCGGCGAGGGGGAGGGAAGGCCCGCCCCGTGAGCTCAGCAGACCAATCAGGATGGAGCGGCCGAGGCAGCGAGGGATCCCGGGGTGTGGACTGGCTGGCAAAGGCCGCCGGGACACGCGACGTGAGCGGGAGGGAGCTCAGGCTCCAAGCAGAGCCACGCCAGCAGTGAGCGGGACAACGCTAGTGGTGTGAGGGGGCGGTCGTCTGTCGTGCCCACCGTCGTACATCGCTGGACAACGTGGTAACGTACAAGGATGGCTCGTTGTGTCGTGCAGAAATGCCCCCCCCACGATATCCAAGATGCCGGTGCTCTGGCCTGCAGAGCGCTTCCAGGCAGAGGGGTGCTGGTGCTCACAGCCGGAAGGCCTCGTGCAGCTACTCCGTCTTTTTACGCTTAACAGATTTTCCGTGGTAAGAAGAACGACAGAACAAGCAGCGGGGGGAAACGGGAGGGTTTCGAGAGGAAGCGGCATCGCCCCTCCAAAGTGAAATTCCAGGAACGAGGCAAGGCGATGTGGCCATAAAAGCCTGTCTGGAAGCACTCACAGTCCTGAGCTGAGCTGAGCTGCATGGTGGTTGTCTTCTTTGGTAAACTTGGCGGAAGAGAGGCCTCGGGCAGCGGCACTGCAGAATCCAGTTTTCAAGGGGATCGGTCCTCACCCAGGCTTGTCGCCTGTTCCGTGCTCTGCCTGATCCCAGCGGCACCCAATTCTCTATTCTGTGTTTTGTACGGAACTCAATGCGGTTGCTGGGGTAAATCAGAAAATGTGCAGGGCCACAGCAACGGGGAAGAGGAGGAGGAAAGAAACCCAGCTGGCCAACGGGAGAGACTCTGCAGGCCTGCTCTGGCCCACGGACCAGCAATGAAAGGACCGGAAGAACCACCCGAGCCACGTCGCCCCTGGCCCATGACTAGAGCGGCCGCTCCTCATCGTTTGCACAGCCCTGCTTCCAGTAACTTCTCTCTCTCTCTCTGTGTCATTAAGACATTTTATCCCGCTACTCACTTTTTAAAACCTCCAGATGAACTCATTCCAGCATGAACAATGACACACATACATATAAAGCTACACTTTCAGAGGGGCAGCATTTTCACTTTCAGACTGCCCCAAGTCTTTCTTGCACTCGCTTTTACCACAGTCACGCGAATAAGGTCACCATGACTCACGTTTGCAGGCAGGGATCTGAGGCCAGGAGCGCTTGACTTGCTCTTGAACTTGCAGCACTTTAAGTGTAGATCTGAGGCCATCCCTCTCTGCGTTGACTACGTACATTGGCTCAGGGCATTTCTGCACTCTAAGGCTTTTCTGACTTTTGTAAGGGCTTCTAGGACGTGGTGAGCCACAGCTTGTGGACATGGCATTGAATTAGTCAGATGAGCAGTCTGACACATGTATATTGCGGGGGAAAGGTGATATTGATTTCAGCCTGCGAAGAACAGCGGTGCCAATATGAATCCCCCCACGTATCGGCACCTTGGTGGCCGTCAATATGAGCCAGCAATGCGATGTGGCCGCAAAGAAGGCAAATGCTATTTTGGGCTGCATTAATAGAAGTATAGCTTCCAAATCGCGGGAAGTGATAATTCCCCTTTACTCAGCACTGGTCAGGCCTCATCTTGAGTACTGCGTCCAGTTCTGGGCACCACACTTTAAGAAGGACATAGACAAACTGGAGAGGGTTCAGAGGAGGGCAACAAGGATGATCAAGGGACTGGAAACAAGGCCCTATGAGGAGAGACTGAAAGAACTGGGCATGTTTAGCCTTCAGAAGAGGAGACTGAGGGCAGATATGATCACACTCTTCCAGTACTTGAAGGGATGTCACACAGAGGAGGGCCAGGATCTCTTCTCGATCATCCCAGTTTGCAGGACACGGAATAATGGGCTCAAGTTACGGGAACCCAGATTCCACCCAAACATCAGGAAAAAATTCCTGACTGTTAGAGCAATAAGACAATGGAATCAACTACCTAGGGAGGTGGTGGGCTCTCCCAGTCTGGAGGCATTCAAGGTGCGGCGGGACAGCCATCTGTCGGGGATGCTTGGCAGGGATGTTGAAGAGTCCTTGGTCTCGAGTCACGAGTCGAGTCACGAGTCTTTGGACCCGAGTCTCGAGTCCGAGTCCTTGGTCCAAAATGGTGACTCACGAGTCACAAGTCACAAGTCCCTCCCAAAGCTGACTCTACGAGTCCCTATTAAAATCAATGGGGTTTTTCCCCAACAAAATAAGGCTACTTCAGATGTGTGGTTTAAATAAATTCTAGGCATAAATGTGCCTTTTTATCTCATAACTCTGCCACTGATTTTGGCAAGAACAGACCAGGCAGAAAAACCCAAAATAACCAGGCAGGCAGAGGAGGCAGGGAACCCCAAAGCAGGCAGGCAGAGGCCTTTGTCTTGGACAATTCAACTGTTGAACTGGTCAAGAAGAGACCAGGCAGGCAGAGGAGGCAGGGAATCCCAAACAGGCAGGCAGAGGCAGCCAAACCCAAAATGTCTGAAAGGTTGCATTTTAGAAAAATGATTTTAAAAAATAAACTTGCTGTACTTCCTAAAACTTATCCATGTTGCATTTGAGGAACATGATTTTTTCTAAATGTTTGGCCCCCATTCTGGAACAGTGAGATCTCAACAGAATTCCACCCTCACTGAACACCCGCTCCACTGGTGATGAACTTGCTGGAACCAGAAACACACTCAGAGCAGCCACACAGAGCAATCTCAGGTCCTTCTTCTGCCTCTCCCAAGTATGCAACACATCAATCAAAATAAATCTTGACACACTGTTGGGGCTACACTCCTGGTAGCCGTCCATAGTGGCCGAGCAGCGGCACACCTCGCTTCCATGCGCTCTTCGCCAGCAATCACGCTCCTCTCCACTCCTTCTGGCACAGCCCAGGGATGTTGAAGAGTCCTTGGTCTCGAGTTCCGAGTCGAGTCTCGAGTCCCATTAAAAATATTGGGACTCGAGTCCGAGTCGAGTCAGAGGGGGGACTCAGTCCGACTCACGAGTCGAGTCCTCGAGTCGAAGTCCCCATCCCTGATGCTTGGATCCTGCACTGAGCAGGGGATTGGACTCGATGGCCTTGTAGGCCCCTTCCAACTCTACTTTTGTATGATTCTATGAACCCAGACTTAAGCCGTCCTGACAAACTCATCATGGGTTCACGTGACATACTAACCCACTGTGGCTTATAAGCCATGGTAGGCTGCCATGTCATGCAAATCCAGTCAGTGGGTGGGTTCACACGACATCCTAAACCCCTTGGGAATTTAAGCCACTTACTGGTTCCCTCGCCCCCTTGCACTCGTTTGTTGTGGCGTCTGGGCAGTGGTGGTGGTGGCGGCACTCCCCAGGAAAGGTGGGTTTAACCCACCCTTCCTAGGGAGTGCCATGGCAGCAGCACTTGGGATTGGCTGCGCGCAACAAGGGTTTAACCCGCTCTTGCTGGGAAGCACCAAGGCAGCAGCGGCTGTGGCAGGGGTTTGCCATGCGTGTGGCAAAACCCCATCACAGCTGCCTCCGCTTCTTTCTTTTTTTTTTTTAAATTTGTTTATTTGAATTTTAACATATACAAGACAACCGAACAACCAACAAAACATCTAATCCATTACAGAAATTGTATTAGATCAGAACAAAGTAAATCCCCCCCCCCACCAACATTCAAAGGAAACAAATCTCAGCTGCCTCCGACCAGGATTTGCAGGGAAGTTACACTTTCTGCTTTCTAGGCTTATATTTGGCTCTGATCGGTGGAGATTTGAGACTTCCGCGAGTTTTTTACCATGTGCAACATGCTGGATGCTGCTAACAGATTAACAGAGAGGAGTTGTGTGGGGTGAGAGATTCAGCAACTGACTGTGCATGACAAATATTAATTATGTTTCATTTATTATGGAGATGAAGCAATCAGCTGTATAATGCTGAACATAATACTTGTGTCCGGACTTGTTTTTTGACCTTGAAAAGGCTGCACAGCTTAGAAATCAGAATTCATATCTTAATTATACTATGTGACCGGAGTTAACGTTAACATGTAGAATTGGATAAGATAAGAGAGTTCATGGTACTATACAGAGTTTGCCTTAAATTCTTGTTGCTTCCCACTAAGCACCCAGTAATCTATTTGACCAAACTGCATCAAGTGTTTGGAGCAGGGGTCTTCAAAAAACCACGGCCCGCAGGACACACCCGCCTCGGGCAAAAGTTGCTGCTGCTTCGCTACAGGAGTAGCGTCTCAGCCTGACGCTCTGAAGAGGGAGAAGGATGGGGAGGGGGAATGAGATCAGCAGGAGCCCACTGAGCAACTCGAGGAGGAGGAGGAGGAGGAGGGGCCCAAGTTGTGGTGGCGGAGGCAGCAGCAGCAGCAGCAGCCAGTCTAGAGAGGTAAGCAAAGTTTTACAAAGTTTTTGGAAGAGGAGAGGATCCTCCACTGGAAGGACGCTGGCTGTGGCGCTGATTCCTGCCCCGCAGGGCTCCAGGCGGCTCGTGCCTCGCTGCATGCTCACCCCCCTCCCCTTCCCCCGGAGACACAGTATGCACGAAAAATACAGTGTTCTTTTAATTTGTTTGTAATCCAGAGTGATGTCATCTTATTATTAAAATTGCTTTCAATAAATGCAGAAATATATTAAAGCTGCAGAAGGCCATGAGGGTATGGTTGCATTCCTATGCATTGCCCCCATTGAGCTTCTGAGTAAGCATACTTCTGAGTAAACCTGCATAAAAGTCCGGCTGCAGGGCTATAATCCTGTGCAAACTTACTTGGAGCAAGCCTCATTGAACTTAATTGGGCTATACTTCCAAGCAAACATGTTTAGGATTGCTGGGCCTGGCTGAAACACAAGCCACTTACATTAATTCCCATGAAAATCAGTAAGGCTTACTTCTGAGTAAAAATCCTTAGGATCAGGCTACAAAACATCTCTAGAAGACAATCTGGTGCCATTGAGGTGTCTGAAATGACCATCATTTCAGTTGTACGCACTATTTATTAATTTGTTTGTCATATTTATATCCCGCCTTTTTTCCTGCAAGGAACACTAGGTGGCTTACTCTTCCGCCTCTCCATTTTATCCTCACAATAACCCTGTGAGGTAGGTTTTTCCTGTTTTGTTTGCACTACAAATAAATAAGATATGTGAAGTATGCAAATCAAGCCTTTCTATGCCTTTTTAAAATTTAATGTATCTCAATTTTAGACAGCAAATTAATTTATAATTAATTATTAATTTATAATGACTTTCCATTTAATCAAGTAAATTAATTAGTCACGGGTCCTTTCTTTTTACTTGATCCAAGGGGCCGAACAGGAAGAGCGTGCCAAGCGGGAGAGGGCGTTGCTCCCCGTGACTCAGAAGAAAAGGTGTCTTGGGGTGGGGGGGAGGGGGGACTCTTAAACATTTAAAACTAGGAGCACCCCACACATTACAAGCCACCACCCCACAAACATAGATGAAAGAAAGTGCACCAGTCCTGTGTGAAGGCTGCCTACTACAAGCACCTGAATCACTGTGCAGATGGGCACTGTAGACAGAGTTCCCTGCCTCCTCCCCCGCACAGACTGTTCTTGTTCCTCTGAGGATGTGCAGAGTGCCTTGCCTACCCCCACAAGGAATAACATTCTTTTGAAGAGGGAAAATACCCATCTATGGGCAAATTGTCCATGAGCATATGCAGACTGCCTTTATTATCTGACAGGAAGCAGAGCGCGTAAGGGCAAAGAAGCCTCCCAGGCTCTCAACGGAGGACTGGCAAAGAGGCTCCACCACAAATCAGATAGCAACTATGAATTCGCCGTGGCCTTAGGGCAAGCCACAGCCCTGCATCTGCAATATCTGGGGGTCATAATGCAGACCCGCTTTGCAGGGCTACTGTAGGAGAATGAATGTTTAATTCTATCTTACAGAAAGGAAGGAAACACACAAGCGGAAACACACAAGCCAAACACAATTTTCCCCCCTTGGCTTTTCATTCTGTTCTGGCAACTAGACAGGAGACAACATTCTGGCTGGGCGGATGGTAATCCTGGCCAGTTGCCGACTACGGCTGGGGAGTTTGGCCCAATTGTAGCTTGCTATGCGGAGATTTATTCATGCAGGATTTGTGCAAAGTCAGGATTTGTGCAGCATGCGAAGCAATCCCTGCTGTCCTGCTTGGGCTCGCTCCATAAGCAGGGCCCCTGAGCACAGCCTGGTTCAAATACGGACGAGAAAGCCAAGGGGCAAGGACAGCCTCGGGGTCAGAGAGCCAGAAACTCTTGTGAGGCGCAGCAAGCGTACACAGGGCCTGTGCTGTCCCAGCAAGGGACAGGCCCAAACTGAAGACTTATGCAGCCTGATCTTCAGAGCCCTGCCCAGACCCAGCTGCAAATAGGTACGCCAAGTTGCCTACTCCTGAGGAGCCCTCTTACTCCTGAGGAATCTGGGGCTTGGGGGCCCTCAAGCATGCGCTTTGCTGACAGGAGGCCACCTGCACCTTTTGGCTCCAAAACTCTCTCGGGCTGGGTGGCCACTTGGCCTCCTCCTCTGACTCCCCTGAAAGGCAAGTTCACCACGATCCCCCGTCCTCACGTGCCTCAGGGACCCTTGTTGCCAAAAGGGCTGGTATTCCCTCTTCAGGGGTGCGTGGGAATGCTGGAGTCGGGGCTCTCATGGGGTCTTCCCTGGGGGAGGAGACTTCCTGGCCTGGGCCAGGCCAGGCCCCTGGTCATTTGAGGTCCACTGAGAGCAGGGTGTGGGCTCCGTTTCCCTGGGCTGCATTCCGTAGTTCCACTGAGCCACTACAGTAATCTCTCCACAACACCTGCTGAACCTGTGCAGATGGAAGCAAGTGCTGGGACCCAGTCTTGGACATTAGGGGAGAGAGTCCTTACGGGGCAGAGGGCCAGCCTCCTTTCCAGGCAGGCAGCGCCATTTTGAGACTGAGCCCTGGGCCGTTCGGGGCTTCCCACCGACGAAGCTACGTCTGCACTTACTCGCTCCCAGGCTGCTGGCTCTCCCCCCCCCCCCCGCAGCTCACGGATTTAATTATAACGCTTTGCACGCTGCGTGACTGCACCTGCGCAAATCTGGCCCTCGCTGCACTCCTCTGTGGGCCGACGAGATAAGCGAGCGGGCGGGCTCCAGAACAGCTGGATGCTTTGGACTGGCCAGCCTGAGTTGCACCCTGCCACCCCCTGGGCCAGGGCTGGGGATCCAGGATGCACCTCTCCAGCCGCCGCCTGGCAACAGCCCCGTCAAGCATTTTCAGTTCTGATGCGGTTTTGTCCCCAGTGTCTCCTTGCATTTGGTAGGAGAGAATGAGACCGAGGGGGAAGAATGTTGCTCTGGTGCAACAATCCAGGCGGCCGGCCCTACCTTCAGGCAAAGTGAGGTGGCCGCCTCAGAAAGTGGATGCTGAGGGCCAGGAGTGGCGGGGAGAGCGGCAGGTGCCCCGTGGCCCGGCCTGCACCCCCCGAGCTTGCCTGTTGTGCTCAGGTGCGGCGGAGAACCTCATCACATTGCCAGCGTTGAAGGAAGATCCAACTGCCAGCCCAGCTGCGGGGGCGAGGGGGGGGGATTTGGCCTTCAGCTCCCGCAGGAAAAGGTCTTGGCCGTCCCTGATCCTGGTCCTGGCTGGGCCTTTTACTTTCCACAAGAGATCTTTCAGGCACAGCTTGCATCGCTTGGAGCTGGTCAACCTTCAGCCAAGTTGCACAACCGTTTTTATCATCCAGGTTATTTAGCAAGCTCCCCTCTTGGGGGAGATTATTCAGCAGATGGATGAGCCAGGAAAACAAAAGGCCATGCGTGGATTGCGCTCAACGGCCCACGAACGGTTTGTTTCCCCTGGATTAAGTGAGTCAAGGAGAATCTAAGGATCAGGGCTGCATCACAACTTCCTGTCCGTCAACAGCAGGACATCGCTGTTAAGAGAGCGGTTAAGGTTCGGCAAGGTGGATGTTAAAGGATTCCCCCACTCCGCTGGAAACAACGTAAGAAAGCAGCTGGCATTGCAGAACAACTGAGCAGTACACTGCAAGTCACGAATGGCTTAGTGGTGCCTGCAGGCTGCATCTGGCCTATGGGGAAAAATTGCTTGGCCTGCAAGCAGTCTGACCACGCAACAATTTTGGTGTTGTAAAAACACTGCCCGCAGTGCCGCTTGCAGGGAAAGCGTTCTCAAGCAGAGTGATCCCACACTGGCCCTGCTCACGCGACCGAACAGAACAGATAACTGCGCTTGGGTCCGTGTGTGTGTTGCGGGGGGAGGCGTAGCTAGTCATGCCAGCAGGAAGCCCCGGCCCCCGACCACCTTGCACTCACGGGCTGTTCTGTGCAGGCGCTGTGCAAAGCGGAGGATGAACCGTGTGGCGGTCGGGAGGCAGGGCCGTCTGCCGCCGGTCCACTCTCAGCGACCCCCCCCCCCATTTGCTCGTGTGACCAGGACAACTTTCTATAATACTCCATTTCATGTTGGGCTTTGCACAGAATTATCATTATCATTCTTACATTTATATTCCACCTTTTTTCCTCTTGCAAGGAAGCCAAGGTGGCTTACATCCTCCTCCTCCTCTCCATTTTATCCTCACACCAACCCTGTGAGGTAGGTGAGGCTGAGAGTCCATGACCGGCCCAAAGTCGCCCAGGGAGCTTCATGGCCGAGCGGGGACGAGAACCGGGGTCTCCCAAGTGCCAGCCCCGCACTCCAGCCACTCTGGCTCTGGCACAGGCACTCCACGGCGGCTGCCAACGCCACTCTCCTGCCGACCAAGGGCAAAGGGGGCTGGAGCCGGTGTTCTTCTTCTCGGGCCTGTTTTTCCTAGAAGGGCTGCCGTGTATTTCGGAGCTGCTGGAGCAGCAAAAATTCACCCAGGGCAGCTTTTTTCCAGGAACAAGGTAGAGCAGTGTCCCCCAACCTGGTGCCCTCCAGACATGTGTCTGACTGCAACCCCCATCACCCCCAGCTGGCTGGGGTTTGTGGGAGTTGCAGTCAGGCACATTTGGAGGGCACGGGGTTGGGGAAGGGTGGGGTATGTCATGAGGGAAAACTTAAATCTGCTGAATTTCTTCCTCTTGTGCTGCCAGAGGGAAAAGGGAAGGTAGCAAGCCCCCATACAACTGGAATGCTTTCTTTTGTAAGCCCTCCAAGACCGTTTTGTCAGGATTGGACCACAGGAGCAGCAGAAGCTGCCTTCTACTGAGGCTCTTGGTCCATCTAGCCCCGTGTTCTCCAACCTTGGGTCCCCAGACTGGGGCATGCTGGGAGTTGTAGGCCAAAAACATATGGGGACCCAAGGTTGGAGAACACGGGGCTTGCCCAGCACTGATGACACTGACTGGATGGATGAGGCTCTCCAAGGACTGGATGCAGCTCTCCTGGTGGTTGAACCCGGGACCTTCTGCATGGAAAGCAGGGGCTCTGCCACTGGGCCATGGCCCCTTCCCAGGTAGGGAGAGTGAAGCAACTGGATTTCAGGTTTCTACTGGACTTTTAACTTTGGCAAACCCCCCAAATCACATCTCAGAGCTTCCAGGAGAGAGGTCTCTGCTTTCCTGAGCAGCTCGCTATTCCTGCCCGTCCTGATAATGCATCATCACAATGGTGTGTGTTTTTCGGATGTCCCCAGCAAACCCACGGCCAAAAGGAAGCGACAGGCCATGCCTCTCCTCAGAGAAGTGACTGTGTAACCTGGAAGCCGCACTGCCTTTCAAGAGTCTCAGCCAGCCGCGTTCCTCCTCCTTCCGACTTTGCGGGAACTGGCACAGCAGGTTTGAGCAAGTGGAAATTTACAGTTGCCATGAAAAGGCTGCTTGAGGTATTTTTTTTAACCTTTTGCACGTTGCCAAACAAGAATGGCATGAAATTAAAATGTAATGAAAACAAAACAGACCTCCCAATTCAAGAACAGCCGTTTGAAAAAAATTCAAGTGACTGTAATGAGATTGGGGGTTTTGGCTACAAAAGAGCTTTTTTGCTACACCAAAGGAATGTGGAACCCACCTTTTCTCAAGCCAGAGACAAAGCACCATGAGGTGGCTGCAACCCCAAGCCTACTTCCTTGACCTGCATGGCATGGAGGGCTGCCAGTTCACACATGCGTGCTCGTCACTTGAAGACTGCAACATCAAGCGATGACTTGACCTAAGCATGAACCTTCAGAGATCAGCCACGTAGAGCTTGCTTTTCAGCTCAGTGCTTTTCTCTGGAGTCCCAGCCCAGCACCCTGCATGTGTGAGGTTGCCCTTCCTGAAAGGGCGATGACACAGCCCTGAAGGCTTTCAACCAATCCACCCTGTAGGCCCGCCGGCCTCGTGGAAAAGCAGAGCGTGAGATGGAAGATTTAAGACCCTGTTCCTGTGTGTAACGGCCCATTTATTTACACACAGCAGTCCTGTCTCTTCCTTCTGCAGCATTCCAAGCGTCTCGGATTTCAGCCAGCTCGCAGCCTCCTCTTGCAGCTTCCAGTAATAAGGAAATAACTCTGAAAGACTCCACAGGTTTAATTGCTACCTGTTTATTACTACATCAGAGTATACATCCCTTAGTTACATATGCAGATTTCATAGATTTCATAGATCATAGAGTTGGAAGGAGCCTACAAGGCTATCGAGTCCAACCCCCTGCTCAATGCAGGAAACTAGAGGAGGGGTCTCCCATCCAAGTAATAACCATTATAATGCATAGCACGCATTAGTCCAGTGGAGCAAGTCCACCTCAGCACAGACATTACATGTTTGCATAAGTCCAGCAAGCAATAGTCAGAGCATCAGAGAGAACAAGAAGCAATCCATCTCTCTACTAAAATGGCTACAGAACGAAACCTAACAAATCATACAACATCATCAGAAAGTACAAACCATGTGATCAGCTCGTATTTCTTTCACACCTACTTTTCCCATGAGAACAGGACAGGAAGTGGCAGACATAACATGACTTGTTTTTCCAGCCATTCTGTACCTTTCCAAATATAAACAATGTGTTCACAGCTGTTGTTTTGTTACATGTTACAACATCCCCCCACAGCCTGTGATACATTTTGTTTACATTTACTCAATGAGGCCTAGTGCCGTCATTAGTTTCCTGTGTCTTACTACAGGCAATGGTTTTGTGAAAAGATCTGCCACCATATCCCCTGTTGCACAGTACTTGAGTGTTACCCACCCTTTTTGCACACAGTCCTTTACATGAGAGTAACGAACATCAATGTGTTTGGTTCTTGGCCTACTTTTTTCATTTTGAGCCATGCTAATGCAAGCTTGGTTGTCCTCAAAAATTGTAACAGCCTTGTCTACTGGTATGTGCATATCAGCAAACAATTGTCAGCATTCAATCTCATTACATGTTTGAGATAAACTGATGAATTCAGATTCTGCGCTAGAAACAGCCACACAAGATTGTTTACGTGTGTACCAGTCAATTAGACTGTTTTCATACATTAAAACCGTCCCACTTGTGGACTTTCTATCTGTTGCAGATCCCCAATCAGCATCAGTGTACACACAAAAACCTCCCTCTGTATGTGATGACAATTTCAGTTTGCAATTCATGGTACCTTTTAAATACCTTAACACACGTTTCACAGCTAGCCAATCATAGTTAGAAGGATTTTGCGTTTTCCTGCTAAGTATGTTTAGCATTGCTGATGTCTGGCCTACTCACATTTGCCAAATATAGCAGGCTTCCAATAACACTCTGATATTTCTCCATATCATCAAATCCAGTGTTATCTCTGTGTTTCTTATATTCAAGAGTCATTGGAGTAGTAACTGGGTTACAATTCTCCAACCCATGAATTTCCAGCAATTTCTGAATTTTCCCACTTTGTTCAACCATGAAAGAACCTTCCTCATCTTGAGATAATTGCATTCCAAGATAGTGTTGTACCAAACCCAGATCTTTCAGTTCAAAGTGTGCTTGCAATTCTTGTGCAATTTTGTCTTTTTGACTTACTGATTGTGTCACCAGTAAGATATCATCAACAAAGACTAGCAAATACACCCAGTTTCCCTGTTCTGTGTGATTTGTATACAGACAGTGATCAGCCTTGCTTTGTTTGAATCCCAAACTAATCAAAACTCTGTCTAGCTTTTGGTTCCAGCATCGAGCTGCCTGCTTCAACCCATATATGGACTTGTTCAGACGACATACAAATGCAAATTATCTGCTGAACAGGTTACCAATACAAGACCAGGATTTTCTACAAAACCTTGTGGTTGTTGCATGTAGAGTTCCTCTTGTAATTCCCCATATAAAAAAGCAGTTTTTACATCAAAATGAAATGCCATCATTTTTCTTTGTGCTGCCAATTTCAACAACAGTCTGACAGTTGCATACCTTGTTGTTGGTGCAAACACGGAATCAAAATCTACCCCATGTTTTTGTGCAAACCCCCTTGCAATGAGCCTTGCCCTGTATCTTTCCACCTGCCCCTGGTGATTTGTCTTCACCTTATACACCCATTTACAGGTGATGGCTTTGCGCCCCACAGGCAAAGATACTAGACTCCATGTGTTGTTTTCATGCATTGCATTGATTTCATCCTGCATGGCCTCAAACCAATCATTCTTCACTTTTGGTTCCATGCTTTGAATTTCCTCAAAACTTTGTGGTTCTAAAGCTATTTTGAGAGCTTTATGTACAACAGTTTTCCCACTTTGGAATTCATCCTGATATCTAACAGGTGTTTTGCGTTCTCGGGTTGAACGCCTCAGAGATTGTTCACCTCCCTCCTGTTCCCCAGATATCTGCCCAGTGGCTTGTTCTGTCCCAGAAGCATCCTGCTGTGTTTCAGACATTGCATGCATTGGCAATTCCACCAGCTGTTTCTGGTCATCTGTTTGCTCGTGAAAAATCACATCCCTGCTCAGAATTACCTTGTTGTGGTGTGGTGACCACAACCAGTACCCTTTTGTTTGTGCATCATACCCCAGCAGAAAACATTCAAAGCTTCTTGGAGATAGCTTTGTCCTGTTTTGAGCCTGTATATGAACAAAACATTTACACCCAAAAATGCGCACGTGTGCAATCTTTGGTTTCCTCCCATGAAACATTTCATATGGAGTTTTCCCAATTGTGGAATTTGGTAACCTGTTCAGCAGATAATTTGCATTTGACAGTGCATCCCCCCAGAAACGGTTTCCCACCTTTGACTCAGTCAATTGGGCCCTCATCATGTCCTGGAGTGTCCTGTTTCTTCTTTCAGCAACGCCATTTTGAAATGGGGAGTATGGGGCAGTGACTTTGTGCCCTATACCCTCACTTTCCAAAAATTTCTTGAACTTTGTACTCATGTACTCTCCCCCACCATCTGTGAGTAATTCTCCTATTGGATATTGTTTATATCTGTTCCCAGCCCATTTAACAAATGATTCAAATCTCTCTTGAACCTGAAATTTATGCTGCAGAAGATATACGAATCCAAATCTTGAAAAATCATCAACCAGAGTCATATAGTACCTGTTCCCCCCATAGCTATTTTCAAATGGACCAGCAACATCAGAGTGTACTAGCTCAAAGATTCTTGTGCTAACTCTATCACTGTGTTTCTGAATGTTTGACCTGTGTGACTTTGCTGTACTGCACACTTCACATTCCACATACGTTCCTGACTCCCAGCTGAGCAGGAGCACAACAGGAGAGAGGCTCCAGCTGTTTTTGGGACTGTGAAAAGGCAAGCAGGCTCCCAGAGAGCGAGCGAACAGAGCGAGCGAACAGGGAGAGCAAACAGGAGTTTGGCAGCGGAGTAGTACAACAACAAGTGCTGCAAGGGAAAGGCGTGGCCTGAGAGCTCATTCTGTTGAGCAGAAGCTCCTGCTGACTGCAACTACCTGGGGCTGATTGCAGCTGATTGATTGCAGGAAGTGGGGCTGATTGCAGGGCGTGGCCTGGGAGCTCATTCTGTTCCTGACTCCCAGCTGAGCAGGAGCACAACAGGAGAGAGGCTCCAGCTGTTTTTGGGACTGTGAAAAGGCAAGCAGGCTCCCAGAGAGCGAGCGAACAGAGCGAGCGCACAGGGAGAGCAAACAGGAGTTTGGCAGCAGAGTTCGGCAGCGGAGGTCAAGGGGGAGGTCCCTAAAAAAAAAAAAAAAAAAAAAAAAAAAAAATTAAAAAAAAAACATATATATATATATATATATATTCTAGGAAGACAGAAACAGAGCACTATGGAAGGAAAGGACTCAGCAGTGGTGGTGACCTGCAAGGGGTGTGCAATGTTTGTTTTCCTGCCGGAGATCAACATGGCCTACACATGCAACAAGTGCAAGCTGGTCACGCTGTTGGAAGAAAAGGTCAGAGGACTGGAGCAGCAAGTGTCAACCCTCAGGAGCATAAGAGAAAGCGAGGAGTTCTTAGACAGAACGGTGGATCTACAGCACCAAAGCACAGTACAGGAGCCAGAAGGGCCACGGCAGGATGAGGCGGAGTCGGAGACTGCAGAGGCAAGGGAAAAGAACGCAGGGGGAACTCCCTGGAAAAGGGTGACTGTTAGGAGCAGAAGATCTACAAGACACTCTGCGCCTGTGGAAGCAGTGGAGCTATGGAACCGCTTCCATGTACTTGAGGACGAGAGCAGAGGACAGCCTGCAGAGGACGGATTACCGGGCACCCAACGTGACAGCGAGCAAGAGGCTGAGGGTCAGTCAAGTGGAGGCAATCAAACCAAGGCCTACAGCAAGAGGAAGAGAAGAGTACTCGTAGTGGGAGACTCCCTCCTGCGGGGGATCGAAGCCAAAGTATGTCGCGAAGACCCATGGACTCGCCAGGTGTGCTGTCTCCCTGGGGCACGGATTAAGGATGTGACAGAGCAGCTGCCGAGGCTCATGCAGCCCACCGACACATACCCCTTTCTTCTCTTCCACGTGGGTACAAATGATACTGCCAAGCGGAGTTACAAAGAAATCACGGCAGACTTTGAAGAGCTGGGAAGAGAACTCAAGAACTTCGGGGCCCAGATAGTTTTCTCATCCATCCTTCCAGTACTTGGAAGAGGCATAGAAAGGGAAAGAAAAATACTCCGAGTGAATGACTGGCTACGAAGGTGGAGCCGACGTGAGGGATTTGGATTCTGGGACCACGGGCTACGCTTCCTGGAAGATGGACTGCTGGCAAAGGATGGGTTGCACCTCACAAGGACTGGGAAGAATGTGTTTGGCCACAGCATGAGGAACTTAATCAGGAGGGCTTTAAACTGAATCCAACAGGGGAGGGAGACATAAACTCGGGGGTACCAATGGAAGAAGGCCTCTATGCCACAATGGAGAGAACAGCTCCAGCGGTGCCCATTGATAGTCTACCACAAAATGTAGGGGGAAAGTCGGACTATAAAGCACATAGTCTTCAATGTCTCTATACTAATGCCCGGAGTATGGGCAATAAACAAGACGAACTTGAACTCTTGATACATGAGGGCAAGTACGACTTGATAGGGATAACTGAAACCTGGTGGGATGACTCCCATGACTGGAATACAGCAATTGAAGGGTATAACTTGTTCAAAAGGAACAGAAGCAACAGAAAGGGAGGTGGAGTTGCACTGTATGTTAAAAATACGTATCTCTGCACAGAGATACAGGAAGAGGAGCTTGGCAGCCCCATTGAGAGCATCTGGGTTAAAATAAAGGGGGCAAAGAATAAAACGAACATGGCGGTTGGAGTCTACTACCGACCACCCAATCAAGGAGAAGACGAGGATGGAACTTTTGAAAAGCAAATTGCCATTGTTTCAAGGAGGCACGATGTGGTAGTAATGGGGGACTTCAATTTCCCTGATATCTGTTGGGAGACTTATTCAGCCAAACATGGCCCCTCCAAGAAATTCCTGAGCTGTGCTGCTGATAACTTCCTCCTACAGAAAGTGGAGGAAGGAACTAGAGGATCGGCTATCCTTGACCTGATTCTAACCAACAGAGACGAGTTAGTGGATAAAGTGGCAGTTTCGGGAACTCTGGGGGAAAGTGACCATGTTATACTTGAGTTCTTGATTCTAACAGAAGCAAAAGCTGAGTGTAGCCAAACACGTACCCTGGATTTTAGGAAAGCCAATTTTAACAAACTCAGAACAATGATTAGTAAGATCCCATGGCATGTGACTCTCACGAGAAAGGGAGCCCAGGAGGGGTGGGAGTTTTTAAAAAGGAAATTTTAAATGCACAATTGCAAACAATTCCCACAAGGAAAAAAGGCAGAGGGCAACAGAAGAAGCCAATGTGGCTTCACAATAAACTCAAAGATGACCTGAAAACAAAAAAGGACACGTATAGGAAGTGGAAGGAAGGACAGGCTACAAGGGAAGAGTACAGGCAGGTAGCACAGAACTGCAGGAATAGTGTCAGGAAGGCTAAAGCTGAGAATGAGCTAAGGTTAGCGAGGAATGCTAAAAGCAACAAAAAAGCTTTCTTCAGATACATGCACAGTAAAAGACAGAAGAAAGAACTGGTGGTTCAACTACGCAATGAGGATGGCAAATTGATAACAGAAGACAAAGAAAAGGCAGAAGTGTTCAATTCCTACTTCGGCTCGGTCTTCTCCCAAAAGAGGGTCTATGACCCCCCTGGCAAACCTGAAGTGCAGACTGAAGGGGCAGAATTGCAGCTTGAGATTGATAGGCAAATGGTCAAGGAGCACCTGATTACTCTGAACGAGTTTAAATCTCCAGGGCCTGATGAGCTGCATCCTAGAGTAATAAAGGAACTGGCAGAAGAACTCTCAGAACCACTGTCTATTATCTTTGAGAAATCATGGAGGACAGGTGAAGTGCCAGACGACTGGAGGAGGGCAAATGTTGTTCCCATCTTCAAAAAGGGCAAGAAGGAGGAACCTGGGAACTATAGGCCAGTCAGTCTGACATCAATCCCCGGGAAGATTTTTGAGCAGATTATAAAGAAGTCAGTCTGCAAGCACCTTGAAAACAATGCAGTGATTACTAGAAGCCAGCATGGATTTGTCAAGAACAAATCCTGTCAGACTAATCTGATCTCATTTTTTGATCGGGTAACCTCCCTTGTGGACTGTGGGAATGCTGTGGACATTATATACCTGGACTTCAGCAAAGCTTTCGACAAAGTGCCTCATGATATCCTGATTAGTAAGCTAGCTAAGAGTGGGCTAGATGGAACAACTATCAGGTGGATCCACAATTGGCTAAAGAATCGGACTCAAAGAGTGCTTATCAATGGTTCCTTCTCAAACTGGGGAGAGGTAACGAGCGGGGTACCACAGGGCTCGGTCCTGGGCCCGGTGCTCTTCAACATTTTTATTAATGACTTGGATGAGGAGGTACAGGGAATGCTTATCAAATTTGCAGATGACACAAAGTTGGGTGGAACAGCTAATACTCTGGAAGACAGAAACAAAATTCAAAGTGACCTCGATAGGCTGGAGCGCTGGGCCGAAAACAACAGAATGAAATTTAATAGGGATAAATGCCAAGTGCTGCACCTAGGGAGAGGAAACCAAATGCAGAGTTACAGAATGGGGGACACTTGGCTCAACAATACTACAAGTGAGAAGGATCTTGGAATTGTGGTAGATCACAAACTGAATATGAGCCAGCAATGCGATGTGGCTGCAAAGAAGGCAAATGCAATTTTGGGCTGTATTAATAGAAGTATAGCTTCCAAATCGCGGGAAGTGATAATTCCCCTTTACTCGGCACTGGTTAGGCCTCATCTTGAGTACTGCGTCCAGTTCTGGGCACCTCACTTTAAGAAGGACATAGACAAACTGGAGAGGGTTCAGAGGAGGGCAACAAGGATGATCAAGGGACTGGAAACAAGGCCCTATGAGGAGAGACTGAAAGAACTGGGCATGTTTAGCCTTCAGAAGAGGAGACTGAGGGGAGATATGATCGCACTCTTCCAGTATTTGAAGGGATGTCACACAGAGGAGGGCAAAGATCTCTTCTCGGTCATCCCAGTTTGCAGGACACGGAATAATGGGCTCAAGTTACAGGAACCTAGATTCCACCTAAACATCAGGAAAAATTTCCTGACTGTCAGAGCAATAAGACAATGGAATCAACTACCTAGGGAGGTTGTGGGCTCTCCCACTCTGGAGGCATTCAAGGTGCAGCTGGACAGACATCTGTCAGAGATGCTTTGACCTAGATTCCTGCATTGAGCAGGGGGTTGGACTCGATGGCCTTGTAGGCCCCTTCCAACTCTACTTTTCTATGATTCTATGATTCTATGATTCTACTTAGAACAAGGTTTCATTGTCACACCCTCACACAGACCCGGCATTTTTTCTATGCTTCTGTAGTTGGCATGTGCAAACCTCTTGTGGAAAATATGCAAACAATTGTCATGGGGTTTACAATTTGCATACTTTGCCTTCTCATCATGTGTTACAAATTGATTTATAACATACAGAGAATTCTGCAAATCACCTTCTGCACAGATCACCCCTTCATGTGAAATTACACAGTTGCTGTCAGAAAAACATATTTCATATCCATCATTAGCCAATTGTGATATACTTATCAAGTTTGTATCCAGTTCTTGAACAAGCAGTGCCCTTTGTTGACCCAAAGTAGCAAAGTCAATTGTTCCTGCAGCTGTCACCTGGATTCGTTTTCCATCAGCCAGTTCCACAAATTGATTTGTATATCCATCATCCAGAGATTGAAACATGTCTCTGGAATTTGCCATGTGGTGAGAGTCTCCGCTGTCAAGTACCCACATGTTTTTGTTGGAAAAACCCACCCGAGCAATCAAACTTTTGCCCGTTTTAATTGTCTCCTCAGGTGTACTGGTAACTTCCTTTTTTTTCTTTTTCTTGCCCTTAAAAGTACAGTCTTTTTTAAGATGCGAAGTCGAACCGCAACAAAAGCATTTTCTCACTTTTAAAGCTGCCGCTTGGGTAACTCCCACCAGCTTGCCGCTCCCCCCAGCATGGCTGTTGCCTGAGTCAGCCGCGCTGTCTGTTGCTTTACGTCCAGCATTCCTTTTGCTTTGTCGTTTCTCCCATTCAGAGAGAAGCCTGCCTGACACATATGCCATGATCAGATTCCGATCTGGTTGCCTGCCTGTCAGCTCAACTGGTACAGCTTCCACGCAATTGTAATCCTACTCCCAGATCTGTTTTACAGTGTCCAGAAACTGTTTTCTGTCTCCCACTGCAACTGCAACTGCTTCTTGTATTACAACATTCCAGAGCCCCCGCATGAGTTAAACAAATGCTGCTTCTGGTCATTTCATAATACACAGTTCGGCCCAGATAGCTTTACCACTATCTGTGAGTTAAGAGCTGGTGCTGCCGCATTCCCGGGAACAGGGTTTCCCCCCTCCTTCCCTTCCAGAATTCTCGGCCTCGCTGTCAGAGCTTTGGGCTTGAACAGAGCCTGCCAGCTCTCAGCATACACACCTCCCGCTTCTCTTCCCTTTCCTTAGCGGACGAAGGCCCAGGAGATGTCTCCTTCCGCCTTGATGTCCTTCTCTGCCATAAATCACTGCTTCTCCGAGTCGTCGAAGCGTTGACACACAGCAGCTGGAAAAACAGCTCCTGCTGCCGCTGCTGGCACAGACCCACGACCTTGCCCCGAACTTGCTCCGCTCGGTTCCCGGCACCGGTCCAACAGGTCCCGCTTAATCCGATTTTCTGGGCGCATAACCCTGAAAGGGCGATGACACAGCCCTGAAGGCTTTCAACCAATCCACCCTGTAGGCCCGCCGGCCTCGTGGAAAAGCAGAGCATGAGATGGAAGATTTAAGACCCTGTTCCTGTGTGTAACGGCCCATTTATTTACACACAGCAGTCCTGTCTCTTCCTTCTGCAGCATTCCAAGCGTCTCAGATTTCAGCCAGCTCGCAGCCTCCTCTTGCAGCTTCCAGTAATAAGGAAATAACTCTGAAAGACTCCACAGGTTTAATTGCTACCTGTTTATTACTACATCAGAGTATACATCCCTTAGTTACATATGCAGATTATAATGCATAGCACGCATTAGTCCAGTGGAGCAAGTCCACCTCAGCACAGACATTACATGTTTGCATAAGTCCAGCAAGCAATAGTCAGAGCATCAGCAACACTCTAACCATTAGGCTACACTGGCTATATATCCTATCCTAGCCCTGTATGCTCATAATAGTGGGTATGGAATATACAGTATATGTGTTCATTGTTCAATTAAACATTTCAGCCACTTAATGTTTGTTCAGCAGTGCTGGGGTGGTGCCAGAATTTTGCTCAAGGCAGCTTGGCACCATTCCACTACATGAAAAAGCTATATCCCATTTTCACAAAGAGAAGGGCCAGGATCTCTTCTCAATCATAGAATCATAGAAAAGTAGAGTTGGAAGGGGCCTAACAGGCCATCAAGTCCAACCCCCCCGCTCAATGCAGGAATCCAGGTCAAAGCATCCCCGACAGATGGCTGTCCAGCTGCACCTTGAATGCCTCCAGATTGGGAGAGCCCACCACCTCCCTAGGTAGTTGATTCCATTGTCTTATTGCTCTGACCGTCAGGAAATTTTTTCTGATGTTTAGGTGGAATCTGGGTTCCCGTAACTTGAGCCCATTATTCCGTGTCCTGCAAACTGGGATGATCGAGAAGAGATCCTGGCCCTCCTCTGTGTGACAACTCTTCAAGTACTGGAAGAGTGCGATCATATCTCCCCTCAGTCTCCTCTTCTGAAGGCTAAACATGCCCAGTTCTTTCAGTCGGTCCTCATAGGGCCTTGTTTCCAGTCCCTTTATCATCCTTGTTGCCCTCCTCTGAACCCTCTCCAGTTTGTCTACGTCCTTCCTAAAGTGTGGTGCCCAGAACTGGATGCAGTACTCAAGATGGGGCCTAACCAGTGCTGAGTAAAGGGGAATTATCACTTCCCGTGATTTGGATGTTATACTTCTATTAATGCAGCCCAAAATAGCATTTGCCTTCTTTGCAGCCACATCACATTGCTGGCTCATATTCAGTTTGTGATCTACCACAATTCCAAGATCCTTCTCACTTGTAGTATTGTTGAGCCAAGTGTCCCCCATTCTGTAACTCTGCATTTGGTTTCCTCTCCCTAGGTGCAGCAGCTTGGCATTTATCCCTATTAAATTTCATCCAGTGCTCCAGCCTATCAAGATCTCTTTGAATTTTGTTTCTGTCTTCCAGAGTATTAGCTGTTCCACCCAGCTTTGTGTCATCTGCAAATTTGATAAGCATTCCCTGTACCTCCTCATCCAAGTCATTAATAAAAATGTTGAAGAGCACCGGGCCCAGGACGGAGCCCTGTGGTATCCCGCTCGTTACCTCTCCCCAGTTTGAGAAGGAACCATTGATGAGCACTCTTTGAGTCCGATTCTGTAGCCAATTGTGGATCCACCTGATAGTTGTTCCACCTAGCCCACTCTTAGCTAGCTTGCTAATCAGGATATCATGAGGCACTTTGGGAGGGGAAATAGACAGCGGCAGGGCTAAACGGAAGATGTTCACCAGGCAGTAAATCCCATCGTGTTCAATGGGACTTACTCCCAGGGACATGTGCACGGGACTACAGACTTAGACTTAGCTACAGTGATGCACGGGACGAAGGGGCTGTTCTAAAGGCTTCACAGGTGCCTTTGGCCCTTCCCAGGGGTGGTGCTACCATTAGGCCAACTAGGCTGCTGCCTAGGGCGCAGGGCTAAAGGGGGCGCCAGAAATGCCTTGGGGAAAAAACAGCGCTAAAATGCGTATTTTGATAGCCCCGTCCGCGTGCCCCAGCATTTAAAAGAATGTCGCCCCCTTCTCCAGCCATGCTCTTCGCCCCCTTCTGCTGCCCCGGCCAGATTTCATTTCTCAGTCTGCGAGCAGCATCGCCTCGTTTGAGGGGGCGCCCAGGTGCCGCTGCGTGTGTTTGCTGAGAAGCGCGCCCCCTTGATCTCCACAGGACTCCCTTCCGGGAGCTGCACCATGAAGAAGCAGCGCTCGAGGTTAGGGGTTTGTTGGAGGCGCTTCCAGCCGGGATCGTGATGGAAGCTTCCGGCGAGGGAGTGGCTGGAACGGGCCGGCCTAAACTCTTACAAGAGAGTAAGTCCCAGTCAACTCAGTGGGACTTACCTCTGAGTAAATGTGCCTGGCCTTGCACGGCACCAGAGGCTTTGGAGCATGGCTACGAGAGATCGGGGTGCCCGCGAGGTTCTCTGGAGCGGCAGAATTGGGCGGGGGGGGAGGAATTGTGATCCTGCGGGTCCCGCCCCCTCGTGGCAGTCCTGCTTTCCAGCCAGGTGCCTCGACAGGTTCAGCAGCTCCGCGCTGACCTGAGCAGTGACAGAGGGACCGAGAGCCCCACTGGAAGCGAAAGCGAAACCCTGTGAAACCCACCCACCCCCATCCACCCCTCCTGCCTTAGAGGGGAAGCGGCAACAATAGTCCGGGCAGCGGACCAGGACAGGGTCAGATGACCCCAAGCCTCCCAATGTCGCCTGGGAATGTCCGACTGTGAGCGCCTCCGGACCCCCCGTTTACCAGCAAAGCTGGCAGAGAGGCGGCCGGTCACGCTGAAGGCCCTCCCGCCGATCCCCAGGGAGAAGGTGCAAGGATGCCCCTGTTGCCCAGTCTTTGGGTTGAAAGGAGAGCAGCCCAGGAGAGGTGAGAAAGGTTGCATACTCCTGAGCAGGGGTTGGCAACCTGGCGTCCTTCAGTTGTTTTGGACTACGAATCCCATCAGCCCCAACATAGCCAATGGTCAGGTATTGTGGGAGTTGTAGTCCAAAACATCCGGAGGATGCCAGGTCGCCTTCCCTTGCTGGTGATGATTCTGGATCGTCTGCAATAGCAGGTCTGGAAACTGGGAGCAGGCTGCAGAGATCCTTTGCAATGGGGGGGGGGGGCTTTGCTTGTCCTGTGCACGGCTCATTATTATGATAATAATTTTTTTAGGTTTTGCCTAAATTGACTTTTGCAATTGACTTTTATTTCATAATGGGCATAGGGCTGGAGAGAGCAGGTTCAAAACTTGTCTTTGCGAGGTGCTCCTCCCACACCTCGAGTTCTCCCCACCCATATTTGGTAAAATAAGCTGCTGCAGTTTTTATCAAGGGTTCAGCATCCAGGAGATTGCACGTGAGCGTAAGTGTGTGTGTGTGAAAATTCTGTGCCAAGCATTGTATTATATACACATTTTGCAAGTTACACACACAAAAAACAAACAAAAAAGCTCAAGTGGGAAGGGGGGGTCGCTAAATATCTGATCTTGCCTAGGGCACCAAACTGCCTTGCACCGGCCCTGGCCCTTCCCCAAATTCATGCCTGGGGAAAAGCCATTCTCGGCTCACCTTGCTTGCCCTCTACCTTCCCCAAATAAGGGGGAGGTCCTTACGACACATTTCCACTGGCAACCAGTTGCCAACTGCTGTGGAGCCACCTGTGAAGATCCACAGCATGGCTTGCCCTTCAAACACAGGATCCAGTATAAATTATGGGACCACAATGTTTGGGATCAGGCTTCTGAGAGCCAGAAGGGAAGGGTCTACGGACAGAGGGCATCGCTCAAGCCAGGCGACTGGGAATCGCCTGGACGGTGAGGAGCTGCAGGAGCGGACAGGACTGCTGTGCTGGGCCTTCCACAGGTGTGTGGG
Organism: Shinisaurus crocodilurus; assembly: GCA_021292165.1. Classification (NCBI taxonomy): domain Eukaryota; kingdom Metazoa; phylum Chordata; class Lepidosauria; order Squamata; family Shinisauridae; genus Shinisaurus; species Shinisaurus crocodilurus. The sequence continues at coordinate 166,784 of JAHFWL010000933.1, forward strand.
TCAGAAGCAGGGCCCACCCTTCAGCAGGTGCAGCCCATCAGGCGGAGTGAGGACAGTCCCTCTGCTCCAGCCCTTCCTCGGTTGAGCCTAAGTAAACCCGAAGCAAAGCCCACGAGTCTGGGGTCAGGATGAAAGAGCAGGCCCTGAAGCAGGCCAGATTCCACATAGTAATCTCATTTTAGAAATTAAACACCACTTACCTCTGCCCGCAGGGCTTTGTCCAGGGAATGGAGAGCGGCTGGTACTTCTCCGGTGTATCGCTGAAAAACTGCTCTTGTGGGACAATGCAGTCCCCCTTCCCTCTGCTACACAAAGGAGGGATGCTCTTCTTGGAAGGAGCAAGGGCTCAGCTGGTTCATCTCTGTGGGTTGTGCGGCCAAAGCAGGCCCAGCAAGAAGTTCCAGGAAGCTGCTCCTGGTTCTGGATGTATTTGCAATTAAAGGGAATGTATAGATAAGCTTTCATTTAAAGAGTGTCCATCTGTCCGATCCCTCCCTCCACACCAAATACTTGTTAAGACAGCAAATCAGCAAAAAGTTTTCAGAGCTATGCATTCAAGGTCTAAACAAGTGAAAGCAAGTATTTCCGGTTCAGAGCTGAAAACCAGTTAGTTTTGCTTCACAGAAGTGGAAAACTGGAAGGCTTCCTTATTATGGCAAGCTGAAAAGTAAAATGGTTGCAACATATTTTTTTTCTTTCTTTCTTTCTTTCTTTTTTTAAGTTAAAGCCACCAAAGATATTTGGAGGCTTTTTTCCCAGCAAGGAAACACTAAAACATTACATTTTATGCCGAAAGCAGCTTTCAGCTCGAATGACTAGATGCAAAGGAGGGCTTTGCCGCTGCTGTGGCTGCCGCTGTCAGAAAAATTGGGACAGGCCCAGCTTTCCTCTTCACCCTGTTCTGAACCAGAAGAAGCTGCACCTGCTAAAATTCCCTCTTCTACACAACTTGTTTTTTTCTTCAGTACCAGGCACTTTGGTTATGACACCTGCGCTCCCAATCATATTTACTAGGGAGTAAATCCCACTGAACTCAGTGGAACTTACTTCTGATTAAACATGCTTAGAATCACACTGTGCACGTATGATCCAGCTTGGAACTGGGGCGGGTGTGTGTGTGTCTGACTCCATTTTGGTTCCCCCCACTCCATCTGCAGATTTTTTGTTCTTCCCTGTGCCTGTGTTCTGGTGTGTGTTCCTGTCCTCGTGTAGGAAAGGCATCAGATGCTGCCAGTTGGGGCTGCGCTTCCCAGTTTGCCTCCTAACTGTGCATCCCCTCAAGTGATCCACTTAGTTCATCTATGCCCACCGTGGGTGCAGCACATGGACTTTTGTAGTCTGGATGGGATTTCAGCTGGATTCAATTAGATTAGAGCAAAACATACTGGGTCCGTTTGGATCAATTGGACTCAATACAAATCCATCAGAAGCCATTAGGGGCAACAGTGGTGGGTATAAAACTTTGCAAAACAAAAAGGGTTTTTTTTTTGCATTTCTCTGTTTATTAGGAGCAACCCAAATGGCTGCCCCCCAGAATCAGAGCAATGCAGGCGTGAACCATTCCAGACTACTTCTTACAATCACTCATTATGGAAAAAACAAGAGGGGCCTTCAACAAAATGTTGCAGTGTGGAGCGCTCCTCCCCCTTGCCACAGCCAGGCCTTCTCTCAGGATTCTTCATTCCCCCTTCTGAATAGTACCTTGCAATGCAGGGGCCACACAGACGGAGTGCGAGGTCTGTTGTTATTTTGTTTCATTGTGCGATTACAGTTTGGCATCAAGTTCTCCAGCTGATTATCAACGTATGGGTGACTTTGGGCCAGTCACGGACTCTCAGCCTAACCTGCCTCACAGGGTTGTTGTGAGGATAAAATGGAGAGGAGGAAGAGGATTATGTAAGCCGCCTTGGGTTCCTTGCAGGAAAAAAGGCGGGGTATAAATGTAATAAATAAATAAATAAATATAGCCTGGCCTGTTGACGGGACAAGAGCGCTTTGGCAAAGGCGACACTGCGGCACCGGCACTTGGCTGGGATTCGGAGTGGCTTTCTCACTGCAGGAAAACGGCCCTTAGGGTGGTGTGCATGTCTTTGCACCGCTGCAGATTGAATCCCAGTTGCTGTGAATTGGGGCGATCCCATCCTATGTGAGTTGCTGACACCCTTAATGGGAAGCACCCATCCACTGCCAAGCTGCAGCAGATCACCATGGTAACTGTGGAGGAAGAGGGGGGGCTGGCTGGCCCGCCAGACCTCCCACCTTTTCCTACTCAAAGGAGACCCAGCACTTGCCACCATGTGGCCCGGAAGGGGGGGCTGGCTGGCCTGCCAGACTCCCACCCTTGCCTACTGGCAAAGGAACCAAGACCCCCTGAGATCTCAAGATACCAGACTGCCAGCCTCAGCTGTCTGCAATCCTACTTGGATCTCTGTTTAGGGACTCGCCTTCATATTTCTGTAACCTGGATTTAGATACTGAACTCACAGAGCACTACAAAACCCATGTGGGGTAAAACCAAACAAGGTTTATTTCTGGTAGCAATTTACAACAAGATTAGGGAAATAAGAGAAGCACACAATATAGAGAGACACTTTGGTACACAGTAAAGCTATAAAACAATAAAGACCTGATTCCGTAAAATCTCTCAGACACACACCTGTTACCTGAGGGTGTTCGCTTCAAGGGTTAGATCCAGCACAGTCCTGCCTTTCTAGAGCCCTCCAACCAGCTAATTTTACCAGGGGCTGCCTGGGGTCGGTTCCTGAGGGGGGGGGCCCTAAAGGCTCGGGCCCCTCGCTGGCGCGCTGCCATGCCGGGCACACTACCAAAAGGACTGACTAAGAACAAAGGCTACACGTGGGGAAATAGCTCTTCCCCCTCCCCTTTTCTGTAACCTTCTTGCTTCAGCCAATCAATTTGAACTTCACCTGGCCAGGCAGGGGGGAGGGAACTGGCCAGGCAGGGGGAAGGGAACTGTGAGTCATGGCTTGAACTATCTGCATATGAATGCCCTCAGCCTGGCTCCTCCAGACGCCAGGCCCCATCTCTTGTTCCATGCACCTTTCGCTTCTTCCCAGCCCCCACCTGGTTTACTCATGAGGAGGCGTGTGTGTGTGTGTGTGTTTGTGTTCCTGCATGCATGCATGCATGAACCCTAAAAACTCTTTTCTCTACACGCTAACTATGCACACCCCACCCCAGCCGGTTCACACATGAGGTGTGTGTGTGTACCCCCAAAGGCTCGTTTCTCCACACCCTTTCCTTTGGGAAAAGATGAAAAGAGGGGCTAACCCTCTCCTTTCATCTATACTAACAAAAAACACAGAGAAACGAGCTTGTACTAGCCTCCTACCACTAGGCACTTCTTCTCTTTCACACACAGACAAAAACAGAACAGAACAAAAAAGCAAGCATCAAAACATCAAACACATTAACTATAGTCTTAAACATTTCAAAGCTTAATTCTTAAAATCTTTAAACATCAAAACATCAAAACAACAGTTAGTAACCATCAATCAGAAGTTTACAGGTTTGCATACCCAAGAAACATCAATTACAATTCAAAGGAGAACCCTCAACCCTTTGTTGCCTGTCTGGCACTCTTGTCTAAAAAACAAAACAAAACAAAAACTTTTTTAGGGTTGCTGTTTCTCCCACAGCCTGTAGGGGGCAGATTATGGACTGAAATGTGACTCTTCAATTTGCCTTTGTTTGCTTTTACAGGCTTGCTTCTGCCACCCTGTACCTAACGACGTGAATACCATCACACACACCCTCTAAAGACCCATGGGATGGCTTCCCACCACCCAACGACATGAATATACCACTCCCTTTTCCCAAAGGTTTGCATTTGGCACTTTCTACCAGGGATGGGGACTCGGACTCGAGGACTCGACTCGTGAGTCGGACTGAGTCCCCACTCTGACTCGACTCGGACTCGAGTCCCAATATTTTTAATGGGACTCGAGACTCGACTCGGGACTCGAGACCAAGGACTTGTCAACATCCCTGGGCTGTTGACGAGTCTTCTGGCTGTGCCAGAAGGAGCGCGATCACCGGTGAAGAGCGCATGGAAGCGAGGCGCGCCGCTGCTCGGCCACTATGGACAGCTACCAGGAGCGCAGCCCCAACGATGTGTTGAGATTTATTTTGATGTGTTGTTGTGGGGGGTTAGGGTTAGGGTCAGACATTTTGGGTTTGGCTGCCTCTGCCTGCCTGTCTGGGGTTCCCTGCCTCCTCTGCCTGCCTGGTCTCTTCTTAACCAGTTCCACAGTTTGAATTGTCCAAGACAAAGGCCCCTGCCTGCCTGATTTGGGGTTCCCTGCCTCCTCTGCCTGCCTGGTTATTTTGGGTTTGTCTGCCTAGTCTGTTCTTGCCAAAATCAGTGGCAGAGTTTTGAAATAAAAAGGCACACTTGTGCCTAGAATTTATTTAAGCCACACATCTGAAGTAGCCTTATTTTGTTGGGGGGGAAACCCCATTGATTTTAATAGGGACTCGTGGAGTCAGTTTTGGGAGTGACTCAGGACTCGGGACTTGTGAGTCACCATTTTGGACCAAGGACTCGGACTCGGACTCGAGACTCGGGTCCAAAGACTCGTGACTCGACTCGAGACTCGACTCGAGACTCGAGACCAAGGACTCTTCAACATCCCTGCTTTCTACACAATGACTTGAATGGGATGGCTTCCCACCACCCCCCTTTTCCCAAAGGTTTGCATTTTCTAAAACATACAGCTTGACAATCTTCCAGCCTCTTGGGCTTGGCTCTTTTTGCCCACCACCCAAACTTGCACGGGATGACTTTCCCTCAGCATTGAATGCTTAGCTTTGGAGGCTCTACTCAGTTTCTAAAGGCTCTTTTCAGAACACACAGTCTGGTAATTTTGCTTTCGGCCACTAGAGGGCTTTCCCGCCTCTAAGTTCCCTGGCCTCTTGAGACCTTTTACATTCAAAATTTTTCATCATCTTCATTTTCAAATTGACCTTTGCACATAACACAAGACAACAAATAGTTCAATTGCTTACACTGGGAGCACCTGGCCTTTGGGCCCCTTAGCAACAATCTAGATAACACAATTACATTTGGATCACGGATCACCCGCCCCTCCCTTCGAGGAACAACTCAACAGTTTTCATTTCTTCTCGGGTGACACTTGAAGAAAAAAGATCTTTCTGTCTGGGCTTCTGTCAGCTAGAAGGGAGATCCCCTTCTCTCTCCGCCGCCCACACTGGGATCGCCCGCCCAGTAACAAGACAACTTGAATCACCTGTCCCCTCTCCTTTTCCGAGGGACAAGTCAGAGTCCACTGTTTTAATCCAACAAACAATCAAACAAACAAACAAACACTTAATCTCAGTCCTTTGTCTTTTCGCTGGAGACGCCTGGAGGGAAATTCCTTTTTCTTTTGCTGATTCTCTGCCCGCTTCTTGCAGCACAGGACAAAGTCTGTTTTCGGGGGTGGTGGTTCTGATGTCTGCCCCCCCCTGCTTGCTGCTGCCCAGCCTAGCCATTCACCATGCCCCCCCCCAAGAGCAAATGGACAGTCTTAAGTTCAAAATCTTGAGTCCTTCTCCCGTGGGAGAGATGTAGGGCAGGACTGTGCCCTCCCCCCCACCAAAGTCTGACTCTTCTGGGGCACACAGCACAACTAAAATTACTCATCAAACGCTGTCCCAAAACTCAACGTTTTGCTCACCATTCTCTTAGGAGAGGTTTTTCTGGTCTTCTCCCTCCTCCTGGAACACCCGTGCGCGCGCACACACTATTTTCTTCTTCTCTTCCCGGGCTCTTCCAGCCCCCAAACCTTGGGATCACACAGCCGCCATCTGCTCACCCGCTTACTCCTGGCAACCGCTGCTCCCAGCCTCTGGGACATGCACACGCACACTTTTTTCTTGCTTCTAGCCCTCTGCCAAGGGCCCCTCCAGTCCTGGTTCTCTTGGATCACACACTTGCTGCCCTCTGCTCACTTGCTGGGCACACAAGCTGTTCTGGAACTTTTTGGAGTTTTGCTTTCTCTGCTTACTCACTCCAGTCAGTTGAGATTTCTTGCCTTCAACGCTCTCCACTGGCAGCTAGGCTTACACAGACTGGGTAGCCCCTTCCAGGCAATCTGAACGTTTTCTCTGAGGCTCAATTTCACAGTTATTTCTAAAAAATAATAAACTCTTCACTCATGCACCAAACGTCTCTCAAATTTCTCTCATTTGCCCACATGCACACACTCTATGGTTCAGCTTCGAATCCCACCTCTGCCACCATGTGGAGGAAGAGGGGGGGCTGGCTGGCCCGCCAGACCTCCCACCTTTTCCTACTCAAAGGAGACCCAGCACTTGCCACCATGTGGCCCGGAAGGGGGGGCTGGCTGGCCCGCCAGACTCCCACCCTTGCCTACTGGCAAAGGAACCAAGACCCCCTGAGATCTCAAGATACCAGACTGCCAGCCTCAGCTGTCTGCAATCCTACTTGGATCTCTGTTTAGGGACTCGCCTTCATATTTCTGTAACCTGGATTTAGATACTGAACTCACAGAGCACTACAAAACCCATGTGGGGTAAAACCAAACAAGATTTATTTCTGGTAGCAATTTACAACAAGATTAGAGAAATAAGAGAAGCACACAATATAGAGAGACACTTTGGTACACAGTAAAGCTATAAAACAATAAAGACCTGATTCCGTAAAATCTCTCAGACACACACCTGTTACCTGAGGGTGTTCGCTTCAAGGGTTAGATCCAGCACAGTCCTGCCTTTCTAGAGCCCTCCAACCAGCTAATTTTACCAGGGGCTGCCTGGGGTCGGTTCCTGAGGGGGGGGCCCTAAAGGCTCGGGCCCCTCGCTGGCGCGCTGCCATGCCGGGCACACTACCAAAAGGACTGACTAAGAACAAAGGCTACACGTGGGGAAATAGCTCTTCCCCCTCCCCTTTTCTGTAACCTTCTTGCTTCAGCCAATCAATTTGAACTTCACCTGGCCAGGCAGGGGGGAGGGAACTGGCCAGGCAGGGGGAAGGGAACTGTGAGTCATGGCTTGAACTATCTGCATATGAATGCCCTCAGCCTGGCTCCTCCAGACGCCAGGCCCCATCTCTTGTTCCATGCACCTTTCGCTTCTTCCCAGCCCCCACCTGGTTTACTCATGAGGAGGCATGTGTGTGTGTGTGTGTTTGTGTTCCTGCATGCATGCATGCATGAACCCTAAAAACTCTTTTCTCTACACGCTAACTATGCACACCCCACCCCAGCCGGTTCACACATGAGGTGTGTGTGTGTGTACCCCCAAAGGCTCGTTTCTCCACAATAACATAAATGCACATTCTGCACAAACTCAGATTTTGCGATTGCAAAACATAACACACGTTAATGAACGCCTGCTCATCCCGCATGCTGTCTTCCCCTTCTGCCATGGATGGTGGAATAAAGCAGAATGAAAAGTACTGATGCACCGGCCCAAGTGGGCTTTGGGCAAGGGGCTTAAAGGGTTGCTAATCCATCTGCAGTGATTTATTTATTATATTTATACCCTGCCTTTTTTCCTGCAAGGAACCCAAGGCAGCTTCCATAGTCCTCCTCCTCTCCATTTTATCCTCACAACAACCCTGTGAGGTAGGTTAGGCTGAGAGGCAGTGACTGGCCCAAAGTCACCCAGTGAGTTTCATGGCCGAGCAAGGACTAGAACCCGGATCTCCCGAGTCCCAGTCCGACACTCTCACCACTACGCAAAGGCCACCCAGTAAGCTGCAGGGAATTTGAACTTGAGCCTCCTGAGTCCATTGGCAAAAAGCAGTAAGCAGGAGGCCAAATCAATCATTCACCCAGAGGCAGGCAGCGCATCACAACCACCAGCAGATGCAGAACTTCTTGCGCCTTGGCTAGACCGGGCGGCACCAGACCGAGCTGGCCTGGACTGACCCTGCTCCATCACGCAGCGCGCTCTGCCCTCAGTTGCGACTGCGTTGGCCAGGGTGGCGCCCTCCCTGGTAAACTTCCGGGGGCAGGCAAAGACCTTCCTAGTCAATGGAATGCTGTATTTTATATTATGTATATTGTATTGTTTTTAATGATTTATATATAATTTTTAATATTATTGATGGTTTAATTCTATTTTTAACTTTCGTATTTTTCTATCTCTGTTTTAATTGTATGAATTTTAAAGGTTGTGAGCCGCCTTGGGTCCCAGTGTTGGGAAAAAGGCAGGATACAAATAATGATGATGATGATGATGATGATGATGATGATGATGATGATGATGATGGCAAGTGTGCAGCAGCTGTGGGCTGGGAGGCAGAGAACAAGAGGATGGCAAATGAGGAAGGGATGAAAGAAGCCCCCCCCCCCCGGAGGCCTCCTGTCTGGCTTGCAAGTAGCAAAATTATCAGTGGCCGGGCGAGGTGGCTGCACCAGCCTCGAGAAAGAGATAGCACAGCAGAAGAGGCTGGTCCACTCCTTACACCGGCCATGTGAAAGCTGCCTGAAACAGCCGGGGCTCAGCAAACATGCCCTCCCCTGGGGCCGCGGGAGCATTTTGCCAAATATTCTTGGAGTGGCAAGAATTCTCGAACAGTTTGCGGGGGTGGGTGGGGGATGGGACAAAAAAATAAAAGTTTCCTCCAAGAAATTCCAACTGAGTTAATACCGAATGGAACAATATTTGTATTTCAGCCTGGTGGATAAAGGAAGCCCATGGGCGGAGAGAAGGGAATTGGAAGGAGGAACTTGCTTCAGCAATGTTAAAATAATATGAAACACTATTCAGACTGGATCCACAGTTGCGCCAGAGATGATCCACCCCATTCGTGGGCCATGTTCTCAGGGTGGGGAGGGCGGTGCTGAAATTCTCAAGCCATACAGGTGGGGCTTGAAAAGGAACATATTCAGAAAATATATCAGAATATTATTTAAGGAGAAATTTCAGTCCATCTTTAGAAGCAGCGTGTGTCGTGGAGGCTGCAACATGCAGACCCCGTCCACACTTTCACGTTCAACACCTGCTTTCCTTTTGCTAGCTAACCACCTGCTTGACAAATGGGGACAGAATGTGTGGACAGATCCCCCTGAAGCCCCTGAAGCCCCACGATGCGGGGGCAGGGGGAGGCTTCCTGGTCTGCCCTCGGCAGAGGGGGGGGGGGGTTGGCAAGGTATTAAATGTGTTTTTGCATTGAACACGCACATTTAAAAAACTGCACACAACATTGGCTGAAGCAGGGTGTGTGTGACTGATCATTACTGGGACCACGGCAGTCAGGGAGGGGAAATCTAACCCTTTCCTCCCCTTCTAAGGTCCGGAGGGAGCTCCCTTCTCTCACTGTGCGGCTGCTGCTATTTGCACCAGGAGGGAGGGAATCTCTCAGTGGTGCCAAGCTGGGTCCTCAGGGGTGGAGGGAGAAAGAGACCAGGGCCTGACACGGGCTGGGTAGTCACTGTGAGGGCGGTTCACAGGATCGGTCTGTATTGTTTCTCCTTGAACAATGTACACCACCCTTCAGTTAAAATCCCCGGGGCTGTTTACATGGTAAATGTGAGCGGCCGGTGGAGGCAGTGAGGGGACACACCCTGCCAGCTGGACTCGACATCACTGGCCTTCTCCTGCTCTCCCCCTTTTGCTGCATTCATCGCCCTGGGGCCGTTTTTTCTTCCAGGCTCCAGGGCGTGCCCTTGCTCAGCCGTGCTCTTTCCAGGCCGGAGGGAGTCGCACGGCAGAGCGCAAACAAGCCGTTCGGCACCGTGGTTGCTTCAGCGTTGGCTCCTCGAGGCTGAGGAGGGGATGCAACCAGGTGGTTGTTTCTTTTCCTTTTGCAACGACATTTGTGTTGGTGACCCAGAAAGGGATCTCCAAAAAGGGCCAAGCCACGGGATCCGCAGCACAGGCTGGTACGAGAGCTGATGCTCCGAGTCCGGCAGTGCCTGCGGGCCGCCTGCGGGCAGGCCCTTCCCAGAAATGGGGAAATGCTTCTTCCCACTGGGGGCACCAGTGCACAGCCGCTGGTGGTTGTGGCTGCGGCTGTTTCAAACCAGCCAGCTGATCTTTATGCACATTCTGCACCTGACTGAGCAGGGTGGGTGTCTTTTTGCACCCCTGTGATCCCGAAATCCCCTTATCCTCCCAGCCCCGCCGCCTTCTCTGGCCCGCCTGTGCATCTCACCAAGCCAGGCTGCGGCCTACAGCCAGACTTGCCTCCATGAAGCAGAGCAGTTCTTCATGGAGCCTCGGCTCTTTCTCGCGGTGGCGACGGTGGCGAGGCTGCTTCCATATACGCATCTGCCATGAGCCACACCGGGGGTCCGTCCACCCCGCCTCCCACGTGCAGCTTGCCCCGGGTCCCCTTCCACCCTCTGGCGTGGCCCTGGCTGGCCCCTGCCTTCCTTCTGGGCACGAGGCGGGCCTCTCCCGGCTGCCCAGCTTTGCTGGCCCGGCCTTCCACCACCCCTCCTCAGTGCGAGCTGCTGCATGGCTAGCCCACCAGCCGGCAGACTGCTGAGACGAGGGCGGCCCGCTCCTGCCCTGTCAGCAATTCGATTCAGCTTCCCCCAAAAGGCACTCCGGATGCAGAGCGGCCCTGAAAGAGCTCCCCCACCCCGTCCGTCCATCTCCCTCTTGCCATTGCTGGGCCCCGGGGGGGGGGGTGTCTGCAGAGGCATCCTGTTTTGTCCTGGCCAGAGGCAGGCCCAGCCGCCTTGCAGCCTCTGGGCAGCGCCTCAGATTTTCTTCTTTTGCCTAATTTTATTGGGGCTTAAAGGCCTGCCTCCCTGCTTTTTCCTGAGTCGGGTGATCATACCCTTAGCTTTATTGTATGGAACAGATTTTAGCAGCTTGGACCGTTCTGACTGTGTATTATGAACTTTTTGGGGAGCCACTCTGGGTATCACCGGTTGCGGTGATTCTTCGTAAGTGATTCTTTGAACAAGAAAGCTTCTCGGTTCCCTCAGCTGTGCAAGATTTTGTACCTGAAGAGCAAGCAAGCACATTTCTTACGCCTGAAATTTTTGCATTCTTCTCTCAAGCTCTTGAAGGAGGAGCTTTTACTCGGAGGAAACACCCGAGTGCTACATCAAAGGGGCACTGGAGTCTTTCTGGTTTGCCAAGTTGAGGCTGCTCTTTCCCCCCTTCTTCACAGTTAAGCACGTGGAAATGCACGTGCTTAATGCAGAGGAGCTTCTTGGTAGATTGTGCCTTTAATGACGGCTAACTTTGGGCAGCCCCCCCCCCCCGCCCACTTGCTGCCTCCCCCAAGAAAACAGCCAAGGCAGCTGATGGTGCCTTCCTGCCTTCCTTCCCAGCAGGAGGGGAGGTGCAGCTGGCTGGCGTTTTGCAGGACATAAATAAGGCTCTGTGCACGAGGGAGTCGGGTACACGGTCTTAATATTTCATTTGCTCTAAGCAGCTCATCTCTTGATTAAGCGCCCGGCAGCCACCGCAGACGCCGCCCCTCGGCAAGCACGCAGAGGCAACCTGCCTGGCACTCGGAGTGTGGAACTGGGAGAAGGAGGGCGGCCCCTGCAAAAGGGGGGCAGAATGTTTGCATGGAAGCAGGGATGAGCACAGCCCATTTAAGGGACAGAGATGGGACAGAAAGGCCTGGCCAGCCAAAGGGCTGATCCAGAGGAATCTGCCCTCCATACCCAGACGTGGAAAACACACGGGCACTTCGAGTAGAAACTCTCTGACTGCCCTGAACCACCTCCCGGGATCTCCCAGGACACCTGTGCTCTGCCGCCCTGCTCACTTCCTGCAAGTCCCTCTTAAGCCCCCCTTTCCCATGATGCCTCGGGCACAACCCCTCCGCCTACTCAAGCTAAGCCCGAGAACATGTAACTGAGAGCAGCATACCCTGGTCTGCCCCCGTCCTTCCTCTGTTGTCCACCCTGTGATAAATCTTGGATCGTCAGCCTCTAACGGGAAGGGACCCCTCCTCTCACGCTTTGCAAAGGGCCATCTACACGAATGGTGCAATATAAAAGAACGGCAAAATAGAGTCCTTTTCAAAACGGAGGGCTCTTGGGTCTTCCTGGGACTGCAAAAGCAGAAGCATGGTCACTGCATGGCCAGGAAGGTTGCATTTGGGCCAGTTGGCAGGTCTGAGTCACGTTATCCTAACTTGCCTTATGATATTAAATGAACAAACAAAAGGATCCTTTTGAGTGACCTTGCCTCATTTAGTCTATATTTATTTTATTTAAAATATTTATTAGCCTCTCTTCAGCCAAAGCTCTCACAGCGGTTACACAATAAAACAAAATGGTACCCTGGAAAAGCAAGTCACGGCAGAGCAGAATAATATACCATAAAACACAGTACAGTTGTGCAATCCTAAGTACAGTATATTTACTCAGACGTAAGACCTACTGTGTTCAATAGAGCATGCTCTCAGGGAAATGTGCACAGGATGAAGCCTAAAAAAACTAAAAGATTTCACCTGGCACCAGGCAAGCCTCCCTGGGGAAAGAATTCCAGAGGTGGCGGGGTGCTACAACCAAAAAGTCCCCGTTGCTGGTCATCACCTACCTTCCTTCTAACGATGTGGGGACTTGGGCCTCAGAAGCAAGTCTCAATGGCAGGGCAGCTTCACACGGGAGCTGGTGGTCCGTCGTGAACCCTGGTGCCTGGTCCCAGCCTGCTCAGTAACACTTAGAGTCGTGCTCGGAGACAGACAGGAAGGCCGTTTAGCTGTTTGAGAACTAGCGAGACGTACTCCATATCCCGGTTCCAGGTCATATAACCACACTGCTACGTGTTGCACTAACTGTAGTTTCCAGACGGTTCTCAAAGGCAGCCCCATGTCCGCTGCATTGCAGCAGTCGAACTGAGATGTTGCCAGTGTGTGGACAACTTGGCCGAGGCGGGAACCTGCAGCTGGCACAGCAGCCCGAGCAGGTGCTTCATGCCACTTAGGCCACAAGAGGATACGGGCAGCTCCGCCAACACCCCCAGACTGCAAGCGGGTCGGGGGGGAGTGCAGCGCCCCTATCCAGAACAGGTTAAGCAGCACGTCCCAGTCCAGATGAGGCACAACGCATGGCCCCTTTGGCTTCTCTGGATTACGCTGCAGTTGACTGGCCTCCATCCGGATCACGCTGGCTGAGGCAGCGCGCTGAAAGCTCCCCCTACACTCGACAGGGCCCTATGCCTTGCGGGTGCTGGAGCCCGACTGGTTTTGCTTTTGACATTCATTGAAACGTGAGCTGAGCAAATACAGATACACACAATCGCCAGTTGCCAACCTTCTTTTTGTCACGCTCAGAGTGGGTCAGCGATAAAGGCTGGGAACAGGTTGGTGGGGGGCAAAGCGTCAAAGATGGCGGGTGCAACTATGAGGGGACGGTTGGCAGTGTGTCAGATGTGTCCTCAGGAGCTTGCCTGGGCGGGCGGGGCGGGCAGAGGTGAGCAAGGGGGCAGAAAAGTGCTGAAGCAGAGGGAAGAGCCAGTGTGGCATAGTGGTTAGAGCAGTGTTCTCCAACCTTGGGTCCCCAGATGTTTTTGGCCTACAACTCCCAGCATGCCCCAGCCAGCGCTGGGAGTTGTAGGCCAAAAACATCTGGGGACCCAAGGTTGGAGAACACTGGGTTAGAGTGTTGGACTGGGACTCATAAGATCTGGGTTCTAGTCCCCGCTCAGCCATAAAACTCACTGGGTGACTTTGGGCCAGTCATTGACTCTCAGCCTAACCTACCTCACAGGGTTGTTGTGAGGATAAAATGGAGAGGAGGAGGAGGAAGATTATGTAAGCCGCCTTGTGTTCCTTGCAGGAAAAAAGGTGGGGTATAAATATAATAAATAAATAAATAAATAAATAAAATAAACAAGGGGGTAGTTTTCTCCCCCACCACCACCAACACACACACGAAGTCCACACTGGGCCCTTAAAATTCCAGAGGCCTTTACAGGACGTTAAAAATAGAGTCCTGATTTGGGCTCAGTATTTAGAACAGGAGCAAGGGTTGAGTGCTTGAGACAAAGCTCCCTCTTGGATTTCCAGAAGTTGGCAGGAGAGGCTGTGACACTGGAGCTTCGGGCTGGCACAGCCCTTTTGGTGGCCTTGGGCACGGCCGCAGTCTTGCCTGGGCACACTCAAGACACGCTCGCCACGCCTCAGCCCATGTCGTTTGCACACTGGGCTGGCACAACAGCCGCATTCTGACTGACTGCAAAGGAAAGCCTTTTCCTCTTCCTTGGCTGGCCTCCATGTCTGCTAATCCAGATAGCTTGGAATTTGGCTGGCCTTGTGAGGGCACTTGGCCCAGCCTCACACCTTAGAAAGAAAGACACATTTTGAGAATAAGGGTGCAGCAGAGCAAGCTAGTTAGAACAATAACCGGCGCCAGGCAAAGTCCCTCTGAAGCCAGAGGCTGCCGTTGCCACCAAAGACAGAAACAGGAGGAGATAAGCATTCAAATGCAACGGAAAAAAGGAGAGAACTAGGTTCTCAGGATGCAAAAATCTTTATTAAAGGAGCCCGACGCGTTTCGGCCTGTGTATTTTTCAAGGCCTTCCTCAAGGGGCTGTGAATATTCAAAATACATACATTAAATTAACTTAACATGGTTGGGACAACACATAATGAAAATACTTTCTCATTGTGTATGGAATTTCTTTACATTCTTAATAGAAATCATTTCAAAACATTTTCTTAAAAATGAGAAACAAGTACTGCTCTTTAAAAAAAAGAAATACATTTTCTTTATATAAATAATAACTTACTTGTAAAAGAGTCTGCAGATTACTTAAACAACTAGTGTCTTTCACTGTTTCAATGGCGACTGAAAAAATGGATCTTTTTGAACATGATTATATTATGGTACAGTTTTTTTTCTTTTTTCTCGATGTTATCTCGTTGGCAAAATGTCAAGGACACCCAGTCAGGACACAGCTTGTTTTAAAACACTACAGTGATTTTGCAGTCACATTAATGGGAACAGTTCCAAATCCTCATTAAGACCTCTTGGTTTTAAAGTATTTAATTTAATTATCCACTGTATTTCCCTTCTTAATAATTGTTTTTCATTGTTAGTGTTAATTTTGTCCTTGACATTTCAATACCATGAAAAGGCAGGTTTTTAGCACAATTTGGAAAATATATCAAAAAATGGTTTATTAATGGAAAGAAACGTACGGTGTAAATCCTACTCAGAGTAGACCCTTGGAAATTAATGTCTACATGATCCGCAGTGTTTTCAAGTGTTCTACTCCAAGAAGGACCCAGGTTGGTTTTTGTTATGGCATTGTCTGTCTTTCACAGGTTGTACACAATTCAATCCTAACCTTGCCATTTCATTCTCCTGAAGGGCTGCATTTCAAAGGCAGGAAAAGGCAAGTTTTTAGCACGTTTTGGAAAAGGTATCAAAACATGGTTTATTAATGGGAAAAAACATTCAGCGTAAATCCTACTCAGAGTAGACCATTGGAATGGAAGGGCACTCAAATCATTAATGTCGACATAATCCGAAATGTTTTCAAGGGTTCTACTCTAAGTAGGACCCAGGTTGGTTTTTGTTATCACATTGACTATCTTTTCCAGGTAGCACTCAATGCAATCCAAACCTTGCCATTTCATTTTCCTGAAGGGCTAAATTTCAATGGCAGGAAAAGGCAGGTTTTTAGCACGTTTGGGAAAATATATTAATGGAAAAAATGTTCAGTGCAAATCCTACTCTGAGTAGACCCTTGGAATGGAAGGGCATTCAAATCATTAATGTCTACATGATCCGCAATGTTTTCACGGGTTCTACTCATGTTGGTTTTTGTCATGACATTGACTATCCTTTCAAGGTTGCACTCAATTCAATCCAAAGCTTGCCATTTCATTCTCCTGTAGCGCTGCATTTCAATAGCATGAAAAGGCAGGTTTTTAGCACGATTTGGAAAAGATATCAAAACATGGTTTATTAATGGGAAAAAACATTCGAGTAAATCCTACTCAGAGTAGACCCTTGGTTTTTAGCACGTTTTGAAAAAGATATCAAAACATGGTTTATTAATAGGAAAAAACGTTCGGTGTAAATCCTACTCAGAGTAGACCCTAGAAATGGAAGGGCACTCAAATCATTAATGTGGACATGATCCGCAATGTTTTCATGTGTTCTATTCTAAGTAGGACCCAGGTTGGTTTTTGATATCTCTTCCAGTTTGCACTCAATTCACTCCAAACCTTGCCATTTCATTCTCCTGAAGGGCTCCATTTCAATGGCAAGAAAAGGCAGGTTTTTAGCACGTTTTGAAAAAGATAGCAAAACATGGTTTGTTAAAGGAAAAAAGCATTCGGTGTAAATCCTACTCAGAGTAGACCCTTGGTTTTTAGATTGTTATGGGAAAGATATCAAAACATGGTGTATTATTAGAGAAAAGCATTCGGTGTAAATCCTACTCAGAGTAGACCCTTGGAATGGAACGGCACTCAAACCATTAATGTTGACATGATCCGCAATGTTTTCAGGCGTTCTACTCTAAGTAGGACCCAGGTTGGTTTCTGTTATGACATTGACTATCTTTTCCAGTTTGCACTCAATTCTCTCTAAACCTTGCCATTTCATTCTCCTGAAGGGCTGCATTTCAATGGCAGGAAAAGGCAGGTTTTTAGCACGTTTTGAAAAAGATAGCAAAACATGGTTTGTTAAAGGAAAAAAGCATTCGGTGTAAATCCTACTCTAGACCCTTGGAATGGAACGGCACTCAAACCATTCATGTTGACATGATCCGCAATGTTTTCATGCGTTCTACTCTAAGTAGAACCCAGGTTGGTTTTTGTTATGACATTCACTATCTTTTCCAATTTGCACTCAATTCTCTTTAAACCTTGCCATTTCATTCTCCTGAAGGGCTGCATTTCAATGGCAGGAAAAGGCAGGTTTTTAGCACGTTTTGAAAAAGATAGCAAAACATGGTTTGTTAAAGGAAAAAAGCATTCGGTATAAATCCTACTCAGAGTAGACCCTTGGAATGGAACGGCACTCAAACCATTCATGTTGACATGATCCGCAATGTTTTCATGCGTTCTACTCTAAGTAGAACCCAGGTTGGTTTTTGTTATGACATTCACTATCTTTTCCAGTTTGCACTCATTTCACTCTAAACCTTGCCATTTCATTCTCCTGAATGGCTGCATTTCAATGGCAAGAAAAGGCAGGTTTTTAGCATGTTTTGAAAAAGATAGCAAAACATGGTTTGTTAAAGGAAAAAAGCATTCGGTGTAAATCCTACTCAGAGTAGACCCTTGGAATGGAACGGCACTCAAACCATTAATGTTGACATGATCCGCAATGTTTTCATGCGTTCTACTCTAAGTAGAACCCAGGTTGGTTTTTGTTATGACATTGACTATCTTTTCCAGTTTGCACTCAATTCACTCCAAACCTTGCCATTTCATTCTCCTGAAGGGCTGCATTTCAATGGCAGGAAAAGGCAGGTTTTTAGCACGTTTTGAAAAAGATAGCAAAACATGGTTGTTAAAGGAAAAAAGCATTCGGTGTAAATCCTACTCAGAGTAGACCCTTGGTTTTTAGCTTGTTATGGGAAAGATATCAGAACATGGTATATTATTAGAGAAAAACATTCGGTGTAAATCCTACTCAGAGTAGACCCTTGGAATGGAAGGGCACTGAAATCATTAATGTGGGCATGATCCGCAATGTTTTCATGCGTTCTACTCTAAGTAGAACCCAGGTTGGTTTTTGTTATGACATTCATTATCTCTTCCAGTTTGCACTCAATTCTCTCTAAACCTTGCCATTTCATTCTCCTGAAGGGCTGCATTTCAATGGCAGGAAAAGGCAGGTTTGTAGCACGTTTTGAAAAAGAAAGCAAAACATGGTTTGTTAAAGGAAAAAAGCATTCGGTGAAAATCCTACTCAGAGTAGACCCTTGGAATGGAACGGCACTCAAACCATTCATGTTGACATGATCCGCAATGTTTTCATGCGTTCTACTCTAAGTAGAACCCAGGTTGGTTTTTGTTATGACATTCACTATCTTTTCCTGCATTGAGCAGGGGGTTGGACTCGATGGCCTTGTAGGCCCCTTCCAACTCTACTTTTCTATGATTCTATGATTCTATGATTCCAGTTTGCACTCATTTCACTCTAAACCTTGCCATTTCATTCTCCTGAATGGCTGCATTTCAATGGCAAGAAAAGGCAGGTTTTTAGCATGTTTTGAAAAAGATAGCAAAACATGGTTTGTTAAAGGAAAAAAGCATTCGGTGTAAATCCTACTCAGAGTAGACCCTTGGAATGGAACGGCACTCAAACCATTAATGTTGACATGATCCGCAATGTTTTCATGCGTTCTACTCTAAGTAGAACCCAGGTTGGTTTTTGTTATGACATTGACTATCTTTTCCAGTTTGCACTCAATTCACTCCAAACCTTGCCATTTCATTCTCCTGAAGGGCTGCATTTCAATGGCAGGAAAAGGCAGGTTTTTAGCACGTTTTGAAAAAGATAGCAAAACATGGTTGTTAAAGGAAAAAAGCATTCGGTGTAAATCCTACTCAGAGTAGACCCTTGGTTTTTAGCTTGTTATGGGAAAGATATCAAAACATGGTATATTATTAGAGAAAAGCATTCGGTGTAAATCCTACTCAGAGTAGACCCTTGGAATGGAAGGGCACTGAAATCATTAATGTGGGCATGATCCGCAATGTTTTCATGCGTTCTACTCTAAGTAGGACCCAGGTTGGTTTTTGTTATGACATTGACTATCTTTTCCAGTTTGCACTCAATTCACTCCAAACCTTGCCATTTCATTCTCCTGAAGGGCTGCATTTCAATGGCAGGAAAAGGCAGGTTTTTAGCACGTTTTGAAAAAGATAGCAAAACATGGTTTGTTAAAGGAAAAAAGCATTCGGTGTAAATCCTACTCAGAGTAGACCCTTGGAATGGAACGGCACTCAAACCATTCATGTTGACATGATCCGCAATGTTTTCATGCGTTCTACTCTAAGTAGAACCCAGGTTGGTTTTTGTAATGACATTCATTATCTCTTCCAGTTTGCACTCAATTCTCTCTAAACCTTGCCATTTCATTCTCCTGAAGGGCTGCATTTCAATGGCAGGAAAAGGCAGGTTTGTAGCACGTTTTGAAAAAGATAGCAAAACTTGGTTTGTTAAAGGAAAAAAGCATTCGGTGAAAATCCTACTCAGAGTAGACCCTTGGAATGGAACGGCACTCAAACCATTTATGTTGACATGATCCGCAATGTTTTCATGCGTTCTACTCTAAGTAGGACCCAGGTTGGTTTTTGTTATGACATTGACTATCTTTTCCAGTTTGCACTCAATTCACTCCAAACCTTGCCATTTCATTCTCCTGAAGGGCTGCATTTCAATGGCAGGAAAAGGGAGGTTTTTAGCACGTATTGAAAAAGATAGCAAAACATGGTTTGTTAAAGGATAAAAGCATTCGGTGTAAATCCTACTCAGAGTAGACCCTTGGAATGGAACGGCACTCAAACCATTATGTTAACATGATCCGCAATGTTTTCATGCGTTCTACTCTAAGTAGAACCCAGGTTGGTTTTTGTTCTGACATTCACTATCTTTTCCAGTTTGCACTCAATTCACTCTAAACCTTGCCATTTAATTCTCCTGAAGGGCTGCATTTCAATGGCAGGAAAAGGCAGGTTTTTAGCACGTTTTGAAAAAGATAGCAAAACATGGTTTGTTAAAGGAAAAAAGCATTCGGTGTAAATCCTACTCAGAGTAGACCCTTGGTTTTTAGCTTGTTATGGGAAAGATATAAAACATGGTATATTATTAGAGAAAAGCATTCGGTGTAAATCCTACTCAGAGTAGACCCTTGGAATGGAAGGGCACTGAAATCATTAATGTGGGCATGATCCACAATGTTTTCTTGCGTTCTACTCTAAGTAGGATCCAGGTTGGTTTTTGTTATGACATTGACTATCTTTTCCAGTTTGCACTCCATTCACTCCAAACCTTGCCATTTCATTCTCCTGAAGGGCTGCATTTCAATGGCAGGAAAAGGGAGGTTTTTAGCACGTTTTGAAAAAGATAGCAAAACATGGTTTGTTAAAGGAAAAAAGCATTCGGTGTAAATCCTACTCAGAGTAGACCCTTGGAATGGAACGGCACTCAAACCATTAATGTTGACATGATCCGCAATGTTTTCATGCGTTCTTCTCTAAGTTGAACCCAGGTTGGTTTTTGTTATGACATTCACTATCTTTTCCAGTTTGCACTCAATTCTCTCTAAACCTTGCCATTTCATTCTCCTGAAGGGCTGCATTTCAATGGCAGGAAAAGGCAGGTTTGTAGCACGTTTTGAAAAAGATAGCAAAACATGGTTTGTTAAAGGAAAAAAGCATTCGGTGTAAATCCTACTCAGAGTAGACCCTTGGAATGGAACGGCACTCAAACCATTTATGTTGACATGATCCGCAATGTTTTCATGCGTTCTACTCTAAGTAGAACCCAGGTTGGTTTTTGTTATGACATTCACTATCTTTTCCAGTTTGCACTCAATTCACTCTAAACCTAGCCATTTCATTCTCCTGAAGGCTGCATTTCAATGGCAGGAAAAGGCAGGTTTGTAGCACGTTTTGAAAAAGATAGCAAAACATGGTTTGTTAAAGGAAAAAAGCATTCGGTGAAAATCCTACTCAGAGTAGACCCTTGGAATGGAACGGCACTCAAACCATTTATGTTGACATGATCCGCAATGTTTTCATGCGTTCTACTCTAAGTAGGACCCAGGTTGGTTTTTGTTATGACATTGACTATCTTTTCCAGTTTGCACTCAATTCACTCCAAACCTTGCCATTTCATTCTCCTGAAGGGCTGCATTTCAATGGCAGGAAAAGGCAGGTTTTTAGCACGTTTTGAAAAAGATAGCAAAACATGGTTTGTTAAAGGATAAAAGCATTCGGTGTAAATCCTACTCAGAGTAGACCCTTGGAATGGACCGGCACTCAAACCATTTATGTTAACATGATCCGCAATGTTTTCATGCGTTCTACTCTAAGTAGAACCCAGGTTGGTTTTTGTTCTGACATTCACTATCTTTTCCAGTTTGCACTCAATTCACTCTAAACCTTGCCATTTAATTCTCCTGAAGGGCTGCATTTCAATGGCAGGAAAAGGCAGGTTTTTAGCACGTTTTGAAAAAGATAGCAAAACATGGTTTGTTAAAGGAAAAAAGCATTCGGTGTAAATCCTACTCAGAGTAGACCCTTGGTTTTTAGCTTGTTATGGGAAAGATATAAAACATGGTATATTATTAGAGAAAAGCATTCGGTGTAAATCCTACTCAGAGTAGACCCTTGGAATGGAAGGGCACTGAAATCATTAATGTGGGCATGATCCACAATGTTTTCTTGCGTTCTACTCTAAGTAGGATCCAGGTTGGTTTTTGTTATGACATTGACTATCTTTTCCAGTTTGCACTCCATTCACTCCAAACCTTGCCATTTCATTCTCCTGAAGGGCTGCATTTCAATCGGCAGGAAAAGGGAGGTTTTTAGCACGTTTTGAAAAAGATAGCAAAACATGGTTTGTTAAAGGAAAAAAGCATTCGGTGTAAATCCTACTCAGAGTAGACCCTTGGAATGGAACGGCACTCAAACCATTAATGTTGACATGATCCGCAATGTTTTCATGCGTTCTTCTCTAAGTTGAACCCAGGTTGGTTTTTGTTATGACATTCACTATCTTTTCCAGTTTGTACTAAAATTCTCTCTAAACCTTGCCATTTCATTCTCCTGAAGGGCTGCATTTCAATGGCAGGAAAAGGCAGGTTTGTAGCACGTTTTGAAAAAGATAGCAAAACATGGTTTGTTAAAGGAAAAAAGCATTCGGTGTAAATCCTACTCAGAGTAGACCCTTGGAATGGAACGGCACTCAAACCATTTATGTTGACATGATCCGCAATGTTTTCATGCGTTCTACTCTAAGTAGAACCCAGGTTGGTTTTTGTTATGACATTCACTATCTTTTCCAGTTTGCACTCAATTCACTCTAAACCTAGCCATTTCATTCTCCTGAACGCCTGCATTTCAATGGCAAGAAAAGGCAGGTTTTTAGCACGTTTTGAAAAAGATAGCAAAACATGGTTTGTTAAAGGAAAAAAGCATTCGGTGTAAATCCTACTCAGAGTAGACCCTTGGAATGGAAGGGCACTGAAATCATTAATGTGGGCTTGATCCGCAATGTTTTCATGCGTTCTACTCTAAGTAGGACCCAGGTTGGTTTTTGTTATGACATTGACTATCTTTTCCAGTCTGCACTCAATTCACTCCAACCCTTGCCATTTCACTCTCCTGAAGGGCTGCATTTCAATGGCAGGAAAAGGGAGGTTTTTAGCACGTTTTGAAAAAGATAGCAAAACATGGTTTGTTAAAGGAAAAAAGCATTCGGTGTAAATCCTACTCAGAGTGGACCCTTGGAATGGAACGGCACTCAAACCATTAATGTTGACATGATCCGCAATGTTTACATGCGTTCTTCTCTAAGTTGAACCCAGGTTGGTTTTTGTTATGACATTCACTATCTTTTCCAGTTTGCACTCAATTCACTCCAACCCTTGCCATTTCACTCTCCTGAAGGGCTGCATTTCAATGGCAGGAAAAGGGAGGTTTTTAGCACGTTTTGAAAAAGATAGCAAAACATGGTTTGTTAAAGGAAAAAAGCATTCGGTGTAAATCCTACTCAGAGTAGACCCTTGGAATGGAACGGCACTCAAACCATTAATGTTGACATGATCCGCAATGTTTTCATGCGTTCTACTCTAAGTAGAACCCTGGTTGGTTTTTGTAATGACATTCACTATCTTTTCCAGTTTGCACTCAATTCACTCCAACCCTTGCCATTTCACTCTCCTGAAGGGCTGCATTTCAATGGCAGGAAAAGGGAGGTTTTTAGCACGTTTTGAAAAAGATAGCAAAACATGGTTGGTTAAAAGAAAAAAGCATTCGGTGTAAATCCTACTCAGAGTGGACCCTTGGAATGGAACGGCACTCAAACCATTAATGTTGACATGATCCGCAATGTTTTCATGCGTTCTACTCTAAGTAGAACCCAGGTTGGTTTTTGTAATGACATTCACTATCTTTTCCAGTTTGCACTCAATTCCCTCTAAACCTTGCCATTTCATTCTCCTGAAGGGCTGCATTTCAATGGCAGGAAAAGGCAGGGTTTTAGCACGTTTTGAAAAAGATAGCAAAACATGGTTTGTTAAAGTAATAAAGCATTCGGTGTAAATCCTACTCAGAGTAGACCCTTGGAATGGAACGGCACTCAAACCATTAATGTTGACATGATCCGCAATGCTTTCATGCGTTCTACTCTAAGTAGAACCCAGGTTGGTTTTTGTTATGACATTCACTATCTTTTGCAGTTTGCACTCAATTCACTCTAAACCTTGCCATTTCATTCTCCTGAAGGGCTGCATTTCAATGGCAGGAAAAGGCAGGTTTTTAGCACGTTTTGAAAAAGATAGCAAAACATGGTTTGTTAAAGTAAAAAAGCATTCGGTGAAAATCCTACTCAGAGTAGACCCTTGGAATGGAACAGCACTCAAACCATTAACGTTGACATGATCCGCAATGTTTTCATGCGTTCTACTCTAAGTAGAACCCAGGTTGGTTTTTGTTATGACATTCACTATCTTTTCCAGTTTGCACTCAATTCTCTCTAAACCTTGCCATTTGATTCTCCTGAAGGGCTGCATTTCAATGGCAGGAAAAGGCAGGTTTTTAGCACGTTTTGAAAAAGATAGCAAAACATGGTTTGTTAAAGTAAAAAAGCATTCGGTGTAAATCCTACTCAGAGTAGACCCTTGGAATGGAACGGCACTCAAACCATTAATGTTGACATGATCCGCAATGTTTTCATGCGTTCTACTCTAAGTAGGACCCAGGTTGGTTTTTGTTATGACATTGGCTATCTTTTCCAGTTTGTACTCCATTCACTCCAAACCTTGCCATTTCATTCTCCTGAAGGGCTGCATTTCAATGGCAAGAAAAGGCAGCTTTTTGGCACGTTTTGAAAAAGTTAGCAAAACATGGGTTGTTAAAGGAAAGAAGCATTCGGTATAAATCCTACTCAGAGTAGACCCTTGGAATGGAACGGCACTCAAACCATTCATGTTGACATGATCCGCAATGTTTTCATGCGTTCTACTCTAAGTAGAACCCAGGTTGGTTTTTGTTATGACATTCACTATCTTTTCCAGTTTGCACTCAATTCACTCTAAACCTTGCCATTTCATTCTCCTGAAGGGCTGCATTTCAATGGCAAGAAAAGGCAGGTTTTTAGCATGTTTTGAAAAAGATAGCAAAACATGGTTTGTTAAAGGAAAAAAGCATTCGGTGTAAATCCTACTCAGAGTAGACCCTTGGAATGGAACGGCACTCAAACCATTAATGTTGACATGATCCGCAATGTTTTCATGCGTTCTACTCTAAGTAGAACCCAGGTTGGTTTTTGTTATGACATTCACTATCTTTTCCAGTTTGCACTCAATTCACTCCAAACCTTGCCATTTCATTCTCCTGAAGGGCTGCATTTCAATGGCAGGAAAAGGCAGGTTTTTAGCACGTTTTGAAAAAGATAGCAAAACATGGTTGTTAAAGGAAAAAAGCATTCGGTGTAAATCCTACTCAGAGTAGACCCTTGGTTTTTAGCTTGTTATGGGAAAGATATCAGAACATGGTATATTATTAGAGAAAAGCATTCGGTGTAAATCCTACTCAGAGTAGACCCTTGGAATGGAAGGGCACTGAAATCATTAATGTGGGCATGATCCGCAATGTTTTCATGCGTTCTACTCTAAGTAGGACCCAGGTTGGTATTTTGTTATGACATTGACTATCTTTTCCAGTTTGCACTCAATTCACTCCAAACCTTGCCATTTCATTCTCCTGAAGGGCTGCATTTCAATGGCAGGAAAAGGCAGGTTTGTAGCACGTTTTGAAAAAGATAGCAAAACATGGTTTGTTAAAGGAAAAAAGCATTCGGTGTAAATCCTACTCAGAGTAGACCCTTGGAATGGAACGGCACTCAAACCATTTATGTTGACATGATCCGCAATGTTTTCATGCGTTCTACTCTAAGTAGGACCCAGGTTGGTTTTTGTTATGACATTGACTATCTTTTCCAGTTTGCACTCAATTCACTCTCAAACCTTGCCATTTCATTCTCCTGAAGGGCTGCATTTCAATGGCAGGAAAAGGCAGGTTTTTAGCACGTATTGAAAAAGATAGCAAAACATGGTTTGTTAAAGGATAAAAGCATTCGGTGTAAATCCTACTCAGAGTAGACCCTTGGAATGGAACGGCACTCAAACCATTTATGTTGACATGATCCGCAATGTTTTCATGCGTTCTACTCTAAGTAGAACCCAGGTTGGTTTTTGTTCTGACATTCACTATCTTTTCCAGTTTGCACTCAATTCACTCTAAACCTTGCCATTTCATTCTCCTGAAGGGCTGCATTTCAATGGCAGGAAAAGGCAGGTTTTTAGCACGTTTTGAAAAAGATAGCAAAACATGGTTTGTTAAAGGAAAAAAGCATTCGGTGTAAATCCTACTCAGAGTAGACCCTTGGTTTTTAGCTTGTTATGGGAAAGATATCAAAACATGGTATATTATTAGAGAAAAGCATTCGGTGTAAATCCTACTCAGAGTAGACCCTTGGAATGGAAGGGCACTGAAATCATTAATGTGGGCATGATCCGCAATGTTTTCATGCGTTCTACTCTAAGTAGGACCCAGGTTGGTTTTTGTTATGACATTGACTATCTTTTCCAGTTTGCACTCAATTCACTCCAAACCTTGCCATTTCATTCTCCTGAAGGGCTGCATTTCAATGGCAGGAAAAGGCAGGTTTTTAGCACGTTTTGAAAAAGATAGCAAAACATGGTTTGTTAAAGGAAAAAAGCATTCGGTGTAAATCCTACTCAGAGTAGACCCTTGGAATGGAACGGCACTCAAACCATTAATGTGGACATGATCCGCAATGTTTTCATGCGTTCTACTCTAAGTAGAACCCAGGTTGGTTTTTGTAATGACATTCATTATCTCTTCCTGTTTGCACTCAATTCTCTCTAAACCTTGCCATTTCATTCTCCTGAAGGGCTGCATTTCAATGGCAGGAAAAGGCAGGTTTGTAGCACGTTTTGAAAAAGATAGCAAAACATGGTTTGTTAAAGGAAAAAAGCATTCGGTGAAAATCCTACTCAGAGTAGACCCTTGGAATGGAACGGCACTCAAACCATTTATGTTGACATGATCCGCAATGTTTTCATGCGTTCTACTCTAAGTAGGACCCAGGTTGGTTTTTGTTATGACATTGACTATCTTTTCCAGTTTGCACTCAATTCACTCCAAACCTTGCCATTTCATTCTCCTGAAGGGCTGCATTTCAATGGCAGGAAAAGGGAGGTTTTTAGCACGTATTGAAAAAGATAGCAAAACATGGTTTGTTAAAGGATAAAAGCATTCGGTGTAATCCTACTCAGAGTAGACCCTTGGAATGGAACGGCACTCAAACCATTTATGTTAACATGATCCGCAATGTTTTCATGCGTTCTACTCTAAGTAGAACCCAGGTTGGTTTTTGTTCTGACATTCACTATCTTTTCCAGTTTGCACTCAATTCACTCTAAACCTTGCCATTTAATTCTCCTGAAGGGCTGCATTTCAATGGCAGGAAAAGGCAGGTTTTTAGGCACGTTTTGAAAAAGATAGCAAAACATGGTTTGTTAAAGGAAAAAAGCATTCGGTGTAAATCCTACTCAGAGTAGACCCTTGGTTTTAGCTTGTTATGGGAAAGATATAAACATGGTATATTATTAGAGAAAGCATTCGGTGTAAATCCTACTCAGAGTAGACCCTTGGAATGGAAGGGCACGGAAATCATTAATGTGGGCATGATCCACAGTGTTTCTGCGTGCTACTCTAAGTAGGATCCAGGTTGTTTTGTTATGACATTGACTATCTTTTCCAGTTTGCACTCCATTCACTCCAAACCTTGCCATTCATTCTCCTGAAGGC
>JAHFWL010000935.1:0-25621 GCA_021292165.1 Shinisaurus crocodilurus
ATATAGTACCTCCAGTATCAGAGGCAATATGCCTGTGTATAGTGTATACCAGTTGCTGAGAAACATGAGCGTGAGGGTGCACTCCTCATGTCCTACATGTGGGTTTCCCACAAGCAGCTGCTTGGCCACTGTGTGAGCAGAATGATGGACTAGATAGACCCTTGGTCTGATCCAGCAGGGCTCTTCTCATTTGCAAATTACAAGAATGGGGATTTTGACTGATCATTAAGAAGACCTTCCTGCTGGTACACGATGTTTGACAGTGAAATAGTGCTTCAGAAGGTGGTGGGTCCTCCTTTATTAGAAGTTTTAAAGCAGAGGCAGAATGTCCACCCATTAGAGATTTCCTGCATTGGCAGGAGGTTGGAATAGATGACCTGTAAGGTACCTTCCAACTCTATGATTCTATGTAAGAGTGGTGCCATTTGCTGGTCTTTGAGCTTTTCTACACGAGGCTGTTAATCTGCTGTATCTACTTTCAGTATAGTCGCAGAATTGAGGTTCGAGCTCTACACAAAGACCGTTTCCTTTCCTGCTTTTCTGCTACATAACCTCTAGGTGGCACTGTGGTATAGTGGAAAATTGCAAATACACAACAGGAAAAAGCATTTTATTTTGTTGTTGTTTTTTTACAAATAGTAGCACATTTTCCCTGCTCCAAAAAATCTTGCTGAAAGTGTTGTTTTGAAAACAGAAGTGAAACTGAAGGGTTACATCACCCTCTAAAGAACTTGTAAACAGCGTGGAGTAGGGAATGATGAATGCACAATAAATGCCTTGTGTAGAAAAGCTCTTTCTCTCATCCAAGTTTACCCAGGTTGCCATCCATGTCAGTATCCACTGAGTCTCTGGGTGCTGATGCTAAGTAGGTTTGGCACATTAAAAGAAAATGCTATCCCTGACTTAATGCTGGATGAGGGTGCCAGCCTGGCTTGTATAACTTATAGATCTGGGTCTGTTGGTTTGGGCAGGTGGCAGTAGCCTGGCTCAGTTGTGTCACCACCCCACGTTTTCTGTCCTTCTGCATCAGCAAAGAATCAGGGGTGGGGCGGGGCCAATACGGGCACGCTCCTTAGAGCAGTGGAGGCTGGTGGGCTCCAATGTCAGCGGGGCCGTGTATCCACTCCCGAGTGTACTCTGAGCTTTTAAGGAGCTCTCCCATGGAGCCAAACCTATTTTGAGGATATGGCTCAGCACCACGGGTAGCTCCTTACACTTCAGCGTGAGATCCAGAGCAGATACACGGCCCTGCTGACACTGGAGCCGCCAGCCTCCGCTGCCTTACATTTTCATGACAGCCTCCTTTCAAGTAGCACAGGTCAGTGTACATTTTGTGTCCCCGCCCTCCCCATTCTGTTCTCTGTGAAACAGGTTAGGCGCTGAGAGAAAGATGACTTATATAGCTGAGCCAGGGATAGGAATGCCAGTCTCCCTGGGCTAAGGCCAATACACTGTCCACACTAGCCATATGCAGGCGTTTGCCTACAACTACGAAGGGTTGAAGTGGGGCGGGGCCGTGGGCATGCAAGCAAGCCCTCCCCCCAACACCCCCGTGTGCCTGACTTGACTTCTCTTAGAGATCTTCGTATGTTTAGCGTCAAGTTCTGGAAGGGAGTTGTCGTCAGCACACTCCGTTGAATACACTACAAAGCGCCCCACGTTTGGGAACACCGCCTTATCTGGGTTTTAGGGATTGTGAGGTGCACATTGTGAGTGTGTTCAGCTGAATGCGCTTACACAACCCCCTTTCAGATCTTTATAATAAATGTACGGACATCTATAAGAGCCAGTGTGGCGCAGTGGTGAGAGAGTGTTGGACTGGGGACGCGGGGGAGATCCGGGTTCTAGTCCCCCGCTCGGCCATGGAGCTCACTGGGTGGCTTTGGGCCAGTCACTGACTCTCAGCCTCACCTACCTCACAGGGTTGTTGTGTGAGGATAAAATGGAGAGGAGGGGGAGGATCATGTAAGCCGCCTTGGGTTCCTTGAAAGAAAAAAAGCTGGGATATCAATGTAATAATAAAATCAACCAGTCCATCAGTCAGAGCAATCAGGCATGGTGGGATTTTGGGGTCAGAGCCTGTGTGCACACCCATGCCTGCTCCCCAGTTTATCCCTTCACATGTTGCAGACGAATGCCTGCATAGGGCTACTTTCACTCTGACTTTCACTGGCTCAGCTGTGGGTTCTCAGACAGATATCTTTCCTTCCTTTTTGTTTTTTTGAAGATCTTCTCCCCCAAGATCACAGATCCAACACATTAATTAATCCTTGTAATCAGCCTGACCTAGATTATTATTATTTTTTTGCAACTCAACTTCTTTACTTTAATCACTTTTACTTTAGTTGAAATAGCTTTCAGGGAGTTGCAAGAATCCTTGACCAAGCGTACCACGATCTACATTCTGTTGCTAATCTCTCCACCTCTGCTTGAAAAGCCAAAAGCAAGAACTTCACATGAATCCCACTAGAATGGCCCCTAAAAATAATGAACAGATTCATGACAAAACTCTGTGTTTCTCAGTTGCCTATCTGTAAACAATTGCAAGGAAGTCTGTGTAAGTATTTATTTATTTATTTATATTGATTGATTTATTATATTTATATCCTGCCTTTTTTCCGGCAAGGAACCCAAGTTAGCTGACATAATCCCCCTCCTCCTCTCCATCTTATCCTCACAACAACCCTGTGAGGCAGGTTAGGCCTGAGAGTCAGTGACTGGCCCAAACTCACCCAGTGAACTTCATGGCCGAGTGGGGGACTAGAACCCGGATCTCCAGAGTCCCAGTCCAACACTCTAACCACTACACCATGCTGCATTTTTCAAACTTTTGTTGTTGTTCCATGTACCACATTACAAGCTTGGAAATGTATGGACGTCTACTGCAGATTGAGTTCGGGGCTGCATTCGGTTCTGGTTGGTATGAACATGTTAAATTCTGGTAAAAAACAAACTGAAACAAATTTCTCATACATCCGTAAAGTGTGCATATGTTTTGCAAGTGATTTTCCCCAACATGATCTGTTTTTGTGTGTACTAATATGTGTGCATTTTTAAAGCACACTTTCCCTTAATATATGCATTTTTGTGCACATATTTTGAGTTGTGAACTTCATTGCAAAATTCTGAAAAGTGTGGATTTCTGTGTGCAAGTGCATTCTGGTTCACATATAGGTTCAGGAGCTGTGTGAATTGGGCAGGTCTGTATAAAATTCAGATCCAATACATTTATTTTCCATCCCTACTCAAACCCTAGATCTAATCAAACCTATCCAATGTCAGGAATATTTCTTCATCATCATACTCCCAATGTTGATGGTGAGAGGTAGAGGGGAAGGTATGGCTCAGTGGTAGAGCACCTGCTTCGCATGCAGAAAGACCCAGGTTCAATCCCTAGTGGCATCTCCAGGTAAGGTTGGAAAAAGTCCTGCCTGATAACCTGGAGAGCCACTGCCAGTCAGTGTCAACAATTTTGGGCTAGATGGACCAAGGTCTGACTCAGTAGAAGGCAGCTTCCTAGGTTCCTAGAAAGCTGCATTACTGCTTAACTAACAGCCTGCATTAATTCTTTCTCTGGGTGTCAGGTAGGGATGGGAACATGAACCCCAATTTTTCTGGTCTTATCAAACCATTTTGCTTCCCATGAAATTTTGCCAGTGTTTTTCCTGAGTGAGAACTTCAACATTTTGCTTTAGGCTCAATATGGTGGCAACATACTTTGCAGGGGAAGAGTTTGCATAGTTGGAGGCATTCCTTTCATAAGAATACAGCCCTTGTGGGTCATCTCTCTCTCCCTCCATCACCTTTCTAGAATTACACATCGAGTTGATTTCCACTATGTGCACTGTTTCTTCTACCCTTATTAATTTCCCAGTATTTAGATTATATCTCTCACTGTTGCTGGCAGTTCCCTATTTTTAATGATCTGTACTGGGACCAGCAGCACCTGGTGTGAACTCATCCCACTGAGACCCAGCTATCCAAGTATAATTAAGAGTTTGCTTTTCAAACTTTTCTCTCCCTGCTTTTCCCTTCATAAGAGAAGGTGGCTTCTCACATAACATTTTTTGCATTCAGTGGCCCCATGGGAAATGGGCTACAGATTTGCTTGTTTACTGCTTTGCAAGTTGTTGAGCTGATCTCCCTACTTCAGTCACATCTCCAGGACCCATTAACCGAGAGCTGGCAACACGCCTGAACCCAGGGGTCCCCCACTGCCCTGCTGAATTCAAGGCATGTTTGCACACCATGTTACCACTGAGCTAGTGCATCGCTAAAAAGCAGGAAATGCATCAGCAAAAAAGAAAAGAAAAATGACCAAAGAGGGCACATATTTGTATGAAATCTGCATATGGTCATTTATATGTCTAGCTTAAATAGAAATAATACAATTTCACATGTTACAGCCTTTCAGATATTTAAATACAGCTATCATATATCCCCTTAACTTTCTCATCTCCAGACTAACTATACCCAGCTCCTTCAACTGTTCCTCTTTGGACTTGGTTCCCAGAAGTCTCACCATCCTTGTCACCACCGTAAATAAGACTTGGCAGAACCACTGCTGTCAGAGAAGGGGAGGAGGAAATCAGAGCAATGTGGCAATTTTAATTGGGGGTTTGGAGACTGGTCAGAAGGAGAAGGTGGGGCAGAGACGCCATCTATTCTTGACTCATAAGAGCCGTGGATAGAGGTTGGAAACCTATGGGGAAAAGTTGAATTAAAATGTGGGGAGTCCCTAGGTCTGTGTGTAGTCCCCATGCAGCTGCACAGATTGTGTTTATGAAAATGTCCAAATGCTCTGCTACAAATGGCTTAATTGCAGAAGGATCTTTCAGGGAGTCATAGTTTATAGTAAGAGCAATGAGTTCTATTCTACTTCCTGCAAGGTACCAGGAGGATACTGTTTTGCATTAAGAAGAAAACAGCACATCACTCTTCCTAGTAACTGCACCTCCCTGAAAGATTCTTCTGCAATTAAGACATTCTCTAATTGGATTACTTTGACATCTTCACAAATAGTCTCCCAGTAGATGGGGTCTCGGGTTAGGCAGAGGACAGAGAGAATGAGAGAAATGAGGACTATGCAGTCCCTTCCAGATGCAAACCATAATCATGAAGTGCCATAACACAGAAATGTTAAGCACAAAAATAATTAGCATTTCTGATTACTGCTCAGCTCTAAAGTGGGGCAGTTCACATATATTCCACTCCCTTCTCATGCATCTCATTTGATTTTAAAAGAAATGTTCTACCTTTTGGTCAGTACTAAGGTTGTTACTATTCTGTTCTACTAATGGGGGGAATTGAGGCTTGCCAAAAGATAATCTACATAGAAAATTCATGACTGGGAATGAATTTCCCTGGTCCACATTCCCTAGTATCCCTAGTCCATATTCCACACTCTGTATACTACACCACACTTGTTTTGACACCCTGCAAAGAGCCTACAACCAATGTAGAATATTTTGAATAGGTTTTTCCTTCCTTTATAATAACGGAGGCACCAGGCGAGGCTCATGGCCATTTCTCAAGGGCCAGCGTCTGATTGAGATGAGCTATTATGGTTCTCATCCAGACCTGAAATAAATGGTATGATGTAATAGATTCTAACATACCCAAGTTTCATGTTGGCATTTAATATGGGGCATGCTTCTGTCATTCCACCACATATTTGTATCCAGGAATGAAGAGAGACCTGTTCAGCATAACGAGGAGTAGACTGAACATACTGGAAATCAATAGGGCATATGAGAATTAAGTTAATCAGTTACTGTGCACCGAGCTTTATCCTGGGACTGGGGTGAGCCCCAGCCGTCAGGGCCGGCGTCAAGGGTAGGCATGGCTGGGCACCTGCCAAGGGCCCACACCCCAGCAAGGGCCTACTGACGAGCCCCCTGGATTTGCTCCTCCTCTTTGCCATGGCAACCTGCTTGTTCACCTGCCTCTCACTCTGACTCAGACAACGGTGCTGGCGAGGAGGAGGAGGAGGAGCAGGGGAATGGAGATGCCACCGCCTACTTGCTCATTGGCTCTCTGCCTGTCAAGCAAGCAAGTGGTAGCAATGATGAGAAAGAGGAGGAGGCAAAGAGCAGCTGGTGACCATGTGGTGGGAAGGTAGACTCACGGAGAGAGGGGGCCCACTGAGGGCCCTAACAAAACTGTAGCCAGCACTGGCCAGCCCTTTGTCACCACTGCCACTTGTTAACAGGTAAAGATAGCAGAGGTTTTTTAAACCAAAGTACATGTTGTATATCCTGACAACTTTCAATCCAGTTCCCCATAATTAGTTACAGCTCGGCATTGCCAGACGAAATGAGGGGAGGGATGAGGCAAATGCAGCTCTAACAACACATTTCTGTATTTTTTTAAGAAGGCGATCCAAATAATCTACAGTAGGGCATTGGCCTATTGACACAAGGCACAGCCTCCAATTACTGCCGTTAAAGAACAAAAACAAACTGTGTTAATGGTTTCCAGGGTGTGCTTGATGCAGCAAAAATAATTCCCCAACGCAATGCATTGATAATGGTAAGCTGAAAGGAAATTTACAGATAACGGTAGCCTGCTGTGCGCAGACGCAGAGTTGAGCAGGTCACTTCGGTCCCAACAAACAAAAATGCACCCCTGGTGCACACCCTTCCTTGTATTTTTAGGGCTGAGCATCAGTACCCCCAGATTAGAGGTGGGCGTCCTCTGGGACCACCCCTGACTCCGGCTCGGTGGACGCCACTGCTGTTGCCCTCCGAAGTGGGCCGAAAGCTGGCAAACGCGTCGTCCCGCCGGACTTTCCGCTTCCCATGTGGGCTGCTGTTTTTAAGGAGAAAAATGCCTTGCGATATGTCAAAAGCGGCTGCATTGCACAAATTGTTGAAATTACGGCCGCTTTAGGCGTATCTTCTAAGGCACTTTCTGTGCACCAGCTGCCTTCCCTCCAGGAACTGGAAGATCGCTTCCCCGGCTCGACTTGGGAGAACGTGAGTCGAGCTGGGGAAGAGGCAAGCAGGATGGAGTTTGAGGGGGGGGTGTCGAGCCCGGCTACTCCGCCGGATTCCCCCCCCCTCACACATCCCTGCCCCAGATGCATGTTGGGGGAAAAGATGGTGGTTGTGGTAGAGCCACTCAGCCCAACATGGCTCCTTTCAGCATCGGTCCTTTGGGGGGTTGGGGGGAAAGGTCATGCCTGGTGGTATGTTTACACTTTTGTTTCACTGGTTAAAAAAGAAAGAAGAAAGAACTTGGCTCTGTAATTTTAGAGCTAGATTTCACACTGATAACCGCTGGAGAAATCTAGAGAAATGTGCTGTAAGTGAAACATTTACTGGAGCTCCACATGGGGTGCATTTTGTGTTGTTGTGACGAAGTGACGGCTCAACTCTGCTGCACAGCATGGCTAACCTTTATCTGGAAATTTCCTTTCAGCTACCATTATCAATGCATTGCTTGGGGATATTTTTGCTGCAGCAAGCACACCCTGGAAACCATTAACACAGTTTGTTTTTTTTCTTTAACGGCAGTAATTGGAGGCTGTGCCTTGTGTCAATAGGGCCATGCCCTACTGGAGATTATTTGGATCTCCTTCTTAAAAAAATACAGAAATGTGTTTTAGACTGCATTTCCTCATCCCTCCCCTCATTTTCTTCTGCAATGCCGAGCTGTAACTAATTAGGGAACTGGATTGAAAGTTTGTCAGGATATACACTGTACTTTGTTTAACCTCTGCTATCTTGTACCTTTTAACAAGTGCAGTAAAATGACAAATGATATCCCTAGAGGCAGATTCATCCCCCATTCAGATATCTACACCATAGCCTTTCAGTTGCTTCCATTTCACAACCAGTGCTAGTATTTGAAAGGCTGTTCCCTGCTTCCATAGCGCTGTTACAAAATACATACCTGCTGTATACTGTCTGACCATTGTGGTGTCTAGCCCACATAGGGACAACCTGTGGCTTGCAGGCTGCCCTCTGTGTGGCCCATCAGCCCCAGGGTGCCATGTCCACTTTCCCACCACCCCGCTGATCAGCTGAAGAGTGGGTGTACCTGATCTGAAATTGTATTTTAATGCTTGCTGTTTTGTTTGGTTGAAGGAATGGGTGATATTGAGAAATAATAGACTTTTAGAATTAGAAGGGCATGATCTAAGGTTTGGATGGTATGGATATTTGTGGTATGACAAAGCTAAGGTTATGTAGATTTCAAGAACCACTATATCAGAAGATCGTTATTAAGAGTTTGGAACAAATGTAAGCCTAGGTTATGCCCAAAATTACCCTTATGGATATCACCCCAAGAGGCACTATACAGGAAAGAAATGACAAGCAATGAGAACTGGTTAAAATACCGAGAAATATTGGAATCACGTCAGGGAACACATTGGATTAAAACACGGGATTGTTTAGTAACAGAAGGTTATAACTTACATTGGTTTTCATACATGCAATTATCAGAGAGATTTAATGTGGATAAAAGAATGTATGATATAGAACAGGATAAGTCTGAAGTTGAAATACAATTGTGTACAGGTGATGACCACGTAATTGCAAAAATGTATAAATTTCTGCTGAAGTTTGGGACAGAAGAAGAACAAGTTAAGGATATGATTAAATGGGCAAGGAACTTTGGATATAATATAATGATGGAACAATGGGAACGTATGTGGACTAAAGGTATAAAATTTACATTGTGTTCTGATCTTAGAGAGAATTTTTACAAGATGATGTATCGTTGGTACCTACTAACCCCTGTGAAATTGGCTAAGATGTATAAAAATGTGTCAAATGTATGTTGGAAATGTCAAAATCATGAAGGAACATTTTATCATGTTTGGTGGACATGTAAAAAAGTGAAAACATACTGGGTACAAATACACACATGGATACAAAAGATTTCAAAAGTGTATATTAAACTGAAACCAGAAATGTTCTTATTGGGTATAATGGATTTACAACTACAGAAAGACTATGGAACATTATTACAATATATGATGACAGCAGCAAGAATAATCTATGCTCAAAAATGGAAAGAAGCAGCAATACCAACTATAGAAGACTGGCTGTTCAAAATGTTGGACTTAGCAGAGATGGTGAAATTGACTTGTTTAATTAGAGATTTTTTTTTAATCTTCATTCAAGAAAGACTGGAAACCTCTGGTGGACTTCTTGGGGAGGAGGGAAAGTGACTTAATAATTTTGGGTTTTGATCTTTGAATATTGGTAAGGTGATAGAAATTCTGTGAAAATAGAGGAAACTTAGATTGAATAAGGATTGGTAATGTTTGTCAGACAATGAGGCGGAAGCCAAATACGATTTGTTTTTGTTTTGGAAAATTCAATTAAAAAAAAATGAAAACCCCAAAGTAAATATTAGTATTCCCTAATACACAAAATATCCCTTTAATAAATTAACTTGTTTAATAGTTCATCTTGTCTCTAGTCTTGGTGCCCATCTCATGCCTAAGTACCAGGCTACTAGGAGATTTTAAAGTATTCTCAGAAAATTGGTGGCAGTGGAAAAGGGTCAGCTTGAGGAACCCTGAGATATAGTGGCAGAGGGTTCCTTAGACCCTGAAATATAAGCATTTGTTAGAAATAAGAAACCACATAGGTGGGATTGCCCAGTGAAGGAGCAGTTTCCCCTTTTGTGGTGGCAGTGCCAGAGAGAAAATCCCCCATAAGCAGTGGCCCAAGTTTGGTTGAGGTTGTCCACTACAGCATAATTAGCATACTGGTGGATCCTCCCTTGTAGTGGAGAAACAACTATCTTGATCAGGATCAAGAAAGGGTGCACATGTGTGTAAATAAGTGGGTGTAAATGAGTGTGTGTGTGTGTGAGAGAGAGAGAGAGAGAGAAGGAATTTGTTTTATAGTTTTTATAATATTTTATTGTATATATACTGTCCATTTCTATATTTTTCTATGGTGTTTATCCTGTATGCCACCTTGAGACAGCTTTACCCTTAAAGGCAGCCTAAAAATAATTTCAGAAATAAATAAATAAATAAATAAATGTGTGTGTTCTGGTCCCATGCACCATGGCCCCACTCACCACCACCTCCACACGCCCATGCGGCCCTGAGTGGGTTACACAGAGGCCAATGCGGCCCCCAAATCCAAAAATGTTTGTTTATGTATTTCTTACATTTCTATACCATCCAAGAACTGAAGCTCTCTGGGTGGTTCACAACAGTTAAACTATAGAAGTTTGCTTGCCCTGATCTAGTCCAATATTGACAATGGCTGCCTGGGGGCTTGGCAGAGGTCTTTCCCCAGTATTTGTCAGCTGATCCTTTAGCTGGAGATGGAAACTGAGGCCTTCTGCATGACGTCTACTGCTGAACTATGGCCCCTTCCGAAGCTACTCTCCGTGCTTTCTTTCTAAACATTTGGTGGATTGATTGATTGATTGATATTGATTGCATTTGTTAGTTGTCCCATAACCCAAGTTCTCTGGGCAATATACAATAAATGATTTGAAAACAGAAAGCCCATAGTACAATTCAATGCAGCAGTAAAATGGCATATGATGGCATTTTAATGGCACATGATGTGACATGTCAGCTGTTCAAACAGGTCTAGTCATCAAACAGGTCGCATTTAACGAGCCTAGTTTTTTTTATTGAAGTTGTTTTAGTTGTTTTAAACTGTTTTTAAATTTTGTATATTGAAATTTTATGCTGTATTTTATTGCATCTGTATTTGGAGCTCTATTTTTATTACAGTAATACCTTGGATTGCAAGTAACTTGGTTTGAGAGCGTTTTGCAAGACAAGCAAATTTTTAAATATTTATTTATTTATTACTTGATATACAAGCGACGTCTTGCAATACAAGTACTGTAGTACGGCTTAAATTAAAAATCTCTGTACAATTTTTTTGGGGGGGGATTTCGTTTTGATATAAGAGTGTTTTGGATTACAAGCACGTTTCTGGAACGAATTATTTCATTTCATATTTTTCATAAAATAGAGTTGGAAGGAGCCTACAAGGCTATCGAGTCCAACCCCCCTGCAGAATGTAGGAAACTAGAGGAGGGGGTCTCCCATCCAAGTAATAACCAGGCCTGCCTGACCCTGCTTAGCTTTCCACACTCAGACAAGACTGTATTGTATCTGTGTTTTATGAATTGCTGTGAAATGCCGAGAGAGCTTTGACTATTGGGCAGTATATCAATGAAAATAATAATAATAATAATAATAACAACAACAACAACAACAACAACAACAACCAGACCAGAACTAAAGCTGAGAATAAACATAATACCACCCCAAATAATGTGAGCTAAACAACAGAGAGCTAAAATCAGTCCCATGGCCAATGGTAAGGCTCATAGAATAGAATCATAGAGTTGGAAGGTGCCTATAAGGCCATCGAGTCCAACCCCCTGCTCAATGCAGGAGAACAGGTGTGGGCAGCCCAGGCAGTCACCCATGCAAGCACTGACCTGGCTCATACCTGCTTAGCTTCAGCATGTGGCCTGCGTTATGTGCTCTCGACACCACCTAGATTATGGGAGATGTAGCCCAAAACGTCTGGAGGGCACCAGGTTGCCTACCCCTGTCTTAAACATTGGGTGATTTTGTCCTATCCTATCAAGTGCAATGATTTTAAAAAAAATAGTTGTCATTAATGCCCATGGCAGAGTTAACTAGCATTTTTAGGCTTCATAGCAGATTTTTTGACTGGCATGTATCTTTTCCTAAGCTTAAACACAATTGTTTGTAAAATGTTGTATGCACAGCCTTTCCTTTCTAGAATGAGTCTAGTGTTTCATAAGATGGCTTTCTCAATCACTTTGTACTTCCCTTATTTATGTATATTTTTCTTCCTCCTTCTGTAATTCTTTTTTATATCTCAGCCTTTTACAATGTTCTCCTTTGTGTTCTTTCTATACTGTAATCACTTCCTCATCATAATTCTCACTTGCTACTATGTGATGGTGTTTTTTTTTTGTCCCCATGTTGCTTTGATTTAGCTCTTAACTCTGAAATAGTTCCATTTTTATCAGTGACCTTCTATTATTATTATTATTATTATTATTATTATTATTATTATTATTATTAAAAAAAAAACATTGATGGCACTGCCATGGCAGAGTCTGTTCTTCTAAACCACATTTCCAGCTAAAAAAAATGAAGCTGCAAGGAAATCACATCTGTAAATTTTAACTGGGTTTGACTGAAAGGTTCAGTGTAGCCTCTTCTTCCTGGAGATAATACATTTCCTCTAAACTGACTGTCATTTCTGTCCTCTTCAGAAGCACGGAGATAATTATTTCAGTCAGTTTAGACAAGACTGGTGATTTACTTGACCATAGGTGCTGATTCAACTTCCTACACTCCATGGGAAAATGTATGCAGGCAGAAGAAATTACATTACCTGAAGCTTGTTAGTTGCAGAAAGCAAATTATGGTCCAGATGAAGGATTGGAGAATGTGTATACTGTATAGAAATAGCCATGCTTTGCAAATGGTTGCAAAAACAAAAATAAATTCTAGTAGAACCTCAAAGTAATAATAATAAAAAAAACCCTCAAGATTGGGCTATTCATAACTCTGAAATTATTCCTTTTATCTCTAGACACTCCTGTTGGGTCGCTGTCCTGTACCTGTTGTCTTATGGAAGAGAGGGATACTCATCATGTTCATTTGAAACAAATCAACATCTGCCTTGTGAAGAAGTCTTTCACAACCTGCCATAGGGTTCAGATGAGATCAGACACTTCCCTCTAAGCAGATGCCACAGGAGCAGGGGCTTTTTGTGTCATTCTGCAATTGAAGGTTTCTGTAAGGGTCTGATCTATTCTCCTCCTGCCATCATGTGTCTTCTCCTGCCATCAGCACGATTCTCCTCCTGCCATCATGGTGTCTTCTAGCAAGCTAGATGTTTGCAACTTGCCTGAAATATTGTGGTCAGTCT
This sequence comes from Shinisaurus crocodilurus, assembly GCA_021292165.1. NCBI lineage: Eukaryota > Metazoa > Chordata > Lepidosauria > Squamata > Shinisauridae > Shinisaurus > Shinisaurus crocodilurus. The sequence continues at coordinate 12,918 of JAHFWL010000935.1, forward strand.
AGGGATGGGTGAGAATTTGGCTGGGTTTGCTTTTTTTTGATAAAAACTTAACAACAAAATTTGCACATTCCTTCATAAATGGCCGGGGAAAACTTGAGTTGTGTGTTTTTTTAATGAATGTAGAAGAAAGCAAAATTGATGGATTCATCTATCCAGGCAGAGGGCTTTGAGTGCTTAGCTCTTCAAAGTTTGGGTTTGAATGCCTATGTATTCAACTGTGTTTGTGGTGCTGAATTAGGATGGCCACCTTCCCCCCCCTGACAGACTTCTCATCTTTAACAGCTTCAGAAGAGTCATAGAGACTGGTCCCTAAATCCCATTGCACAATGGATTCCTCCAGACAGCCTTGAGCCCTCGGATTCCCACTGCCCAATAAATGCAAAAAATGAGAGCCACGATGAGATTGTATATAATCATCCTGAAGTAACACAGAGTAAGGGGGAAAGCCTATATTGATCTAAGGGCTCCTTTCTTAAGAAAGTAAGAACTGCCTTTCCGAATCAGACCAGGTTCCATCTAATCCAAGACAAGCCATAATTAAAGGTATACTGCTGAATCCATGGAAGTTCTTTTTATCTAGTGCCCTCACACTCTATTTGTAGGATTCCCAGAGTCTTCTCCTGGTGGGCCACCGGGGAAACAGGATGCTGGACTGGGTCAGCCTTTGATCCGTTCTAGCAGGTCTCTCCTTATTTTAGCTATCATTTTAGCTTATTTTAGCTATTTAGTCTTTGAGAGTCTTATCCTCTATAAACTAGTCTAATTCTTTTAAAAGCCATAAATACTAATAGCCATCATCACACCTTGTAGCAATGCATCCCATCAGTTAATTATGTGTTGTGTGGAGAAGTATTTAGAACATAAGAAGAACCTTACTGGATCAGACCAAAGGCCTATCTAGTCCAGCATTCTGTTTGCGCAGTGGCCAACCAGCTGCCTATGGGAAAGCCACAAGCAGTAGGACATAAGTGCAATAGCACCATCCCACTTGTGCAACTCATATACAGAGGCATACTGCCTTCGATACTAGAGGTAATATCTTGACCAGTAGCCATTGATAGCCTTATCCTCTGTGAGTTTGTCTAATCCCTTTTAAAGCCATACAAATTGGTGGCCATCACTATGTCTTGTGGCAGTGAATTCCATAGTTTAACTATGTGCTGTGTGAGGATGTCCTTCCTTTTATCTGTCTGTCCTTCCTTCTCTTTGCCCAGAATGGAATGATATCCCCCTACCCAAGTTCATTTATTTCTCTCTGCACATTGTCTTCACATTATCAGCATTTCCCACAATTTTTTCTACTCAATCGTCCTTTTTCCTAAACTACAAAGTCCCAACATCTGAAACTTTCTTTCCCAGAAAATATTTTGCAATGCCCTGATAACGTTTATAGCATTTTTATGTATCTTTTCCATCTGCCAGAATGGCACACAGTATTCTAAATATGAAATACATCATAATGACATTATTATACTTCCTGTTTTATTTTCAGTACCTTTCCTTCATTCACCAAGACTGAATCATTCCCCAAGACTGAATTTGCCTTTCCTCCTGCTGGTGCATCACACTGAGCAGGTATTTTCCATAAATGTAGTTTCTCTGTCCCCCTCTTTCCTGGGTACTTACTACAATGAATTGAGACCTAGTTTCAGCTTATTTCAGCTTCTACTTAATTAGTGTAAAAAACACACATAGTTGCATGTTGTTGAATCATAGAATCATAGAAAAGTAGAGTTGGAAGGGGCCTATAAGGCCATCGAGTCCAACCCCCTGCTCAACACAGGAATCCAGGTCAAAGCATCCCTGACAGATGGCTGTCCAGCTGCACCTTGAATGCCACCAGAGTGGGAGAGCCCACCACCTCCCTAGGTAGTTGGTTCCATTGTCTTATTGCTCTAACAGTCAGGAAATTTTTCCTGATGTTTAGGTGGAATCTGGGTTCCTGTAACTTACTTTAGCCCGTTATTCTGTGTCCTGCAAACTGGGATGATCGAGAAGAGATCCTGGCCCTCCTCTGTGTGACAATTATGCTACAATTATGTTGTAGCATAGTTGGGGCAGTATCCAACGGTGTCATTCCACAAACTCAAATAGCTCTAGTGGGCTCCGCTGAATCTTTCCATTGCGCAAGCGGTTGCCCACTTCGCTTGCGCAGCCAGTTGTGCAAGGAGTTGCACAAGAGTTATATGCAATGAGTTGCTCAAGCATAAAGCACAATTGCTTGTGCAGCCGCACTTGTGCAAACATAACTTTAGTTGGATTCTTCTCTTGCACATAGCTCAGAACCCAGTTTCCATTGGTTCAACATCATTTGTGCTAACGGAATGACACAGCTGGGTACTGCCCTTGGTTATGTAAACAAGTCTGGATTAAGTAAGTGGGTGATTGATAGACCTATTTTTATATTTTGAGCATGCATCTTTTAAAGTTCTACTGCTAATATTCCAATTTTGTTTTCCTCTTTCCATGTTTGTTTTTGCCATCTAAAAATCACTTGTTGTTTCACAATATTATGGGACTTTGGCTTACAATACAAGTTGCCAAGCTCCTTGTGACCATCAAGGTGGCTAACAGGATATTCTAGGAACACTACACCATTTGTATTTAGGCCTCCTCTGTGAAGGGGGCAAACCTTGGGCACTGAATTTTGTTAGGGTGGACAGCTATGAATCACCAAAAAAAGAAGAAACACATAACCAAAAAAGAGGACAAAAGAGGACAGTGATTTACATAAAATTTGCACCCGCAAATGTATCAGCATAGATGCATATTTAGAAATAATTATTATCATTTCAATAGAAATGCAGTACATCACACCACAGTGTGACCAGGTGGCCTGTGACCAGGTGACCTGTGTGCTTGCCCAGCCTGTTCACTCTTCTGTCCAGGTGCTAACTGGTGATGGGCAGTTCTTATTGTTCTTATCTTCAAACAGCCCTTCAAGCAGAGGACACCTTCAGATTACAGTCCTTTGGTAGTTTTTCAAATAGAGGACTGTCCTCTGTAAAAGACAACACATGGATACCCCAAGATCCCCCTATAGATTCAAAGGTACCCCATCCCATCTATGGCCCTGTTGACAATATTGCACCTCACAACAGATTCTTAAACCACTACAATGCTGAATTTCATGCTGAAAAGTTTCTGCAACATGGAATTCAGCACTGCACAAATGCTTCTGAAAGTTGTGGAGATATGCAGGCTAGCAGGAAATGACCTTGCTCATAGTGTTAGCATATCCCACTAAGACACAACACATTCCACAGAACTTCCAGAACGTTACACAGGTGAGCCAGTTAGGGTTGGGAAGCAGAAACACACACAAAAACCGTACCTTGTGGGTGTATGAGTTCTCACATAAATCCTATTCGGACCTGTTCAAAGGTAACGTCACAGGCAGTCTATGACCTGGTTCACATGACATGACAACACAACCCACCATGGGTAGCACTGAAAAGGTGGAGAACACGGAGAAAGTGTCATTTCAGCACTTAAAGTGAGAGGATTACATTGCTAAGGGGGAGATATTGTCTCTACCCACCCACTTTTGATGCCCCTACTTTTGCTGCTTCTCCCCTTTAACATGGCTTTCCCATTGACAACTCAGCAATTGGTCCCTGGCAAGTGTGCACAAATTAGCCTATTCACAGTCTCACCTTGTCAGTCTGTTACCTATTCCACTTCACAGCTCTATTTGACAGCCAAAACAGACAAGGAAATTGATCAGGCAAGACTGCACATATCAGACAGCCGTTAATGCGTATTTGCGAAAGACCGACAACAGCAGCAACAACAACAACAAACACAGTTGCATAATTTTCTGGAACCGTTTTTTTTAAAAGGGTGGCAAGTGATGGCCACTCCAAAGTGCTCCTTGGCATCAGTGGAGGGGCAGTCCCTGCCGGCAGCACAGCAGAGATTGTGAAGAGTAGCAGGGGGGTTTGCTGCTCTTGCTGAGCGGCTTTCTAGCCATTCCCCACAACCCATGAGGAACTTGCTCTCCTGGGTTCAGACAGCATGACAATCCATCGTGGCACTAACAACAACCCCTAGAACAAGCCATGGGTTCTCAGGGTGGCATGTTCCTGAAAAATAAGCCACCCTGCAGGACGTGATCTGGGTTCGGACGACACGACAACCTACCATGGCTAGTTACCCATGATGAGTTGTCGTGTCATCATGTGAACCAAGTCAATGAGTCTCCTGAATGAGTAGCCCTACAAAAGGAACAGAATAGCCAAACTTCTGTTCTGACAAAGGAACACTTTTTGAATTAAGATTGTAGACAGACCATTTAAATTATCTCTCTTTCTCTCTCTTAGTTTAATTTTGGAAGAAATGAACATTCCAGGATAGAAGCAGCATGACTCCATGAGGAATCAGCAGGAAACTGCTGGAAATTAGGAGTGGGGAAAAATTTATTCATCGTATTTTATCTCAGGGTTTACAGTGCCACAGTACAATGCTATGAAGCTGAGGAGCTTGATGTGTTGATATGGCTGATAGATCCTTGATCCTGAAGAGTCTCAGGCATTCTGAACTAACCAGAGGTCAATACTGAGATAAGTCAGCTCAATAAGGCTTTTAGACACTGGGAATGTTGAAGAGAGATAAGAGAAGGTAATTCAGGGAGGAATTGTCCTCCTTAGCATCCATGATGGTTGCAGACATGGATTAGGGAGGGTGCTTATGTGTCCTACTTTGCAGACCACAGTCCTCTATTTGAAATGCTGCCCTCTACTTAAAGGTGTTCTCTATTTGAAGGGCTGTCCAGTCCTTTTGAAAGATAAAGAACCATAAGAAAGGAGTTTGGCAGGGGACTTGAAGCTGCCCACCAGCAGTTGGCACCTGGAGAGGTCACCTGGCCACATTCTTTCCCGCTATGGTGAGATGTGTTACATTTCTGTTTTTAATTCTATGATTCCTTATTTCTAAATTTGCATTGATACATATAAACTAGCATGTGCAACTTCTATGCAAATCGGTGTCCTCTTTTGCCCTCTTCTTTTGGTTCTGTGTAAGTGGCCACCCTAACGTGGAGACTCAGGTAGGGGCAATCTGTTGACTTGTGCTCTTTTTATTCATCGTATTTTTATCTCAGGGTTTACAGTGCCACAGTACAATGCTATGAAGCTGAGGAGCTTGATGTGTTGATATGGCTGATAGATCCTTGATCCTGAAGAGCCTCAGGCATTCTGAACTAACCAGAGGTCAAAATACTAAGGTGCTCTTACCTTCCTTATTGCATCTAAAGATTAGACGATATAATAGTTTGAAATGGGGGGCAGCGGCGGCTCTGGTCCCATGTACTCTGCACAGCCTCTCAAAAGCTTCCTATAAGGTGATACAATTGGCAGTGGTGGGCGGTGTATCCACTCCAGGCTGTGCTCTGAACTTTCAAGGAGCTATCCATGGTGCCAGATCTATTTTTGGGGGGATATGGTTCAGCACCATGGATAGCTCCTTAAAAGTTCAGAGTACAGCCCAGAGTAGATACACCACCCCACTGACTTTGGAGCCACCAGCCTCCACTGGTAACTACTGGGCATACTAGGTGAATTGGGCAAGGGCTGCAGCTCAGTGGCAGAACATGTGCTTTCTGCGTGCACAAGGTCCTAGCTTCCATCCCTGGCATCTCCAGGTAGGGCTTCAGTCGGAAAGCCTGGTCTGCTGCTGCCAGTCAGTGCAGACAAGAGGGAGCTAGAGGGACCAGTGATCTGACATGGTATAAGGCAGCTTCCTATGATTTATGCCTCATCTGTTCCTGAAACAAGTAGCCAAACATGCAGGAGCCAAACATGTCACGCAGAATAAATTGAAAGTGGACATGGTGATTGGCATATGTGAGGGTGGTCTGGTGATGATTCAGGAGCACTTCTCAAGCAGGTCTTATTCAAGGTCCAAGTTTCATCAAAGGGCTTTGTGTATTACCCCAGGGGCCTGGTCCAGCCAAGGCACCTCAGTTTAGATTCGAGGATAATCAGGAAGAAACAAAATCACCTGTGTGAATGATAACATTCAGTTTATTGAATACAGTGATAAGATATGGATGCAGATTATCAATAAACAAGCAAAAGAAAAGCTCACACATGTCCCTCCAGTTGCAGGCTGAGGCTTCCTAATACAACAGAGGTCACTCCTGGGGCACTAGGTAGGTTGCTTGGACACTTGCACGCTCCTCGTCCCAAGCAGAAAGCCAAAGTGCAAACTAACAAGCTAAGGTTTTTGTTGGTGCCACCCTAAATTCCAGAGCATGCCAGAGGCTGCTAGAAGAAGCTGCAAAAAGCTGACAGTGGGAAAAAGGAGGGAGGGCAAGAGAAGACCCAGAAATCCCAGAAGGGTGTATAAACATCCTTATCTCAAGGATGAGGTAAGGAATTCGCGGCAGCTTGCAGCTGAGGCCCCTCACGACCCTGCAGGTTTCTCACAGCAATTAAACTAAACAAATGTCCATTGCTTTTATGGCTGCACTAAAGGCCTGTGCTGGACACTGTGAACAGTTCATACGAACTCCTCGTCAGAATGTCTTCCGGTTATTGATCCGAATACAGGCAGGCTTACAAATGAAAAAGAGCTTAATTCATGTCTGGTTTAAAAATAAAAATAAACTTTACATCCTGATCCTGTGAGATATTATGCTGATGTGGCAGCTGATTGGTTTGAATGCTGGATTTGCAGTATCCTCATGCAGACACTGGGACAATTCTAGCCTCACCATCAGCCATGGTGTCCCTGATGTGCAGCAGAGAAGTTACGGGGCGGAGTCCTTCTTCACCCATTGTGACATCCTATGAACTGGGCCTGATGTGATGTGCCCTTGTCAATATTACATGATGGCTGAGTGAATATAATACCATGGCCTGGTTCATGCGTTGGCACTGCAGCAGCAACCCGTGCATCGTGGCAGAAGAGGGAAGGGTGGTGCCCCTCCTCTCCCCCATGCACTTCAAAGAACGTGTGAGCTGGGAGCTCCAGAATAACATCCAGTCATGTGGAGGCCTCATTCGCACAGTTTCTCTTTCTTGGAAAAAGAAAGGGAGAGAGAGAGAGAGAGAGAGAGAGAGAGAGATTGTATGTGTGGAACTTCCATGCTCAAAGCAAAGGCCAACTTGGGCCACTCCATGACATCCGTCATAAAGCCAACCCATAAATGAGTACCATCTATAATTCCAATGCCATGTTGATAAGGGCTGGCAGGTGATCTAAAACAAACTGACAGGAGCTGCCATTTTGTGCCTTTCAACTGTGCCTTCACTGTGCTTGATGCATGCCACCATATTTCTCCCTACAAGTATTTCTGAGAAAAATAGTAGTTGCTGCATGTCGTATTCCTCAATTGTTTGCCCTTTATTCATAGGAACAATTCAATGCAAACTTCTGCCCTCCCATTAATAGCCACTAACTTCATCCAGTGATAAGAAAACTTGATTTAGTTCCTGAATTACCACAGCTCAGAGCTTCTTGGAGCAACATTGTCTAATAGTTCAGGGTTGTGTGAGCCGTTATGGTACCTGAATAGGAACAATGGCAGTATCATTTTTCCCTCCCTCAAGCTTCTTGTGGGAAAGAACCAATTTGGCACATAAAGACAGACACATATAAATAGCTAAACTGAATAATCCAATGATGCCATACATCTCAGAAATGAGCATCTGAGGAATCAATAAGAATTGAGATTGGAAAAAGAATATATATATATATATATATATATATATGTCTGCCTAGGAGTTTTATTTATTTGGGCTTCTCAGGAGAAATGTGAAGTGAAAATCCAGGCTGACCTCAAGTTGTGAGGGAACAGATTCGGAACACGTTTAGTGGAAGGGAAGGGAGGAAATAATAATAATAATAATAATAATAATAATAATAATAATAATAATAATACCTGAAAAGCCACCATGGTTTGATGAGGTGGCGCAACACCCCAGCAATCCTTGAGAAGGTCAGTTGGCACACTAGGCCCAGTTCTGAGAGCTTTCCACAAGAGAGGTGGACAGCAAGACCTTGGGGAAGCTGATAGAAGGATGGGTGATGCAACCAGCAAGCCAGGCAGTGATGTCATCACAGGGTGATGCCCAGTAGAGGGAAAGGAAATAAATGGTGCTTCTAGAAAAAGGGGCAAAAGCAGCTTTGGGAACACTGGAAGAAAACTTGGAGATGGAGAGAGCACCTTAAAAACACAGGAAGAGCTGTGCTGGATCAGACTATCCAGCATTCTATTCATGATGTGGCCAACCAGATGCCCATTTTATTTATTACATTTATACCCCGCCTTTTTTCCTGCAAGGAACCCAAGGTGGCTTACATAATCCTCCTCTCCATTTTATCCTCACAACAACCCTGTGAGGTAGGTTAGGCTGAGAGGCAGTGACTGGCCCAAAGTCACCCAGTGAGTTTCGTGACCGAGCAGGGATTAGAACCCGGATCTCCCGAGTCCCAGTCCAACACTCTCACCACTACGCCACGCCGGCTCTCTTGCCCATGGGAGTCATGATGGCAACGGAGGTGGTTGTTTTTATCAGAGCTCCGTGCCTGTTTTAGTATTTTAAAACTTGTTAACTAGTCTGCTCCAGCCGTTGCATTTTAATTTTAATTTTATTATTGTGTGCTTTTTGGGTTTTATTTTAAGGCTTTTGTGTTTTAATCTTGCTGACCTCGCTGCTAAATGCGAAATGCTGCTGGAGGTCTGTTTTGTTTGGAGTTTCTTTGGCTGCTATGTTTAATAATAATCAACAAACAATAATAATTGTTTGGATCAATAATCCAAAAAAAACAACAAAAAAACAACTACATCTAACATTATCAAGTCTCCCTCCTAAGAACCTACTAAGAACACGGAGGAAACTATATTTACGGAGGCTTGAACTATTACCCTTGTTTGTTTTGGCTCCGGCTTCTTACAAGGCCACAAGTAGCTTCAATCTGCTGATATTGAAGAGAGAGAGAAGAAAATCTACTACGGACTGGAGTGAGTCACGTTCTTAATTTTACAAATTTATCCTACCTAGAGGAGATAGTCAGAACATACTGTTTTAACTGTTTAATCTACTATAAATTGCTACAAGCTTTTAAAGGGAAAATGGTGCTTACAAGAAAGGGATATCATACGCTGGGTATTATACCTTCCCCTAAGAATATTTCTCAAACTCGGAAAAAAGGGGCAAAAAGACAAACAAAGAAGATTACACAATACCTCTCACCTGCAGGTCCTGGTGTGTCCTCAGAAGCGGAGATGGAAGACAAGTGTAGGAAGAAAAAAATTCTTCCCAATCCCTTTCATCCCTGACCTTCAACCCCTGAGCTGGATTGGTCTTTGGACCTTAAAGGCAACAATTTCAGGCCAAACGAGGTTGAGGACATGCCTAGCTTAATCTGGCTTTGGAATTGGCCTTGGCAGAGAATTCAAATCTTAAGAGGACTTCAGTGCATTCTAAAAAAAATATTTCCAGTCAAATATAACAACATCAAAACAAAATATGGAATCTGCAGACAGCAATGAGCCTGTAAACGTGAATGAACACCTCATATGTGATGACAAAGTTATGGGGGAAGGCTTAACACTAGTGGGATGGCTTCTTATGATATCACAGGACATCGAACATATTAAAACGTTTCTGTCAGTGAGCAACAAACTTCTTACTATTCTGATAGAAATACAAAAAAAGATTGGGGTAGAGCAGGTGGTTAGAGACAAGGTAGAGCCCAGGTCCAGCAAATAGATGGCCCAAGTCGTTACATGCAAAAGTTCCAGCAAAAGAAAAGCTAAGAAAAAGAAGGCAAATGCACAGAAGAGTGTAAAGAAACCAAAAAATATAAAAAAATCCAAAGGTACCTCGCTTTAAGAAAATGGCCTTAGATAAATTGTTTAGTATTTTAGACAAAAATTCTAAAATGAAAACAAGTCTACAGCTTAAAAATAAAACGCCAACAAAAGGAAAAATCTCTATTGTAGACATTGAAACTCAAACGGATAAGTGTGGCTCCCCCAAGTCACATAGCTCTCCAGCCTTCCGTGCTCAAACCCAGGAATTGGATTCGAAGACCCGTGGTCTAATATCCTCTTGGTTACTAAAGTACCCCAACTAATGGTTTAAATGGAAAGCCACGAACTTAGTCTTGAATCGAGACAAGTTGGTTCTAATAAACTACCCTAAACTCAAGGGATTTCTGCCGCAAAAGGACCGCAAATCCCATCTGCTGGAGATTTTGGAGATAGCCCTCCCAAGTATGTTTAAAGAATCAGATATAGTTTCAGTGGAATATCTCTTTTATAATTATATTAATGCTCGCGCTGTTGTGTCATTTAAAAGTCAGGATAGGACCAGCGGCCAGCCTATTATATAAGTACAGGGATGTCCTGCTAGAAATGGTATACTTGTATCAAGATATTTCAAAAATATTGCGTCTCCTCAAGCACTTGTAATACCTCCTACTACTAATAAGAACGGTAATTGGAGGAGTAGGACTATTTAGCTAATGATTTGATTGATTAGATTTTGCTGAAGATGCCTCTCTTTTTGAATTAATGGCGTATGCACACAGAAGCAAAAAGGTCATAGTGATGCCTGTGATTTTGATTTAGTGCAATTCCCAGGCAAGGGGAAGGAGTTCCTTCAAGGAAGAAGAAAAAACGTTTGGTCACCTCCCCTTGATAGTACAAAAGGAAATCTTGACAAACCTGGAACACCTTAAATCCCATCTGCTGGACATACAATTAAAGAAGAGAGGAGATTTCACTTACTAAGGAGACGACAGGGCAGACCCTTTTTTGAGCAAGGAACCCCTGAAGGAAATAAGAATGAGGGTGAAGGGGAATATTCTTCAAATAAAGTTCACTCTCTCCTATTGAGTACAATTTCGTTGTGCCAACAAAGTCACCCATGTCTTCGGTGGAATGGACACAAAGAAGATTCCTCGCCCCAGATGAACTTGGACAGTCAGCCTTATCCTCTGGAAACCAGACTATTGCTGTTAATAGAGAATTATTTTTCCCTTCAGCAGGGGGAGGGTCTGTATACCTGGATAAAGGAGGGAAGCTAAATCAAATAGTAGAGCTTGATTGACCCAGTGCTGACCTCGACAATATCCCAACCCCTTGCACAACGTAGATTTAGCAGAGCAATCCAATAACTTAGTAAGTGGCAACAATTTGTTTAAAGTTCTATCTTGGAATGTGACGGGTTGGCCTTCTAAGCTAGCGGATATAAATTTTAAAGCTTTTTGCATAAAATTTGAAATTATTTGTGTTCAGGAAACGTGGGTCACTTCCTCAGACTTTCCCTCCCTTCCTGGATATGTAGTTTACTCCCTCCCTGCTATAAAAACGAAGGTTAAAGGTCGACCACATGGTGGCGTGGCAACCATGGTTTCTGCCGACTAACCCAACAATCTCACAAATGGACTTTGGGCACCTCACTAATATTCTTACCCTCCAAACTGTTTGACCCAGTGGGGTGAAACTTTTTTTGATTAATGTATATTGTCCTCCCCAGAATTCAAAGTATGAAAGCACTTTTAGGTGGCCTGATTTAGATTTAGTCCTCACATCGTTATAAGCTATATGCTGACCCATTAATTCTAATTGCTGGGGACATGAATGCCAGACTGGGACAAAATAATGATAAAATAGCTGAGAAATTAGGTTTAGCTCCCGAGGATCTGAACCATTTCCCAATTAAAAAACTCTAAGGACCAGGGGATCAATGAGGCCAGCCACCTCCTTTTCTCCCTAATTTATAAATTTCAACTGTTCCTATGTAATGGGTCAGATAGAGATTCTACGATCGACCTATATACATACATAGGACCCAAGGGGAAAAGTGTGATTGACTATTTATCATTTCACAAGCGGCCATTCCATTATTGCTAACTTTAAAGTTTTGATAAGACCAGAGAGTGACCATATGCCAATCCTAGTATCCTTCCTCCCTCTGTTTAGACCAATATCTTCTTTGAAAAAATTAATCTGCCTGATCACTTAACATCTCAAGGTGAAAAAAGGGTACGGTGGAGTGGGAGGGTTCATGACAATATAAATTCTTTTTTAATGTCTTCCAACGCTCTGTTATTAAGAGGCCAACTTTTGACCCAACCAGACCCCTTGGAAATATTTGATAAACTTGTAGAAGCAATTAGACCTCTTGTGGTCAGTTCCAAACCTATGTATCCAATTAGACAACCCAATCATGGCTGGTTTGATATACAATGTGCTACTCAAAAGCGCACCCTAGCCAGGGCTATAAGAAAATTAAATGGGAAGATTCACTAGAAAATTATAGGCTTTTTATACATCTTCGACGAGTCTATAAAAATTTACTCAGGGAAAAAAGGGCAGAATACATATGTCAGTCATGGATGGATTTAGGACAGGCACTTGTCGAAAGGGATTCATCTAGGTTTTGGGCTTTGGTGGCAAAAGGGACAAGAAATGTTCATAGTCCCAATCAGGGCTTTTTTTCTGGTGGAACTCACTGGAACTGAGTTCCAGCACCTTTTCTTCTATTAATTGCATTACAATTTAATCGCCATCTACTCCCGAGGAAATGTAATCCAAGAGTTCCGGTACCTTTTTCTCCAGAAAAAAGCACTGGTCCCAATGATAACCAAATCACCTCTGCACAATGGCAGGCCCTCTTTTTCTCTTTTTCACCAGTCTTCTGGGGTCCTTCTGAACCCTATTATAGCCGGCCCTACTGTGTTTTCAG
>JAHFWL010000936.1:0-61986 GCA_021292165.1 Shinisaurus crocodilurus
CTTTTCTTGCACTCCACTCTCCAAACGTCTGAGCAACCGGTTTGCTGCTAGAAACATGTTAATTGCCAACGGAGCTCATTAAGGCATGCACATGCAAAACACAGCGAGGGAGATTAAATGGACAAAAGCGCAATAATGAACTGTCAACAATCGAGCCCATCTACAAGACCAGGAGCACTCAAGAATGAGGCATTTAGAGGCAACAAAGGATTGTCTGGGACAGGAAGAAAGGACGACCTAGACTTTTGTTGAGTCAACACAATTGATTACAAATGAGAGATTAACAGGATAGCTTCAGAGTTTTTTTGAAGGAGGCAGAAGAGAAAAGTCCAATTAAGTCCACCGAATGTTAACTACATCGCTTTCCACAGCCAGGCCCGGAGAAATTCTCATTAAACCATCCCTGGCGATCCCCCCTTTTTTTTGGAAAGTAATTTGTCTCCCTGATGGAGCCGAGAAAGGGAGAGAAAGAAGCGCGAGTTCTTGGCACAATGAGCTTAGGAGACACACTGCAAAGAGCCAAAGGGGGAGTTAATGAGCATCTGACAAGCCGCTTGGATCTAGGCCTGGCAGAGCAGTGATGAAAAGATGGAATTGGCCAACAACTATTCTTTAGATCAAACATAAAAGGCCAATCTGAAACAGGCCTGCTCAAAGCTGGTGGGGAGAAGAAAAAAGGCCCCCGCTGCGGGGATGGAGTGGCGCCCTCAACTGCCCCTATCAGGATGCGAAATGCATTGGCATGTTGTCCGCCCGCCCTGCACCCCCCTGCCTCAATTGCTGAAGGGCGGCGCATCCTTAAGGTCTGCTTCTCTATCTTGGGCAATCCACTGCAAAGCTTCCCAATTAGGCCATGAATGGGGATTTGTGGACCCCACTACATTTTGGGCAGAGATAATAAAATTCATACACTGTTGTTTAAAAACCTTCCCTAAGTGTTGGAGATTAGGGCGAGGCCTTCAGGAAGGGGCAAAGTCTCCTTGTCGTTTAATACTGCTGGGTTCTGCCTAAGGGGGGGGGGGAGACGACAGGCTGGGAGGTGGTGTTAATCTGGATTAATCTCAGGCCTAGTAGGGCCAGATTAGCAGGTGGGTCCTGTTATTTCAAGAGCTCCGGGACAGGGAGGAAAGGTCAGCAGGGTTTCACCCAGTGGGCACGGAGTTGGAAGCGTCATTTGCTACTGCCATTTGGGGGGGGGGGGGAGGCCAAAAAGACAGATGTTTCGAATACCTGTGGGTGATGCTGTTGGAGAAACCAGATCTCCGAAGCATTTCTCTAACATTTAACATTTATACGTGCTTTCTGGGTGTTGAAAAAGTGTTTCCCTGCTTTTAAGGGAACAGGATCCATCTCTGGGATAGGAAAGCATTGGCCGCTGTAGGAGAAAAGCCCTACACAAAATTGGCACAGTGGCAGCTTCTTATAAGAACATAAGAAGAGCCCTGCTGGATCAGACCAAGGGTCCATCTAGTCCAGCATTCTGTTCACACAGTGGCCAACCAGCTGCCCACGGGAAACCCACAAGCCCAGACATGAGTGCAACAGCACCCTCCCGCCCATGTTCCTCAGCAACTGCTGTACATAGGCATACTGCCTCCGATACTGGAACTGCCTCTGATACTGATACTCTGTGTGCATGTAATTGCTTCTTTAACAGTTAAATACATATACACAGAGAGAGATATACCCATACATAAAGCACATATGTGGCATGTAAGTGCAATGGTTAATGTGAATTGGATAAACCTGTAATGTGAGCCACTGTTAAACACTAGTGATCGTGTACATTTCCACGAAGGCACAGAGAATACACACAAACTGACAATATGAAGACAGGATTTTGCACATCGCCCAGTCAACACGCATAAGGTCCAAGATGTTGGAGAATGTGTATACAAGTGTCAGCGTCAATTGTATAGTACATACATTGGCCAGCTGAAGTCCATGTCTCTGTTGTAGACAGTGTTTGGGCCATGTATGAAATCTAGGTTGTGGCTCTGAATACATACTAACTGAACCATGTACAAAAACATCTCTGATCAATTCAGTCTAACTTCAGCCAGTAAGAACCCATTTTGAGTGGGCAATATGCAACAATGCCCAGTGTTTACATATCTGTAGCTATAGCTAACCTTCACTATATCATTTCTATACTTAAAAGAGCTGTGGGCTCTCCTGCAGGATGGTTATGCCTGGGGGTGTGCTCCCAAACAAGTCCCCCTGGGTCTCTAGGCTCTTTACAGTCCCAGCGGAGTCGGCAAGGTCGGTGCCAGCCATCTGAATGGTGATTGTGCCTAGGGTGCTCTTCCAAACGTCATGACTGCTCAGTGGTGACTTTCTCATAAAAGCACATAAGGAAAGCTGGTATTTACCACATCGGGGAGACTGTTTGTACTCAAGCTTTTCCACTGCAGTGGTAAACACCATCTGTCGCCACCAGGTAAGTATGTGGGGAGGAGAGTATGTTCACATACACAAAATCGCCACATGAAACCAACATGGTGAAGTCATCTTATGAAGATGTTACTCTGGGCCAATGAGGATTTCTCCAGTCTCTTCAAATTCACACGCACACGTAATAGCTGTTGACTGAATAACTGATTACACACGCAAACACCGAGATTGGAAATTTCGGAGAAATCTCCATTTACTCACTTGCTGATCTGTGATCTGCTATGTTTGACGGTGGCACACGAATTCCCAACAGCACCGCTGGGTGGATGCTGCTTGGCTTGGAGTCTAGTGGCAATCTCCACACATTCCCAAAGTGCACACACAACACAGGACCCGCCGTAAGTGCAACTCGGCGCAGGATATATCCAGAAGGAATCGGTGTGTGTGTGCCCGTACTCAGTGGTAGAGCATGTTGGAGACCATGTGAATTTGTACCCCTGTTCTAATGTTTAGTTAGGCCTGACTAGAGAATCTTGCATTCTTGTTTTCTTGCTGTTCTGTGAAACTGCTTGCTAAAGTTGCAAAGTGTATGTGGATTGAGATGTAAGAAAGAAAAAGTAAGGTTGCAAGCTGCTTTGTTTACAGCTGCAGTAAATGGGAAGGGAGGAAAAAGGCCCGAGAAGAGGTGAAGAATGTGTGTGTACGAAGGACACGGATAAGAGAAAGGCAAAAGGAATGTGTGTGCAGTAAGTAGAAAGGCGGAGGCAAGGGGGAAGTGGGGGGGAAATGCAAGCATCAGCCTGATGTTTGTCCTGAGAGAAAGAACAAGATAGAGTTGTACTTTGGAAAGGAACAGAAAGAAATGTATGTACCAAAGAAGGACAGAGGAAGTCGTTGAATATATGTGAAAGAGGTCATGATAAAGAGAATGTTTTTCTACGCAACTGTATGTAATGTGACTGTATGTGATGCAAACCTGTATCTGATCCCATGCTGTATAAAAGATCCAAGAAGAACTTGAAACGGGGCTCTTGATTTGAGTCCTAGACTCCTAGAACCTACTTGAGGCCTCAAATAAAGTTGGTTTCCCTTCTCCACCTCAGTGTGTTTATTGGGCAGGGCACACTTGAGGCACGAATCACACTTTGCCGGAGAGGCACTGTTTTTCAGTGCCGGCAACAAGCACCTGCTTGGCAATGCAGAAGGACCCAGGTTTGGATCCCTGGCATCTCCAGGCAGGGATGGAAATAGCCTCTGCTGAAACCCTGGAGAGCCGCTGCCAGTCAGCGTTGACAATACTGGGCTAGATGGACCAAGGGTCTGACTCAGTAGAAGGCAGCTTCCTACGTTTCTCTGACTCTAGAAAAGAATCTAAAAAGTATTGTTTTGGGAGGGGGGGCATTATTTTTATTTTTTTATTACTTTATACCCCACCTTTTTTCCTTCAAGGAACCCAAGGCGGCTTACACAATCCTCCTCCTCTCCATTTTATCCTCACAACAACCCTGTGAGGTAGGTCAGGCTGAGAGTCAGTGACTGGCCCAAAGTCACCCAGTGAGTTTCATGGCTGAGCGGGGACTAGAACCCGGATCTCCCGAGTCCCAGTCCAACGCTCTCACCACTACACCATGCTGGCTCTATAGGGTATTTTTTTGTTTTAGACATGTAGAGACAAACCACTGGATCGAGGAGCCATGTCACAGGAGCCCTGTAAAGGAACATAAAAAATATCCAGTCAACCGTCAATCTAACCAACCTGGTGGGGGAAAGCAGCTCCCTACCATGGCCCCAGCTCTATAGGTGGATGTTATCTTAGTCTAGGGGTCCCCAGCCAAGGACTATACCAATTGCTGAGGACCACAAGCAGGAGGGTGCTATTGCATCAGGTCCTGCTTGTGAGCTTCCCACAGGCAGCTGGTTGGCCATTGTGTGAATGCTGGACTAGATAGGCCTTTGGTCCGATTCAGCATGGCTCTTCTTCTGCTCTTAACTTTTTTGGGGGTCAGTTGGCACATTTGGAATGTTGAGGGTGTGTCATGGGGACTCTCACAAAATGGCTGCCATGGAGGGCTTGCTCATTCACAAAATGGCTGCCATGGTGGACACAGCCAGTCACAAACACCCATTTCACAGAAAGCAAACTGATGAGGCCAAAAAAAAACAGTACAGGGCAGAGGTGGGGGTCTCTGAGCCCCCAAATATCACATCACATATTTGTCTCCAAGCCCTCTAACCCCAAGTGCCACTTCTTATGTAGATTTATTTATTTATTTATTTATTATATTTATACCCCTTTTTTCCTGCAAGGAACCCAAGGCCGCTTACATAATCCTCCTCCTCTATTTTATCCTCACAACAACCCTGTGAGGTAGGTTAGGCTGAGAGTCAGTGACTGGCCCAAAGTCACCCAGTGAGTTTCATGGCTGAGCGGGGAATATAACCCAGATCTCCTGAGTCCCAGTCCAACACTCTCACCACTACACCACACTGCCTCTCATGTGGCTCAACCCCACCCATTTTCTCTTTTTTTTCTTTTACAAAAGATTGGTTGCAGTGGCACCACCAGCCATAAAAAAGTGGGAGGTAGCAGCATGCTCATGGCCACCCCAAGGATTTCAGAAGATAGATAGATAGATCGATCTAGATATTTAGGGGGGAAAGGAAGGGAAGAAAATGCTGACTGGGGTTTCCTGGAAGAAGTCGTGGCTGATTGACTGGAACACTGAACAAGAGCACCCCGCATTGCAGCATTTATTGCAGGGCCCGCTTTGTATACTAATAGTAAACTCCATTATGTGACTGTGAATCCTTATGTAGGCAAAATGGCACCATCAACACAAAAGAGGGAGGTCTCAGCAGGCTCAGGAGAACCCCAAGGTTTGCAGAAGTACCCCCACCCCTCCAGGCAGTCCCCCAAAAGATTTAGGGGACGGGATGGGTAAGGAGAACCTAAAACAGACTAATGTGGCCTGAGACTGCTGAGAGTATGGGATGTTGGCTGACTGAGGGTAGGAGGAATGGAAAACTGGTGCAGGGACGGAATAGACTATCCTGAAAGAGGGTATGGCTGGCTGGCTGGAACCCTAAACAGCAGCATTCCACACTACATTTTGTTGCAGTTCCTATTCCAACTTGTCTATACATCCAGGGTGGGCAACCTGTAGCCCTCCAGTTGTCATTGGAGTCCAGCTCCCATCAGCCCCTGCCAGTATGACCGATGGTCAGGGATGATGGGAGCTGTAGACAAGCAACATCCAGAAGGCCACAGGTTCCTCAGCCCTACTATACATAAAAGCTAGCCAGTTCCAAGCATTCCTATACATCAGGGATGGAGGTGTGGCCATCCAGATGTTTTTGGATTGCAACTCCCATCACCCCTGCTATGCGGGTTGTAGAGCTGATGGGAGTTGCAGTGCAGCAACATCTGGAGAGAGACATGTTCCCCACCGCCGCTTTACATCCCAGATGAAGGAGGCAGGCAGGGCTATGCAGAGAGGAGCAGACCTGCTTCTCAATTTCTCAGGTCCCCTGGGTAAGCATGGGCAAGGAGCAAGCCACCCTAATTGCGTCCTCCAAGTGTCCTCCATTTCTTTTCCCCATATAAATGACTGACTGCTGCCCATTCTTATGGGGGAAAGGAAAGCACTGACTCGCAGACATTGTGCCAGCGAGGACAAAATGTGCCCCCATCTCTTCCACTGGGTCTCAGCATTCAGTGAGAGGAAGAGGTGCAACGTGTCCCTGCCTGCAGGACAGAGACACACTGCACACCAGGCCTTCTTCCTCACACAGCCCATCCATTATAATGAAAAGCATTTTGCTGGTATAAGCGAGGAAGGGCAGTGCCTTTTAGAGTGTGGCGTAGTGGTGAGAGTGTTGGACTGGGACTCAGGAGATCTGGGTTCTAGTCCCCGCTCGGCCATGAAACTCACTGGGTGACTTTGGGCCAGTCACTTGACTCTCAGCCTAACCTACCTTACAGGGTTGTTGTGAGGATAAAATGGAAAAGCTGGATAAAATGGAGGAGGAGGAGGATTATGTAAGCCGCCTTGGGTTCCTTGCAGGTAAAAAGGTGGGGTATAAATATAATAAATAAACAAATACAGGAGGAAGAGCTCCCAAGACCCTTGGCATCATATTCCTCCAAAGCCCCGTGAACCGCCAAGATTCATAGGATCATAGAGTTGGAAGGGGCCTACAAGGCCATCGAGTCCAACCCCCTGCTCAATGCAGGAAACTAGAGGGGTCTCCCATCCAAGTAATAACCCGGCCTGACCCTGCTTAGCTTTCCACGCTCAGACAAGCTGAGCCAAAGATGGCTCTTTCCACTTCCTTCCCTGCTTGCTTCTGGTGGTTGCCAAGCCCTTCTGCAGAAATAGAAGCTTTTTCGTGTCTATAACCAGCCTCTTCCTTCTGATTCATCCTGCTAACTAACTGGAGATGTCAGTAGCCTGGATTGTGCCATCAAGGAACGCTTCCAGCACGAGGAGAAAGTGGAGGCTGACTGCAGGCAAAAAAGCACAGTTGTACCCAACAAATGACTTGGCAATCAAATACTTGGGAGTGATGACGGGGGAAGAGGAAATGTCTGGAAATCAGAAGACTGCAGGTCAGTGCTGGCTCTTCAGACACATTCTAAATGCAGTTCATAGGACAACACAGAGGAACAGCGACAGACTTTCCTTCGTTCGGGCACCAAACCAGTTTTGAGAGATTAGGTCTCTCACAGTTTTGCTATTGTGGGTATTTTTTTTTTCTTCCAGGGAAGCACAGAGGCGAGCTGATCTCTCGTTTCCTTTGAATTATCATTATTAAGTGATTACGAATATACAATACCTCTTGTAAGGCTTTCTGTCTATCCCTCTAACTGGCATACAGTTTCAGGTTGATGTCTGGCAAAGCCACAAGGGAAAGGATTTAACTGTGCAGCCAGGTAGATGCAGTTTAAAGAAACTGGCCTGCTTTCAGAAGGAAAACGCTATCGGCGACATAGAAGTATGGAGGCTGGGAAATAAACATTATGACCAAGTTTGACAAATACGTATTAAACTGTATGATTTATAACCTGATTATTCAGCATGGTGAATTTATATGAAATGAAAAATGACCCTTTGTTCTGTTACACCCTGCAAGCTCTGTTGCAGTAAGTCCAGTATCGGAGGCAATATGCCTATGTATAGCAGTTGCTGGGGAACATGGCTGGGAGCATGCTGTTGCACTGTGTCCTGCTTGTGGGTTTCCCATGGGCAGCTGTGTGAACAGAATGCTGGAATAGATGGATCCTTGATCTGATCCAGCATTCTTATGTTCTTAAGGGCCTAGTGTCATTGGGCACCATGCGGTCCAGTTCACAGTGAGGTCTTGGGGTAAGTCAGGCTCAGAGGATTCCGACCAAGCAGGAGTCAGGTTTCCCAGAGAGAGAGGAAGGAACAGAGCAGTACCGCAGAGATATGTTGGGGTTGGAAGCCAGACAAGCTTGTATCTTACTCCAACAAGTAGCAGATCCTGAATGAGCCTTAAGTGTGGTTTTGGCTTCATTTAGGCTGGTTAGTCCCACCTCCATATTAAACGGGCCTGGTTTGTTTCCACACCCTTAGGCTGTGACAGCACAGAAGCAGCCTGTGCCATGGTGGTATCTTCATGGCTAGAGTCCTCAGAATCTTAGGATGGCAATATGACCTCCTCTGGACACAGGGGGGCTGGTCCCTTGGGCCTTCTGGGGAACTAGGTCCTAAGGAGGTGGAAACCTTGTGACCAGTGGTGGGCGATCCGCCCACCACCTGACTTGCTGGGCCCTCGGCAAGTGCTGCCGTTGCGCCGCCCGAGCTGGGCCAAAAGCGAGCGCCACCTGATTGGGTTCCCAGTGGTACACTTTTTACATAGAAAATGGCATAAGATATGGTAAAAGTGGCCACAATTTGCGTAACTTGCACAAATTGTGGCTGTTTTTGACATATCTTACGCCATTTTCTACGTAAAAAGCGTACTGCCGGGAACCCAGAAGTCACTTCCCTGGCTCAGCTCGAGAGGGCGTGAGTCAGCCGGGGAAGCAGGTAGGAAGGACGGAATTCAGGGGGTTGAGCCCAGCGAGTTTGCCAGACTTCCACACACACACACCCGAACGAAATCCTCACACATCCCTACTTGTGATACCCTTCTGTGGCTGAGTCCTCTCCCTGTTAACTCTGGGGCTTCATCCTCTGAAGATAAGGGGTCAGGGCCCCAGACCATGACACCATTCAGACACACTGCAACGTTTAAGCAGTTGTTGGATCTCTAAAGACAGGCTTTCACATGTGCACACAGTCATTTAATCAAGGCTTTAGTTTTCATTTACTCTCCCCTCCCAATAATAAGCGATTTATTTATTATTTCTTTCATTTTAACATTGCCCAATAGCCAAAACTCTCTGGGTGGTTCCCAAAAATTACAAACCACAAATACAACCTATTAAAACCATAATATCAAATCTTTAACATGCAATTAAAAAAAAAAAATTAAACAGCTAAAACAGTTACAGTAAGATACTGGACCCGATAAAAACATATCAAACATATAAAAAATAAAAACATATGCCACATCATATGCCTGGGAGTAGAGGACAGCCTTAACCTGGTGCTGAAAAGATGACAATCTTGGGGCACCAGTCGGACTTCCATGGGGAAGCACATTCCATAATTGGGGGGGGGCACTACTGAGAAGGCCGTCCCCCCTTGTTGCCACCTACCAAGCCTCTCTTGGAGGTACTCGGGGGAAGGCCTCTGATGTTGATCATGGTGTCTGCGTAGATTCAGGTCGGGTGAAGCGCTCTGTCAGGTGTTCTGGTCCCAAGCCATGTAAAGCTTTATAGGTTAAAACCAGCACCTTCAATCGGGCTCAGAAACACACAGGCGGCCAATGCAAGTGGGGCAGAATTGGTGTTATATGCTCAGATGTTCTGGTCCTGTTATTAATCTGGCTGACACATTTTGCACAAGATGCAGCTTCTGAACATTTTTCAAGGCAGCCCCATGCAAAGCACATTGCAATAATCTGACTTGGAGGTTAGCAGAGCATAGACTACTGAAGCCAGGTCAGCCAGGTTTATGCTATCCTATGCTTGGGGCTTTCTTCCTAGTAAGTATGTTATGTACACGTCTTTTTATTCAAGCAAGACATTTCAGGTGATTTACATACTGCACACAAGTTGCTCAGTCAAGAGAAATGGGTATGTAGAAAGCTCTGATCGAAGTGAACAGGAAGCAAAGCACACTACAAGCTGGAGAAACTTTGACAAATGCAAGGCTATTTTAGCTTTATGCTCTCACTGCCAGTAACTAAGCCTTGGGAGAGGTCTTTCAGCCTTTTTAGCATGAGGTAAAAACTGCACAAAAGCTGGGGAACCACCAATCAGTTGTTGGGGAAAGGGAATGGAGCTAGGGGATGGGAACATGGCCACCTGGGGAACTCTAGAGGGCCAGCTTTGGCCCCCCAGGCCTGAGGTTGTCCACCCCTGGTTAAGCAAACCATAGTTAAAATTAGCCATGCTTAATCAAAAAATGGGAGCAAATTCTTCTGATCTCCTTATGGTCACGCTGAAGGAGAGGAGAGGTGGAGCAAATGTGCCCGGGAGGCCAGGACAAGGCGAGGCTCGTTCCTGTCATGAGAAACCATAGTTTATTGTGACATCTAAGCGTAGCCATGTTGTATACTAGTTAAGGTACTGGAAATTAATTAGAAAAATAATGAGCTTAATGGGTTTTTTAAATCTAAAAAAAACCCACCCATGCATAAATTCACCATATGCAAGCCTGCTTCTCCAACATCACTTTATATAAGAATTGGGCAGACTATATATAGAATGTGTAATATGAAAGGGTTTCTAGCAGCATTTCTTTGGACCAAAAGGTAGGTTATAAATGGCAAAATAATAATAATAATAATAATAATAATAATAATAATAATAATAATAATAATAATAATAATAATAATAAAAATTATTTAGAAATAGCATACTTTTTAATCTTCTTTTTCTCCTTTCTTGTGCTCCTATTTCCCCCATACTTTCCAACCTGCATACACCTCCCCTAGAGACATTGTACCACCCAAGGGAGGCCCATCTCACAGTTTTGATAACTACGGAATTAAAGGAACTGAGTGCTAGCAACTATAGTCTCAGTGCTAATTTACTTTTTATCTCCCCCTCCTTGAATTAAAGTGAATTATAACATATTTCAGAAAATGCTTAAGGAAATTATCTGAAGACACACATAGAAGATGAATGTTTAGCTTATATGCTTTAGAACAATCTCCTATAACAAGCCAATACTGTCGCATCGTCCCCATCCTCCTACATTCAGTGATGTTCATAAAACCCAAGCCGTAGATCAGCTTTTCATACTTTCTCTTAATTCAACCTCTTTGCATGGCAAAGAACCAAATCTTACAGAAGAAAACATTACCAACTTGTCTTCATGACAGAACACTGAGTAGGTATAAAATTGCGATGGCCTCTATGCCAGGTTTTGTTTTTGTTTTTAAAAATCCTCCCTGCTTCTAAGATGAAAGCCTAATTTGATATTTTTGTAGTTATATAACAGTAATATTTTGTGACATTTTGTATTGTGACACTATAGATGAAATTGTCATCGGACTGACACCCTTTACTGTTTATTCCTTAATTACAACTGTTAACAACACTGCAGAGAAGCGTGCTAATCTGCCATCACATATTATGAAAACAACGTTATTGTTACAAACACCAACACCCACTCAACAGGATAGTTCTAAGATGGCAGTTTCTGTTAAAGAGAGAGAGAGAGAGAGAGAGAGAGAGAGAGAGAAAACCTGATTAGTTTAATGGACACTTCAGCAGCAAAGGGGGGGGGGAGTTGACAGCAAACTTCTCAGCCTCCTTTTAAAATGGAAACATTTGTGAAATATCAATTTAGTAGGAATTCTCTGTTAGTGTGTTTTTGAGCAATTGAAATTTATGTATCCAGGATAGCAATAGGAAGCAGTGCAGACTCCCTGAAATTTCTGAAGGTAGGGTTTACACATTTCACACCCTTCAAATCTTTTGGAAAAATACAGTTGTAGTGTGTCTGCTCCCTCTGCTGGACAGAAGTCATGCTACTTGCCTCTTTGGAACATGAACTCCCTCCCACCTGCTGTTCTCATCACTCCTCCAGGGAGCTTTGTAAGTTTAGCTGTTACTATCCCACAATCACTTGCTTGCTTTTCTCAGCCAATGAACTAAAGAGGTTTGCCCACCTGACAAGGGGAAACTGTCAACTGAAGCACCATGGGATTACATCACTGGGAAACAAAGGACAACCATACTTCACTAAAGGGACAGTGAAAACTACCCCTGGCTTCCCCCATATATATTTACCTCAATTCTACCCTTTGCTCACACTTGGTCCACATCCAAAATATCCCCAGAAATGTGAATGGATACCTCTGGGTACCCATAAATATGTGATATAGGACCATAGCAGAGGCTAAGGGAGTGTTCCTTATTTTGAGACAAAATCACGAACATTAAATTGTACTAATTACAATAATGGAATACCCTCAAGTGGGTATTCCAAAAGACAGAACAGTCTTTTTCATGGAATGTTGGTAGGATTTGAGGTGAGGAGGCCAACTCAGTCAGGTTTATACCAAGACGCAGTGTGGTATATTGGTTAGTGTTATACTTTGATCAGAGAAATTCCAAATCTCACCTCAGCCACACAATTCACTGGGTGACCTTGGACTAGTCACTCTCTCTCAGCTTAATCTACCTCACAGGGTTGCTGTGAGGATAAAAGGATGGATGGGATAAAAATAAAATAAAATGATCCAACCAAAAGCTATGTAGCTGCTATTCTTGCAGGGAACAATTAAGCTTCCTCATTTATACAGTGACTAATAATACATTTTAAGACATTTTAAAGTCCTCTTTGTAAAGGTTGCAAAAATCTCAAATACTTAGAAGGACTTCTGAGTGAATTCCAGATCTATGCACAAGGGAGCAGAAATGTATATGGATGGATGCAATCATGATTTTCACACATTGATAGGAGTGCAAGCATCATTTACCCCTTTCAAATGACTGGACTATCTTGAGCTTATCACATAAATCTATATAGACATGACTATAGACATAGACATATATATCCGTATATACATTACTTTTTTTCTTTTATACGGGTGATATCCCATCTATAGACTGCTCAGTCCTGAAGTCTTACAGCAGCTAGTAATAATTGAAATACATAGATGTAAAGCTAATCTGAATTAAAGAAAACATGAACAATCCTAAATATCCCATCGCAGCCACTTTGGGAAATATCTCCATAGCCAAACACTACTGTAATCATAATCAGTATTATTTATTTACTTACTTTCTTGAAATATTTTTGCTCCATCTCTCCACAGGTTCAAAGCAGCTGGCAACAAATCGTAATAGATACAGTGGTGCAAGAGAGCACATCGCCACAATTAAATATGCTCACATACCACTGGTGGTAAAAGAGTAGCACCTTATACCCAACTAACAGTGCTTAATTACTAGTGGTGTTACTGGTACAGTAATATCTTGGATTGCAAGCATGATTCGTTCCGGAACCGTGCTTGTAATCCAAAACACTCTTATATCATAATTAAAGCGAGTCTGGCGGGCATGAGCGGGGCCGATTTCAGCCTGCTACGCCCGCTCAAGGCGAGCGGTTACATCCCTACCTTGTCTTGCAAGACGTCGCTTGTTTATCAAGTCAAAAATTATATTAAAATATTGCTTGTCTTGCAAAACGCTCTCAAACCAAGTTACTGCAATCCAAGGTATTACTGTAGTATTAACTCTTGAATGGGAGTGTATCCCCAGCCAGTGCATCTGATTCTCACCTGTGGCATACTGGGGGGAAGTAGCTACATGATCAGGAAGAATGATAAGACCCCAACTTGATTTATCCTTCCAGAAGCATGAATGTAAAACTCAGGGAGCGGGGGAAGTATCGCTGGTGCTCTTCCCCTCCACCTGTGATATATACTAGCTGGCGATACATATCGTCACTTAGTTTGATGGCATAGCTGTGTATTTAGCCTCTAGTCTAACACAAAAATGAACCCCCATCTTTCCCTTGCATCTCAGCTCTGAGGACCTCCACTCCTCCCACCCGCTATCACTTGTGATTTCTAAGATGCTCACTTCAGAAATTCATCTCCTGAATAGTAAGGTGCAAAATGCATATATAGATCTTTCCCCGTTGATTATATCCTGCCGCTCAGAGTTGCAGAACGATGCTTACAAAATGAGGGCTTGCATTAATATTAATTTCAAGGTATGAAAAACTATAGAAGTGCGTGTTCAAAACTTTTATTTTGACAAAATAGGTCCATAGAAAATGTAGCCTGACAGGGCTCCTGTTGCTGTACACGTTGGTGGAGGACTGATCCCAAGAACAAACCTGGGTTCTCTTCAGGGCTGAGAAATTCTAAAATCCTGTGGTTAAATCCTGTTATACCAGCTGGATTCAAACTGAAATATTGTAAGAGGCTGGAGCAATATTTAGCACAGAACAAGCAAGCAGAGACCAAATGCAGCTGGGAAGGAGGGCATATGGCAAATTCAACGGGTCACCCCTACTTGAGCCGGCATCACTTGGGTTTCTACTGAGCCTCCACCCACCCACTGAATAGAACCTGCCAACATGCTGTGTACTACATGCCCTCCTATGAAGCAAATCCTCTCATCGGGCAGACAACCAGACTGATATCTGCTTCCACTTTTATTGGGAAAAGGCACCTCTCCTTTGTAAAAGTGAGAGATGAGTAACAGACAACATTATTTCTCATCTTGACTAAGCAGTTGAACAGCTGAGTTTCCATCTTGCAGTGTGTCGTCCATGTTTGATATGACTCGTATGATCCTATAACAGGTTTTTTTGGGAAAACTCTTCAGCGCAGCTTTAGAATGAATGATGCTTATGCAACAAAAATTAGAAGATCCATTTAATGATCCAACATTTGGAGGTTTGAACAGATCCTTCCCAGGCATGAACCTGGTTTGATTTTTGTTTCCTGTTTATTTTTGCACTGATCCTTTTGAGGGACTTGCGTTCTGCTTTGTTGGCTTGATTTTTTTAACACCAACAGGGGCTTGTATTCTTCCTAAAAAAAATGGCTCCCATTTGGGGATGGATTCTTCTACTTTTGCCCAGTAAAGAGTCTGGAAAAGATATAACACAAGCAATTTAACTCTCCTTCGCAACATAATCTACTATTTACCAGCCCATCAACAAAACAATCTGAACATACAATGTGTTATTAAAGCTTGTTTTATGTGTGAAGTAATTTAGAAAAGGCCAAACTACTTTGCTGCCGAATCTCAAATCCCTCAATTATACAATATAATGGAGGCTGAAACAATTTCAATGCCTAAGTAAATTTGCAATGATTGGATATGCCCTCTTGTGGTGAGTAATGTATTAGAATGGTAATCCTTGAACTTTATAATTGTTTCCTTGTGTTACGTTTCTCTGAACCAAAACATTATCTCCAGAATTATTAAAATTAAAATCCTTGTCTAAAACAATTTTAATTATTTGGGGGCTAAAAATGCTTTGGCATTTACAGAAGTACAATAATGGACTGTATTGATTTAAAGGATTTTGAAGTTATTGGATTATTAGTTTGAGGATTAATTTTACAAGGAATACATCCACAACGTCAAACAAAGCAATGGCATCACAGCCCAGAACAAACTCAGAAATCTTTCCAGAGGTCCACGACTTCTGGCTGGCTTTGGAAGCCATGATGTTCTAGGGGTCTCCCCCCTACCCACAGAGCTCTGACCTTGGCTCCGGTGGACAAGTCACTCATCCTGTCCAGTGAATCCAGATTTCCCCATATATTCCCCAAAATAACCTGCTGCCACCACCTACTGATTTACAGAGAGCAGTAGGCCTCTCCTATTTATATAATTGGCTGTGTAATTGAAAGCCAGCTTGTGGGGTGAGATATGTGACCAGAGAACCACCCAAACCAGAACACATTCATAAACTAAAATCCTTAAGTATATTTACTGATGGAAAACAACAGCTAGAACAAAGTCATTTGATACAGAATAACAAAGAATTGGTTTGATGTCCTAACATCACTGCCTGCCCCCTTTAATAGCTATCCTAACCACCAGCCTTTTACCTTATCCTCTCTCTCTCCTCACTCCTATAACTCTCCTCTAACTCCACCTCTCCCACTTCTGTCTTTCTTACCTGTCAGTCACTGACTCCACCCACCATTCCATCACACTCCTCTGCTGTCAATCATTTCTCCACTCATTCTTCTGTTACAGAAGCCATCCAAAATGTGTAGTCACCAGGTGCCTGACGCTCCCTCCGATGTCACCTGGAGCATTTGAAGTGCTCAGAGTACTTCCAAAGTGCAAGGCCAGGGATAATCCCCCTCTTCCCTCCCCAGCTCCAAGCTCAGGAAGAAGCCTGGAGCTTGTCCATGTACGGTTCTGCTTCTCCAAAATGCAGTATGACATGGATGAGTCTGTCTTCCTCCCAAACTAGGAGGTAGGGCAGGGGACAGGGCTGTGGCTTATGCTGGCTCAGCTTGTCTGAGCGTGGAAAACTAAGCAGGGTCAAGCCTGGTTATTACTTGGATGGGAGACCCCTCCTCTAGTTTCCTGCATTGAGCAGGGGGTTGGACTCGATAGCCTTGTAGACTCCTTCCAACTCTATGATCTATGAAATCTATGACCCCATTGTCATGTTGTGCTGTGAATGTACTCTGAGCACCTTCAAAGTGCAGTGCAGCATGACTGAGGGGGCAATGTTGAAACTGATCCTTTTCTGCAGACTGATCGTTTTATAATCCATATTTTCTTTTAAAGACTGTCTCTCTTAACATTGTTGAGAAAAGTCCCAAACTATACATCAAGTGAGCGGAAAAAGAGTTTTGAACCTCTCCTTTATCTCAATGCGTTTCAGATTCCAAAATCTGAATATAAAAACATACAACATACTGAAAACCAAAACTGTAATGTAAAATAAATAGAATTTAACATCCTACTAAAGCAGCATCAGATGTTCTGTACTTACTGCAGCATTTGCCTTGACACTGGGTGGATTGCAGTGGCTGGTAGCAGACGAAAATAAATATCTATCTTGATCTAATACCAATTTTAACAAAGGGCCTTAAAAACAGACCTGAAGCTGCAGCAGAGTACTGGGGGCACAACAGTAATTGTATTTTAAAAGAACATTGTAACTTAACAACATGAAGAAGATAACTTAAATGTTTGTGTTAAAGACAACCAAAATCTGGGAGTCTGCCTTCAACGTACCTCGAGATTAACAATATCAGGATGGAGAAGTAAGTGCTCTCTTGATTGTAGCTTTTTCCCTGCTGCTTCTACATCCTGCAACACATGAGGCACCTTTTTAAAATGGTGGTGCTTTCAGAATTCACATGCATGTAATTAAAATGTGTTTTTAGCAAAGATGGAAGTCAAAACATTTCTCTACCCATACATGTTGTTAGTAAGTTATAAGTGACATCAGTGCACATGGTGTTTTATAACATAAACGAAAAAAAGATAGATCTTTGCCCCCAAAATGCTTACAATCTAAAACAGGGCTGTTGAACCTCAGGTCCAAGGGCCAAATCTGACCCTCCAGGGTTCACCAGGTGGTTCCTGCTCCCCCCACCCCTCACCTATCATGTGGTGGTTTCCCAGCTTTTGCACAATTTCTTCCCCATTCTAAAAGGTTGGAATGCCTCTCCTAAGGCATTTCAATAAGAAAATTAAATCATGATAAATCATTTTACATGTGAATTTTTTTTAAAAGGTAACAAAGTATAAATATAAGCAAATGTCCCTATACATACTTAGATCTTATTGCAGTTTGGGATGAGAAGGGTGTGTGTGTGAAATTAAGCAAGGGTCTTCTGGAAATGGTCGGTTTTGAGGAAGAAGAGTCCCAAACCCAAAGTAACGAGCACAAAAACAAATCAGGATGAGTACCAGTTCCATTTTTGCTCTAATCCAGCAACTGATTTGCCCATGCTGTAAGGGTTTGGGGTTGGGTTTTTGTTTTTTTTTGCATATCAGCTGTTCCACATACCTAATCAAAGCCATTCAATCAACAAGAGGATTGTACCACACAGGGAAATGGTATGTGAATGACTGAGCAAGGAGAACAAGAAAAAAGCCAACATAATTTAACCAATAAACTACAAGTTTAATGGATTTGATGGCTCTGCTAATCTAGTGAATAAGTAAGTGCTTAAGAATGGGTGGACTTCCATCACAATGTCACAAGTGTTCCAAAATCCATGTTGCTGTAATACCTTTATTATGCCAACCAATACAGGTATTACAGCAGCATGGATTTTGGAATTTTGATTATGGTCAACACAGCTACCTTTGCTTATTTTGGTCACAACTGTTGTTATGCCAGCACTGTGGTTACATCATTGATTCAAGGCAGAAATGCCCATGCTTCTCCCCTCCTCATGTATAGTTAAAACTGTCTCTATATGCAAGTGACTTAGGGAAAGTAACAGGGGTTGTTGTTTTTTTAAAGCGTAGAATGAACTCTTCGTGATCCCCTGCCACTAAATGCTCGTCCAAACAAGACAGTTTTCATGTTTAGTATTGGGGTATTAGATTGCTAGACACAGACTACCATTGATCCTGGCTTCTTCCAATCGTCTCACTATGGTCAAGTATCCTACTTGCACTGTCTTAGAAGTTTGGTC
Organism: Shinisaurus crocodilurus; assembly: GCA_021292165.1. Taxonomy (NCBI): domain Eukaryota; kingdom Metazoa; phylum Chordata; class Lepidosauria; order Squamata; family Shinisauridae; genus Shinisaurus; species Shinisaurus crocodilurus. The sequence goes on from JAHFWL010000936.1 coordinate 18,130, forward strand.
CTAACCATCAGCTTCCTTTGTCTCTGACCAGAGTGCTTGGCCACAAATTTGTGAGAGAGCCCCAGAAGCTCTTTCCAAAGTCCCAAGACACAAATGTGCAAACTGACTGCATGTACAAGCTGGCTGGAAAGTGCCTCTGCTCTGGGTCCCATCCAGTTTTGATTTTCCTAGCACATTTCTCATTGTAGGTTGTATCCAGTATTAATCCTTCTTACAGTAGACCCATTGAAATGAATGGGACTTCAATTAGACTAACATTGGAAACAAGTCATAGGTATGATAAATGTGCTAGAACATTGATCATATACATTTCTTATATATGTTGGGAGCAGCTGTGGCTCCTGGTTTGCTGCCATGGAATATGTGAAATGGCCCTTACTCCGTGAATCATCATGACAATGGGAGCCCAAGTCTAAGAGGAGATAATTATACATTGCAGTAGTACATGTGAAAAGGATCTTGGGACTGCTGTTGATCACAAGCTGAGCATGAGTCAGCAGTGTGATGCCGCTGTGAGAAGGCTAATGCAATTTTAGGCTGCATTAATAGATCCATAGTTTCCAAGACATGGGAAGTAATAGTTCCACTTTATTCAGCACTAGTCCAACCTAATCTGGAGTACTGTGTTCAGTTCTAGGCACCACACTTTAAGAAGGATGTAGTGAAATTGGAATGTGTTCAGAGGAGGGCAACGAAGATGGTCAGTGGTATGGAAAACAATTCCTATGGCTGTGGAAAGGTTGAAGGAACTAGGTATGTTCAGCGTGGAGAACAGAAGACTGTGCGGTCTCAAGACACCACTTTTCAAATATCTGAAGGGTAGTCACATAGAAGAGAGCAAATACTTGTTCCTCTGCTGCCCCAGAGTGCAGGATGAGATCTAAATGGGCTTAAGTTACAGGAAGATAGATTTCAGTTGGACATTAGGAGAAAGTTCTTGACAGTAAGACCATCCCACCATTGGAACCGATTACCTGGGACTGGGAGATCTTTCCCTCGCCGGAGATCTTCAAGCAGAGGGTGGACAGCTATATGCTGGGGATGTTCTAACTCTGGATTTCCTGCATCGAGCAGGGGCTTGGACTAGATGGCCTATAAGGACCCCTGCAACTCTATACCTATGATCCATCACCACCTACCAGGAAACCTTTGAATCTCTCAAATGTGGCTATCATTCACTTTACATCAGGGCAGGAAACTTTGGGAGGTCTGGGGGCTGTGGTCTGCGGGGCACCCCCCCAAAAGCAATATTTTAAAAGGCAAAAAAATGGCTGGTTTGCTGCCAAAATTTGGCTGTAGTGCGATAAGGGCTAAATTTAGCTTGTTTCAAGCTAAATTTAACCCTGATTGTGCCAAGCTAAATTTAACGCTTTTGGTGCTCCATAGCTGCTATAGATGTCATTTTTTGGTGGTTTTTTTTTAATTTCAGGGGGCAGAGGAAGATGACAGGGGCTGCACCGGGAGGGCAGCAGGGTCACATGCTACCCACCCCTGCTTTATAAGGTAAAATCCTCAAGGAAATAACGTTCAGGAAAAAGGTCAATATGATGGAGATTTTGAAAGAATCTGCTGTACCCTGACGAACACCGCTCAGGGTGTGAGAGTTGTCTTTGTTACTGTGGTATGTTTTATCAAGAACCCCGACTGCATGATTTGAAATTTATGTGCTGGGGCCTGGGGGTAATTCACAGTTAAGATGATTCACTATTTGGAGTGAAAGCATTTGCCGTGCACATGAGATGAAGCCAATATTCTTTCTCAAAGAAAGCTACAAAATAACAAAGCTACAAAGAAAGACAGCAATTTTGTTGAAGCTCTTCCCTGCTCAAGACAAAGATGACTTGCTAATATGCATTCATAACATGTGCACAAAGATGTAGAAAGGCAGCAAGCTGTTCACCAGACATTCAAACTCCAACGAAAACTCACCTCTATTAGCTTTTCTTAGGAAATTTGCACATGGGCTTCCACTTCCATGTGCTGGGTTCACAGAGAACGAGACTCAATTTAAGGGGGAGGAGAAGCGCCTCCTTAAAGCTGCGACACCCCCCTCATTTTCGTGGGCTTTCATACACAAACATTAAAGAGATCAAGCGCAGGCCTTTTGGGCAAATTAAGAGAGATGGGAAGGGACGTGGGAGTGGGGTGTGAAGGAGCCAATGCCGAACAGAAATGGAAGAAGAGAGTATAGCAGATGGCATCGTCGGGAGCAGAAAGTGAGTGTGAAGAGTAAAGAAGGCATTTTTCGAAATTAAGGTTGTTGGTTTTTTTTTTTTAAAAAAGAAGGAAAATCCCCAACGGGACTTCCCATAATTCCCAAACCATGGCAGCTCAGAAGAATTGGGATCCTGGTGCAACAGGATCCAAAAGGCATGATGTTCTCAATGAGCAGAGTAACCACCTGGAATATCTCAATGAGTAGAGTAGCCACTTGGAATGTCATAAACAGGGCCTGAGGGATCTTGACCAAATTTAGTTCAGATGGCAATGAAAAGAAGTGACCATCTGAGTGATTTTTAACATGCTGAGATGGGTGAGGGGAAGCAAGCTAACCTTTCCTCCATCCCACACAAATGCATTTATAGCAGTGGAAGACCTCCTGATCTCTCTAAGAGGGGGTGGTTCACAATGTCAGACTAACAGCTCCAGAAACTAAATGACAGAGCAGATGCACCATAAAATGCACCCTTACAACACCTACCAAAATATCTCTAGCCCTGGCCTGAAGAGATCCACTGTCATGATAACAAGACATACCTCAGATTCCAATCAATCCTGGTTTTCTAGGGTGTTATATGGCAGATGATCAGATTCTTATTGCCAAGTTTTCTGCTCTACAGCACTATCTTAGGAACATTTCCACAGGATTACATAATCCAGTCTAAGATCATTGTGGTGGCTACTTTTCTTCTTCTTCAAAAGGATGTTTATGATGGTAGGAAAGTAAAGTTCTTTGGGGCAAAAGAAAACATTACTGGCTTGCGTTGGTTTCAGTTGGGAAGGGCACATTGGCACAGCCTACATACCAGATGTGTCTTTTTGTTGCTCCTATCCAGTTATAGCATATTTTGAAGTCTATTGTCATCCAGAATAGTGATTTAATGACAGGCACTGACAGAAATTGTTGCTGGAAGCTAAAATATGCCTTAAAGGGGGAAAAATGATGCCACTGAAATATTAGATGGCACCTTTGCATGCTGCTGATAGCTAGAGGCTGCCATGTCTTTTTGTGTGTGTGTCTTCCCCCCCCCCCCCCTTTAAGGTTTACTGGCAGGGTGTGCTTTTGGCAATTATTTTCAATATTTTAAAAGTCACCAGTGAAGACACCTTTGGCATATTAAGTGCATTTTTTAAAAAAATATTGTGATTTCAAAACACTGGCTTTATAAAAGTTTCAAAGACCACTGGGAGTGATATAGAGAGTGAAAAGTAAAAGCATCAAGTCACAACTTGGTTCCGGGATGCCTGCTAAATACCTTAAAGGTGAGAAATGGAAAGACTTCAAATCTATAATGCTTCTAGAACATATTCATTGTTACAGTGCTTCTAAATGTCTTCAGAAAAAAACAACTTTAGCAGTGCTCTTAACATTTTTTAAAAGCTACTTTATGTACATTTGTTTCTCAAACATCCTTCAAGGAGGATACATGCAGTTATCCCATTTTCTCCTTACAACAACCCTGTGAGGTAGGCTAAGCCGAGAGACAGTGACCGACGCAAGGTCACCGAGTGAGGTTCAGTAAGGATTTGGATCCAGGAACCCCCAAGTCCAACATTCTATCTTCCACACTGGCTCTGTTTGCTATTAAAATATCCACTGCTTTGATCAGTATTCTGTACCATCTAATAACACTAGAGACCGCACATCACCAATTAGCCAAGTGGCATTGAATCCTCCTCTACAGAGGGGACTGATGGAGATTTTCCTAAGTGAGGATGGATTTCTGTGGTCTTAATTTTGTTGCACTGTTGGCTTTGCTGGACTATGTAGAGTGTCATCAGTCCAGTCCTATCATAAGTAATTAACATTTTAGATTTAAAGAAATAGTGGGTTGGATCCAGATTTTGTCTTACTTTGAAACTGACAGATGGCTGTCCAGCTGCACCTTGAATGCCTACAGTGTGGGAGAGCCCACTACCTCCCTAGGTAGTTGGTTCCATTGGCGTATTGCTCTGACGTCCACGCGGAATCTGGCTTCCTGTAACTTGAGCCCATTATTCCATGTCCTGCACTCTGGGATGGTCGAGAAGAGATTCTGGCCCTCCTCTGTGTGACAACCTCTCTACTTCAAGAGTGCTATCTCCCCTCAGTCTTCTCTTCTGAAGGCTAAACATGCCCAGTTCTTTCAGTCTCTGCTCATAAGGCTTTGTTTCCAATCCCCTGATCATCTTTGTTGCCCTCCTCTGAACCCTTTCCAGTTTGTCTACATCCTTCTTAAAGTGTGGTGCCCAGAACTGGACGCAGTACTCAAGAGGAGGCCTAACCAGTGCTGAGTAGGGGGGGGAAACTAGTATTTCACGTGATTGGGAAGCTATACTTCTATTAATGCAGCCCAAAATAGTACAGTAATACCTTGGATTGCAAGTAACTTGGTTTGAGAGCGTTTTGCAAGACAAGCAAATTTTTTAATATTTATTTATTTATTTATTACTTGATATACAAGCGACGTCTTGCAATACAAGTACTGTAGTACAGCTTAAATTAAAAATCTCTGTACAAATTTTTTTTGGGGGGATTTCGTTTTGATATGAGTGTTTTGGATTACAAGCACGTTTCCGGAACGAATTATGCTCTCAATCCAAGGCATGACTGTATTTGCCTTTTTTGCAGCCACATCACATTGCTGGCTCATATTCAGCTTGTGATCTACACCAGTGTTTCTCAACCTTTTTCCGACTGTGGCCCCCTTCTGACCTTGTTTCCTTCCTGTGCCCCCCCTGTCCTACCAAAAGAAAGGTAGCTATTTAAATGTTTTGTTTGGTAGCCAGAAGAGACACGATGGGACCCCGCACTGCGTTTTTAATGTAAAAACCAGAGAAACCCAGCTTAAAACGGCCGGGAATAGCAAATCGTGGCCATTTTAAGCTGGGTTGCCCTGGTTTTTATGCTAAAAACGCAACGCGGGGTCTCGTCGCGTCACTTCTTGGCAGCCAGAAGTGATGCGACAGGCTCCTTGCTGCCGCCGCGAGGAATCAAGAGGCGGTGTGTGTGTGTGCTCGCTGAGAACAAGGCTAACACCCACCAATGCCACCACAGAGTGCGCTTGGCGATCCATTCACTGAGAAGCAAGGTCACATCTCTGTTCACTTCACTTCTCTGTTTTCTTTTCTTCACTTCTCTGTTTTCTTCACTTCTCTCCGTGGCCCCCTAATCTCGTGCCGTGGCCCCCCTTTTACGTGATTTTCACCTGTGGCGCCCTTGGAATATCCGGGGGGGGGGCTGGGGGCCATATGGCCCCAGGTTGAGAACCCCTGATCTACACCAACTGCAAGATCCTTCTCACTTGTAGTAACTGTAACTGTGCATTTGGTTTCTTTTTCCTAGGTGCAGCACTTGGCATTTATCCCTATTAAATTTCATTCTGTTGATTTCTGCCCAGCGCTCCAGTCTATCGAGATCACTTTGAATTTTGTTTCTGTCTTCCAGAGTATTAGCTGTTCCACCCAATTTTGTGTCATCTACAAATTTGATAAGCATTCCCTGCACCTCCTCATCCAAGTCATTAATAAAAATGTTGAAGAGCACTGGGCCCAGGACTGAGCCCTGTGGTACCCTGCTCATTACCTCTCTCCAGTTTGAGAAGGTATCATTGATAAGCACTCTTCAGCAGGTGCCGAAAGCAGCACAATGTCACAGCCTGTCTGACCTCCAGAGGCAGGGAGTTCCACAGAAATGGAGCTGCCACACTGAAGGCCCTTCTCCTGGTGGACTCCAATCAGGCCAAAGGTCCATGAGGAACCACCAGGAGCATGCCATCTGATGACCTCAGAGACCAGGCAGGTTGGTATAGGGCAGTGATGGCGAACCTATGGCACGCGTGCCACAGGTGGCACGTGTGGGCCACTCTGCTGACACGCGAGCCATAGGTCACCAGGAGAGTCACCGCCTGGCGCCAACACTCCCCAGCGGCGGCGTGAGGCAGCGTCATGCTGCGCGCCAGGGCTCAGGCCGTGATGCGGCGGGCGGGGCTGACGGGCCTACCTACTGCCTCCGCGCCGGCCGCACTGGACCCGCCGCCGCCCGTCGCGTCATGTCCTGCGTGCCGGATCCGCCGCCCGTCGCATCATGTCCTGCGCGCTGGATCCCCGCGCTCTGTTTTTGGCGGGGGGGGGGACCAGGGCAACAGGGCTGTTTAAGCCCTGTTGTCCTGGTTCCCCCCCGCCAAAAACAGAGCGCGGGGATCCAGCGCGCAGGACATAACGCAACGGGCGGCGACAGCGGGTCCAGAGGCGGAGGCGGCGGCTTCAGCAGCGCGGAGAACGCTCCGTGCCGCTCCGCACCGCTCAGAAGAGTGACGGGCAGCGGTGGGAGCAGCAGCAGCAGCAGCAGCTTGAGCGGCGCGGAGAATGCTCCGCGCTGCTCAGAAGAGCGATGGGCGGCGGCAGCAGCAGCAGCTTGAGCGGCGCGGAGAACGCTCTGCGCCGCTCAGAACAGTGAGATCGGGCTGCCACAGGAACAATCGGAGGAGCATCGAGCCCAGGTAAGGCTCGTATTACATCCCTGCCGCGCGCGCGTTCCCATCCAGCCGCCTCATTCTTGCCCCCCAGCTGCTTCATTCCCTCCTAGCCAGCACCTTCTTCTCCTTTCCCCACATTCTCCCTGGCTTCATCACAATCTCCCCCCTCTTTCCCCCAAACACTTGAAGTCTTCTCCTTTCCCCTCCAGATTCCTTCCCTTCCTCCCCTGTTTATTTACATTTATTTATACATGAATTATAAACCACTAATCATTTTTAGCATAAATAAGAACTATAAACTTTCTACAGCCTGAAAAATTGCATGCCCAATGCAAACTTTTACCTAATGCAGTGTTTGTAGTCCCAAGAATAAAGGTTGTTTAAAATGTGTTAAGCACGTTTAGTTTTCTTGTTTATCTTGCTCATCCTAGTACAGGTTGACTTTTAATTTTACTAATCCGACACCTGTAGAAGCAGGGAAAGGACCCAGAGTAAAGCTTGCCCCATACAATTTCAGTCTGGCATATAATCATATTACAAGTTGAGAATCCCTTATCCAAAAATACATGCGCCTAATTATTTAAAAAGTGTATCTAAATTACCTTCAGGCTATGTGTACAATGTAGTACTATTTAAAAAATTTGAGTTGATTTTTTTTCAATAAAAAACTGTTTGTATCATTGAAAGCCCTGTTATTGTGTTTTTCTTTTAAGACAAAAGATGTTAATTAGTTCAGACAACTGTATGAGTTGTTTTTACTAAACTAAACCCCCAGTATTCAGGTTTAATTGCAGTGTTGGCACTTTGAAATAAATAAGTAGGTTTTGTGTTGCAGTTTGGGCACTCGGGCTCAAAGAGGTTTGCCATCACTGGTATAGGAGGAGGCACTCTCTCAGGTAACCTGGTCCCAAGTTGTTTCGGGCTTCGTACACAAGTACCAGAACCTTAAACCTGACCCGGTAGTGAATAGGTAGCCAATGCAGTTCCTTCAGCAAGGAAGTTGCATGCTGAAAAGGGGCAGCTCCTGACAATAGCCAAGCTGCTGCATTTTGTACTAGCTCCAGCTACTGGAGCAGCCTTAAGGGCAGCCCCACATAGAGCGCATTGCAGCAATCCAGTCTTGAGGTTACTAGCACCTGTATCACTGTGGCCAAGCTATCCCTGTCCAAGAGAGGCCGTAGCTGGTAGGGATGTGCGTGGAACTCGATGGGGGAGGTGGAAGCGGGGTGAACTCGCCCCACTCGCCGCCCCCGACGCTGCGTTTTTCACATAAATACTATAGAAAACCACCTTAAAACTGCTGTGAATAGCAAATCGCAGCTGTTTTAAAGGTGGTTTTCTATGGTATTTAAGTGAAAAACACAGTGCCGGGGTCCCATCACGTCACTTCCTGGCACAGTGCCAGGACCCGTTGCGTCATTTCCAGGCTCCGGAAAGTCCGCCGGGAGCCTCGCTGTCACTGTAAGAGGCATCGAATGGCGGAGGTGCTCGGTGAGCACTAAAAGGGGTACGTGTACATCCCAAGGCCGCTGGCGAACCAATCAAAGATGGTAAAAGGCACTCTGAGCTACCAGTCACTTGGGTCTCCAGTGGCAATGATGGATCTAGGGCAGTGATGGCGAACCTATGGCATGCTCTGTGGGCACGGAAGCCATAGGTCGCCAGCGGCTTTGGGGGCACAGGGGGGTGAAGCCACCGAAGGACGGAGGTGGGTGGAGTGGCATCCCGCAGGCTGCCGCCTCTACCGGGGAAGGGACGAGAAGGTCCTCCCGGGGCGGGGCGGGCAGGCCTGGAGAGCTGCTGTTGCCGTGGCCCCCCTTTTACGTGATTGGGAACCCCATAGCGCAGTTGCCCAGGGTCCTAGGTACAGTCACTCAATCTTACTCTCTGAAATCGACCCCGCAGGTAGGACCAAAACCACTGTAACACAGTGCCTCCAATGCCCAACCCGTGGAGTTGATCCAGGAGGATACCATGGTCAATGGTATCGAAAGCCACTGAGAGATCGAGTAGAATTAACAGGGTAATAGCAAAATAGAGAAGCAGGGAATAGACTGGATTCATATATAACCATTCCTGTGCATTACCTGATGCAGAAGTGCCATCAGGAGAACACACATTGTTGCATTGTAGGTGGTGGTCAGCTTTTGAGACAAATTTACTGATAGGTAGTATGTGTGGGACAAAGACAAGAACTCACTTACTTTACAGGCGAAATTACTCACATTTGTGATAGTATAAGAATATGCTAGAGAACAATGGTTATCTGACATTTGTATCAGGCAGTTCTTGACCTTAATAAATGAAAGGCCACTCTCTAATACATAAAATGTCTCCTTTCTTTGGATTCTGAGAGCTGGGTGGCCTACTGTTAGGCATTCTAAGATATGTAGGATTGTCTAACTGAATATTGTTTACAGGAAGAACTTCATCCTTTGCTTCTTACAAGATTTAACTAGAAGTGCAGATAAGAACACAAAAGTATTAAGGGTTCTGATACTTGAACATAATTTATGCTGGGAAGATGTAACCTAGTTGGAAGTTTAAAATAAAAGTTGCAGTTGACACTTGTGATACTCTACGGGTACCACCAGCTTTGCGAGCAATACTGCCCTCCTTTGTTTTATCTTTAAGAAAGATTATGGCAAGTTTTAGAGTCCATCTCACAGAATGCCTCAATTTCTGTGACAATAGCGTACCATGACACTTATTTATTTTTCTTGATGCCAGACATAGGCATATTAAATAGCTGTGGGTGGAGGGGGAGTAAATCAGGTTTGGTATGTATAATTATTCTGTAATACTCTGAATTTTAATCTAGTAGTATCCCTTTTCAGAAAGAGGTTACTACTGTCTGGGGGTGGTCGGCAGTGTGACTATACCAACCTGCAAAAATGCTGGATTAACTTTCAGAGCCTTAGTTAGAAACAGGCCCCACTGAATTCAGTTGGGCTTACTCCCTAGCAAGTGTGCATGGGATTGTTGTCCAAATACTCTTGCATTTCAAAGAATCAATTTATTCTAATTTTAATATTCTCCTTTGTTTAATAAAACCAACAGAACAAGCCAAGTTTGAATATTTGTGTTTCAGCCATTTCTCAGTTTTGGAACCACAAAATTTCAGTTGTAACCAAGAGAGCAATAGTAATTCTTTCCATAGCTAAAAACAAAACTGAAATGATTTTATGCAATTTCATTTAAATGCAGGCAAATACAATGACACCTCATCATGGCATCGGTGTATTTCTGAGAAAGCCAAATCAACAACTCTCCACATGGTAACTGTGAAATGTACAATGCCTGCTATCGGGAACAATTTTCTAAAGTTGGCACATAAATCTGAACCTTATTTTCAAGGTTCTAATATAGTATTCTGCATGGATCTCGTTCCTGTTTTATTTTGTTATCAGAAAGCATCTGCAGTGCTGCATGCCTGTTAAAGCCAGAATAAAATTAATACATCTAAACTCACTAATGCTGCACTTTCCTGCCAGACAATTTGTTTTGATGGTCATACATATGCTTTTATTTCTTCTACGAATGTTCTAACATTTCTGACACTTGGAGAAATTATTCAGAGCAATGTGATGGCAGACAAGGAATATTCTGTATAACATGAAATACTTCTTCTATAGGGATCCATAGCCTATTACTTTCATGTCACTGTAAGCTACTGTTTTAGGATGCACACAATTGTCATCTTCTCTACAACTGGTGAGTAAAAAGACACATCAAACACATATAAAAAATTATGTGTATAAATAAAACCATTTTTGAAATAATTCTTATGGTCTCAAGAAGTTTGATTAAATGTGTTCCCACCCCACCAATGTATATAAATTATAGAAGCTACCTACTACCACACACCACAGAGTAGCTATTCCATCACTAGTCCCTGCTTCACATTAATAAAATGGCCTACGTTTCCTCTTCTAATATACCTCCAGTGTGACCTTCTATATATAACATAAGATGTGGAAGCAAGGCAGAAACTGACTCTTGGGTATACAAGAGGTACATAAGGTAAGTGGTCACTGTCTTACAATGTCTTTGTGGAACCACTAGACTCCATCCAATATATTGAGATAAATTAGGTTTGTCTGATCTAGAATGTGGTCCATTACAGAAGGCTGGGCTTAGCAAGCCACTCCCCCCTCCCACAAATCTTCATCTTCCCCCCAATTGTTTCTTTTTAAAGATCACACTGGGACTTCTCCAAGCTCTAAACTGCTCATTCTTTCAAAACGTAGCCAAATGCCAGTTCCTGTGAAGAACTAAGAGTCCCATCGTGTGCAAATTTCCCTTTCAGATCCAGACAGAAATAGTCTCATATGCACTGAACTGAAATATGCACAAGAAGGTTACAGAACCCTCAGCTCCAAAAAGAGCAGAGTGGATGAGTGGGTGATCTGTCATAACATGTTTAGAACAAAGCAATTAAAGGGAAGTAATTTCCCATTTTTCAAAGAAAGAGGTGACACGTCCCCAATCTTTTGAGACTGTACTGCCCCAGGGATGTCTCTAGAAAAATAAAACAAAGACACACTGTCACAAAACATGACACCACACACCATGCAACAGCAGAGCAACAAGGTGAATGTTAAGGCATAGTTGAAAATATATCTGTATATGCGCCTGTGGGAGAGATAAAGCATGCATCATGTCTTCCTTTTAAATGGGGGACGGGGGGACGGGACGAGAAATGCACTGGAAAATCAAAGGCACCACCATGAGGAGTTAGGAAATAAGTATTCACAAATATATTGTGGACTATAGGCAGTTGACCAGCAAGCCTCTTCTCTTGAGAAAAAGATCAGGCATGTCACAACAGACAAAAACTCCTTTATATCCAAAAGGAATCTTGTGCTTATGCTTGCCTAAAGGGAGTGTCAGTAAGCAGCCAGTTGGAAATGGTTTCCTTAGAGACAGTAGAACCTGCTGAATTTGAGCCAGAAGAAGAAAGGAAAGATGGTAAGATTTCTCATGTCTTGGCTCACTCCTAGAGAAATGTTTTGTCATAAAATTTGTGGAGATAGCCTTTGCTGGAATGGGTGAGCAAGTGTGAAAGAAATACCATGAACTCATAGCACCTTATTTGGAGGGACTGCAGAAGTACCCAAAGGACTGCTTTATCTTTACAGAGTCTGCTGTATGAGCGTGTGGAAATAGGTCTCCATAGCCTGTAGCGTACTCCCAGTATTTCTGCACCTTACTGCTAAGTGTTTCAGACACTGCAAGCTGAAATCATTTCTAACAGGCAAAAGACCTTTTGTAAGAAATTAAAAGGTGGTGGCATCCATCTCTTTAGACTGTTTCAGTCAAGATTTCATCTTTGCTCTCCAAAGGCTCCCTAGGTCAGAATGTACCCTTTGAAGCTTCCATCTATATCAGGGATGGTGAATGTATGGCCACCCTCCAGATATTGTTGGATTTCCGCTTCCATGGAGCCCCAGCCAGCATGGCCAATAGTCAAGGATGATGGGAGTCATAGTCCAACAACATCTGGAGGGCCACAAGTTCCCCACCTCGGATCTATATCAATATCAAACTGGTTAAAAATCACCCATACACTGTCTTAACATTACACCACCACACTTTAGAGTAACAATCAGAACTCAAAATGGTGCTAGGTCAATAGAAGGACAGACTTCATTCTCAGTGGCTTCGGTCAACAAGGACAGCAAACAGGTATAGCCCCCACCCCACTGGTATTCTAGGGTGTACCCCTTTGTTTTCTTCTATATAAATGAACAGCTACCATTAATTCCTATGGGGAAAATGTGAAGTGCTGCACTTTTGTGCAGAATTATAGCGATAGAAAATCTGCCTAGCATCATTTATATTGGTGGAATAGATCATCATCAACAGGGATCCCGCTGGGGAGAGGAATGTGTTCTTTTGTATACAATCCCTCCCTCCATACACACCCTGACTGTCATATTATAATAGGAATTTTGCAACTAGAAATATAAAGAACAGATCTTGACCACAGAAGCTGACAAACATTTGGGGGCTAAGGATTTCATAGATCATAGAGTTGGAAGGGGCCTGCAAGGCCATCGAGTCCAACCCCCTGCTCAATGCAGGAAACTAGAGGAGGGGTCTCCCATCCAAGTAATAACCAGGCTTGACCCTGCTTAGCTTTCCACACTCAGACAGGCGGAGCCAGTGTAAGCCACAGGCCTTGTTGCCTAAACTGAAAACCAAACAAACCTGAAATCAGATTGCCACACTGTAACAAAAATAAGTCTCTTTGAATAATCTTTGAGAGAGAGCAAGGGTCAAGAGATCAGAAATTATTCTTCCATTTTGCATTGGCATGAACTATTATGCACCTAAAGTGTGTTCCATTGTGAGCTTCAAGGATTGTATATACTAACCAAGTCACTTAAATCATTCCAATAATGCTGAAAACAATGCTGGCTTTGCCCCCACCCATTCTAATTATGCAACTATTCCATCTTATATCAGAACTGGTGTATTTGGGCATTAGCTTATTCATTTATTTATCCAGCGCCATCTATATGCACGGGGAGCAGGGGTGTCATTTACAAATTATGAAAGGACAGGTCCCTTGATGGACTTAGAATATAGAAATCAACTCAGAGGAACAACAGGGGAATGGGAGGAAAATGGAGGCAGAGGTAAACAGGGAAAGAAATGAATTTATTTCAGTTATACATACTTAATCTTAGTTACAGTACAGCATGGGGACAGGGGGCTGTGTGAAAGCCTTCATGGAAAAAGATGAGTTTTGAGGAGAAATTTGAAGGAAGTAAGAGATGTGGCATAATAATGAAGTGAAGCCTCACCAGTGACAGAAGTGATAGTAACCTAAGCATACTCACTGGCCATGAACAAACACCATTATCTACGAACTGTGAATAAAGTTCATTATTTGCCCTGGGTAGTTTTTTTTTAGGAACATGTCTGAGCTTTGGTCAACCCATAGATATGGGTGAAAGTGAAGTGGAAATGCCCAGTGTTTAATTGCCTCACTCACTCACTGTAATATAGGGCACAGGGGGCTGAAGTGGAAATTTGACAGCTGGCCAGTCACTTGTGGGTTTCCTCCAAGTCTCTGTGGTATGGAGAAAAGGGCTATCAGTGGTTATTAGACAAGATAACTGAAATGATACTTCTATGTTCGGAGCAGGTATACTTCTACCAGATGCTAGGGACAATTAGTAGAGGATGAGCATCTCCATCATGCCCTATTTTAGCGATTTTCAGGGACATCTGGCTGATCATTATGAAAGATATTGCCAAAGCATGTGATAGGCCATTGTTCTGGTCCAGCATGACAATTCTCATGTTCCTAACCATCTCTACCACCTTTGTTGTGATAGCAAGAACATGAGGAACAGCTTATCACATAGCGGGGTTAAACTTCTCTACTTCCTTCAGCATATGGTCACGAATAGGTTAGTCACTATTTGAATACTCAGCAGAAAACCATGTCTTAAAAAGTCACATGGAAATTTGCCTACAAAGTTACTGGTTAAAAGTCATGGAAACTTACTTTTAAAAGTGCTACATTTCTTTATGAGCTACATCAGCTTCTTGCATTTGCCATGTCTTCTCAGCTTCTTTGTCTCCTAGATGACTCTCCATCTGCTGAAGCAGCACCAATCTCTGAGACAGGCTACAAAAGGGAAACATTCTGATAAGTGGGCAGACCATACTTTCTGCACAACAGCCAGAAAAACAACAACCTTTTAGCCTCACCCAATTTCCCACTAATTATGTTGAATACAGCGTGGGTGCACTGAAGGAGGAAAAAAGCACAGGAAGTCCCTTCCTTGCTGTTGCTCCCATGGAGAAAGTAACCATCATGTTGTACAACAAGCAGTCTCTGTGCGCAAATGAGACATCCAGCAATGAACACCTCAGAAGAAATGTGCTTGCAATGCGGCATTAGTAATCTGTAACATTCGCTATTATATCAGTTAGCTGGGTTCTGCTATTGTGTGTAGTTCTGTGAACACATGTGATGCCGTGTTCAGAGGAAGGTTGTCACATTCCTAACCCTGGCTTCACATATCTGTTCAACTGGCTTGCACACTTAAATAATCAGATATGTTTGCTCCTGCCAGAAATGGTCTTTTCAAATCTTTGCTATATTTGGTTTTTCCAAGGTTGTACTCTCACAACTGCACAATATGGTTCTTTTCAGATCCCAACATTATCAACCTTTATATCAAAGGATCCCTGGATAAGATGGGTTTTTCCTACCTACTGAGGAGGATAATTCTGCATCCTTGGAGATAATTTCCCACAGGGCAATCAGGACTGAGAAATGTGATGATTAGGAACATAGAAAAATAGATTCAAGACAAACATAATAACTGCCTGGTGATTCGCTTGCATCGTGTGAAGGTTGCAGACATCATGATTTGTCTAGATAGGCTGACAGTGTAAATTAAGGGTTGTGGTACATGTTGTTACCAGCGCCATTGAGAACAACACCATGAGGCCCTGGAAGCCAAATTCAGACTCCTAGGTTAAGAAGCTGAAATCCAGGATTCCAAGGTAGAATTGTCATAAATGCTGCCTGTTTCATATGCAGGGCCAGCTAGACAGACAGAGCTGTGGGGTTTCAATGCATGAATGAAATGGTGATGTTGGGAAGAATACTTTAGATTCTTTGTGCACCTTGTAGAACTTTTTGGGACAAGCCACACCTGTACAAAAGGGACAGTCCTACTAGAAGCAAAATGGAACCAGACTTCTGAAGCTTATAATCATAAAAGGTTGCAGAGCAGCTTTTAAACTATCTAGTGGGAGAGAGCCAAGAAAAGCTGTGATGCATCTGGTTTGGGATGACTCATATCTTAAGGATGGTAGTGTAAATGTTTCAGATCCTTGAAGTGGTGATAAGGTAGAACTTGGCAACAAGCATTCAGGAACCACTGATAGCTGTTTAAAGCGATGAAAGAGCTGTAGGGAAATGTGCACACAATAAGGGATTTGAAGAGCAACCTATGCTATAGGTGCTTATATATACAGTCATTGCCTTGGATTGAGAGCATAATTCGTTCCGGAAACGTGCTTGTAATCCAAAACACTCTTATATCAAAACGAAATTCCTCCAAAAACATTTGTTCAGAGATTTTTAATTTAAGCCGCACTACAGTACTTGTATTGCAAGACATCGCTTGTATATCAAGTAAAAATAAAAATAAATAAATATTTAAAAATTTGCTTGTCTTGCAAAACGCTCTCAAACCAAGTTACTTGCAATCCAAGGTATTACTGTAGTAATGCCAGAAGCCTTCTAGCCAAGTTGTTTAATCCAATTTGCTTATGTGGAGTACTTGCTCCTGAAAGAGAATATATATGTGAAAGATATGCATACATACATATACCGTATTTTTCGCTCCATAAGACGCAACAGACCATAAGACACACTTAGGTTTTAGAGGAAGAAAACAAGAAAAAAAATATTCTGAACCAAATGGTGAAATGACGACAAAACCCTGCCACTGTCACAGAACCGAGCGGGGAGGGCTTTCCCGACCCTGCGCTTTCTCCGCTGTTGGTGGTGCTGCTGCTGCTGCAGGCAGCTGGGTCGGAGTAGCTGAAAGCTGAAAGCAAACATCAACAGCTCAGGGCACAATCCTAAACATGTTGAGGCAGAAAAAAGCCCCGGGGCTTTTTTCTGCCTCAACGTGCATAGGATTGCGCATGGCTGGCTGGGGAATGCTGGGAGTTGTAGGACTTCCCCCCCCCCAAACACATGTAGGATTGCATCCTAAAACCATTTAAAACCAAAACACAGAAACAGCATGGTGAATAATTAAAACATTGGAGCCCCAGCTAGCTTAAAATACCTTTCCCTCCCTCCCTGGTTGCTGGAAATAACTGCTTTCAGGGGACGTTGAGCTGAGGAACCTGAGGCGCGCGCCGGAGGGAGGGAAGGCAAAGGAGGTGTTTGCAGATGCATCCTTCCCGGAGGGAGAAGTGCGTCTTATGGAGCGAAAAATACAGTATGCACACACACACAAAAATACAGAGTGGGCATATCAGAAATCATGTAGAATAGTGAGTGGGGTAGAATTATCTGTGAAAGGATGTACTGGGGGTGGTATTGCTCATGTGTCAAAAAGAGCATAGATACTAGTAAACTAGAACACTTAAAGAGGAACAAAGTCCTCCCCAGAATCACTGAGGTGGAAATACCAGGCCCCAAAATTAATGTAGCACTGCAGACATATTATTGCACCCCTAATCAGAACACTGAGGGTGATCTTCAGCTGGAGAAAAGAATCAGGGAGTCAGTCAAAGGAGAAAATGTTGTAATACTGGGTGACCCCAATTACCCTCTGACAGAGTGGGTAAATGTATGTTCAGATTGCAATCAAGAGAAACACTTCTAGATATGATAAATGACTGTGCCTTATAACAGTATCCCTAGATCCAACTAAATCCTGATTGGTGCTCAGGACCTGGCACAAGATGTAAGTGCTGTCAAACTGATTGGGGACAATGACCACAGTGAGATCAAATTCAACATACCTATATGTAAGTGGAAGCTTGCTGAGGAACTTTGTATTTCATGACAAAAGGGGGAAACTTTCAAAAATTCAGGAATTAAAAGGATGTTGAAAGGGACATTCAGGAAAATCTCTTGAGGATACTTAGAACTTATTAAAAAGCAGTACAACAGAAGCTGATACACATGCCACAGATTAGGAAAGATACAAAATGTCCAAAAGAATGCAGCATGGTTACGAAGCAGAACCAAAGAAGCTATAAAAAGGCAAGAAGGCTTTCTTCAGAAAATGGAAGTCCAAATGAGAAAAGTAAAAAAGAGCACAAACTCTAGTGAACCAAAATATAAGTTCACAGGCAAGCAAAAGAAAAAGAATTGAAGAACACATTGTTAAAACCATCAAAGAAAACAAATAAAAATCATTTAAATACATCAGAAGCAAGCAGGCAGTTGGGACCATTTGGTGCCAAAAGTTTGAAAAGGTTTCTGCAGGAGGATAGGGAGACAGCAGATAAACTAAATGAATGCTTGCACTGATCTTCAATGCAGAAGGTATTGGACAGATAGCCATAACTGAACCAGGTTTTTTTCAGGGACAGCAGGGTTGCAAAAAAATCATGATTTTTTTTGCAAAAAATAAAAAGAAAATGATTTTTTTGTTTTAAATCAATGATTTTTTTAATTTAATCAATTTCCCCCCCAATTTTTTTTTAGTAAAATTAATTTCAAAGTTTCAGGCAATCACATGTACAAATAGCCTACAGTTAACAGTTAAGAACACCAAATTCTACAGAAAACACTTTCCTCATATATTTTTTTACGTTACCAGTATTATCGGCTACTAGGCTACCTACATGACAGGGTTGCAAAAAATCATGATTTTTTTTTTTTTACAAAAAAAAACAAAAAACCCAAACGATTTTTATTGATGATTTAATCAATGATTTAATCATTGATTTAAATCATTGCAACCCTGAGGGACAGTATGTGAAGAATTAAGTTAAATAGAGGTAACAAGAAATAAAGTTCTAGGAAGTTCCAGACAGCAGAAACCAGAGTTCTTTAAAAGTTCAAGTGTGAAATTGCTGATGTTCTAATGAAAATATGCAATCTGAATAAAATTGGCTTCTATGAACTGGAAGGCCATAAACACAATTTTTTAAAAAAGCCAAAAACTACAGACCTATTAGTTTAACTTCATCCACAAGTTAATTAATTTGTGGAAAGTATTATTAAAAGGGAGAATCTATATATATAAAAGAAGATGTCCTGACTGACTCATCAACGCCCAGCTCAAACCGTTTAATCTAGGAACGTGAAATTTTGAAGGGACATAGTTTTTATGACGTAGACACCCACTAAGGAAGGATTTTTGGACATTCCATCCCTAAGGGGGTGGGGAAAAAAGGGGGGGAGGAAATCGCCCCACTCTCATATCTCCTATGGGCAAAACAACAGGGGAGCAGTTTTGCAAATCGGCCTCACCTCAGAATTGCTGCAGGAGCCAATAGGAGCAGTTATGCAAATAGCCTATACAACACTTAGAATGTTCGTATGAATTCCTGCAGGGGCCAATAGGGGTGGGTATGCAAATCTCCCCTAGGCCATTTAGAATGTTCTCTGAGGGGGTGAAAAGGGAGGGAAACTTTTTAAATGACTGAATGACTGTTGTGTGGGGGGCATCGTCGCACAGATGGATCTACCCCAAACTTGGCACGGTCACTCTTCATCACCTGTAGACTCTCAGGATTAACCTGATTTTTTTTTAGGATCAGATATTTCTGTCAGATATTTATTTGGGCCGCAGCGGCCCAATCAGGAGCGGATATGCAAATCTCTCCTACGTCAAAACAGAATGTTCATATGAACTGCAGCAGGGGCCTACACAGGGGTGGGGGGGAGCAGGGATCTCATTGTTGGGTAGTCCCGGAGGGACACACACACACACACACAGGGATTTCACTGTGTAGTCCCGGGGGAGCAGGGATTTCACTGTGTAGTCCTGGGGGAGCAGGGATTTCATTGTGCAGTCCCGGGGGAGGGGGGACCAGGGATTTCACTGTGTAGTCCCGGGGGAGCAGGGATTTCACTGTGTAGTCCCGGGGGAGCAGGGATTTCACTGTGTAGTCCTGGGGGAGCAGGGATTTCATTGTGTAGTCCCAGGAGGGAAGCAGGGATTTCATTGTGTAGTCCCAGGGGAGCTGGGAGTCCCGGGGGAGCTGGGATTCCACTGTGTAGTCCCGGGGGACCTTTCCAATGGAGCGATTCAAAACAGCGGTCAGCTACCTTAAGGAATTTCGAACAAATAGTGCCTATAGGAAAATGACGACCTGTGCAACGCTGGGTAAAAAAACCTAGTTAAACATAAAGAGCGGATTCACATGTCACGCCAAACCACCCTGGCAATAACCCACGGTGGGCTGGTTGTTCTGCTAACAAGCCACGGTGAGCCTGACAAGACAATCAGGCTCACCGTGGGTTGTTCGCTCCCTCCCCATCCATCCCCCTCAGTCCTCCAAGTGGTATCCCAGGGGACACCACAGGAGGACCAAGGTGTCTCCCCACTCCTGGCCGCAATCGCAAGCCGATTTTGGCTCATCGTGGCTTTTTTGCAGTTTAAATTTATTTTTCTTTGGAGATCGCAAAAGCCAGCTTGACAGCTGGGTTTTGCAATCCCCATTCTGACAGCCACTGACGGCCACTTCGAAGTGCCCAAGCGGCACCTTGGTGGAGCTATCTGTGGCTGACCGAAACTTTAAAAATAAAATATTTTGTTTGTGCAAAGGATTTGTGCACATTTTTATATTTTCCTTTTTTGAAAGTTAGGAGCAGTTGAGCAATTGTGAACCTTCACAGCTGCGTCACTGCAGGGATTTGAAGCCTCGGCTGGGGCAATGTTCAGCGGTGTGCCTGCTGCCAAGGTGCAGGAGGTACCAACCATGGACATTGCCCAGAGGAGGCTCCAAGGATCTTTGCAGGCAAAAATGTTTGGGGGGGGATTTACACCCCATTCGCGGACACATCCTCATCTTCCCCCACCCACCCACCCCAGTTACTCCCCAGTCCCAGAGCACATTTTGCACTTTGTCCCAAGCCTCTAGGTGCTCGGGAAAGTGCAAATGTGCATGCCCCCTTTTTTCTAAGAAAAAGGAAGGTCCCTTTAGAAAGGGGTTCTGACTGGGCAATGAGGGTTTGTTGACTGGGACATATACAGCCATATGCCCCAGTCAAAAAACACCCATTGTCCTGTCAAAACGGGATGTAGCCGCTCGCCTTGTCCCGGGCCCCACTTGCCTCTCTGTGGCGAGGCGCCCGCGCCCGCCGTGACGATCCCGTTGCGTCACTTGCAGCTGGCCGGAAGTGACGCGACAGGACCCTGCGCTACGTCTTTTCTGTAGAGACCAGGGCAACAGGGCTTAAAACGGCCCTGTTGCCCTGGTTTCTACGGAAAAGATTCAGCACGGGGTCCTGTCGCGGAGAGGCAAGGCGCCCCCCCCCCACGTACGTGTACACCCCTAAAAGAGACAAAGTGTAAAGTGTGCTCCGGGATGGGGACTAACTGGAGTGGAGGGTGGGTGGAGGAAGATGAGGCTGTTTCCATGAAGGGGGTGTAAATCCCCCCCAGAAAAATATTTTTACCTGCAAAAAAGCCTCTTCTGGGCACCTTGGCAGCAAACACCCACCTGGATTTTGCCCCAGCTGAGGCTTCAAATTCCCACAGTTGTGCAACTGCGCAGGTTCAGTTTTTAAAAAAAATAACACAAACAGGTGCACAACTTTTCTTTCTTTTTTTTTGCACAATTAAAAAAAAAAAAAGTTTCTGCCAGCCATTGGCAACCCCACCAAGATACTGCTTGGGCACTTTGAAGGGGCTGTCAGTGGCTGTCAAAACGGATATTGCGGAAGCCAGCTGTCAAACTCCCTGCAATCTATGATAAAATCAGTCTCCTCGGTTCGGATGACACAAGAACCCCCTGTGGCTAGTTATCCACAATTAGGGATGGCTACTTACCCCCGCTTGTCCTGCGGCACACAACGCCCAGCAGCTGCGGAAATTGCTGGACCTCTGGGTCCGCAGCGCGTCAGTACCCTGGCACTGTGTTTTTTTATGTAAATACCAAGGTAAACTACCTTAAAACTGCAGCGATTTGCTATTCGCGGCCATTTTAAGGAAGTTTACCTTGGTATTTACGTAAAAAATGCAGCGCCAGGAACCCGGAAATGACGCGCCGGGGACCTGGAAGCTCCTTTCCCCGCGGGAACTTGGGACAAGCCGGGGCCAGGTAAGTCTCACTGAGCTCGGGGGGGGGGGGGAGAGCAGGGCAATTGTGCTTCATTCCTCCCCCCCTCGAAATTCTTGGCCATCCCTTCCCCGGAAGGCCTATCCATCAATTACAGTAAGACAAAAGTGGTTGTGTTTGCCAAAAGGCATGAGCTGCATAAATGGACCTCAGATGGACACAGTATCAAACAATGCTGCTCATTCAAGTACTTAGGGCTTAATTTCTCCGAAAAACGGAAATCCTTTACTTACCGTGAATTTCTGTTCTCCGCGAGGGGAGGAGGCCAGCAAATATGGGGAGTAGCCCCGCCTCCGGGGCTGGAAGGCAGACTTGTTCTGAGCTTCCGGTGGAGGAAGGGCCTCCCCAGAAGCTCCAGTTGACACTTCCAAACGAACCGTTAGGTGTAGACGTCCTTGCTATCTATGATAGGGACTCTGTCTGGCCCGTTGGTCACAAGCCTGTGGGAACAAAAGAGAGAGACTCCCTCCCACTTGCTCGGAGCGTGTCCAAGAGGAGGCTGGCCCGGGGTGGGCCTTGCTGGCCTCCTCCCCTCGCGGAGAACAGAAATTCACGGTAAGTAAAGAATTTCCGTTTCTCCTTCGAGGGTCGGAGGCCAGCAAATATGGGGATGTAAAAAAGCAGTCCATCCCCTGGGTGGGAAAAACCTCCCTCCCAGCCGGCCTCCTACTGAGACGGAATGACTCCCTGCAGAACGCGCCTCCCAAAGGCGCCCTCTGCTGAGGCCATCAGGTCAATTTTATAATGCCTGGTGAAGGTGTGAACCGAAGACCAGGTGGCTGCCCTGCAGATTTCATCTAGGGGCGCCCTTGTGCTGAATGCCGCTGAGGTAGCCATCGCTCTCACTGAATGAGCAACTATGCCCTCAGGCACTGTCAGACCTGCTGAAGTGTAGGCCAGCGCGATGCAGTCGCGTAGCCAGCGAGACAGGGATGCTGAGGAAACCTTTTTCCCGAGGGAGGAGGGCTTGAAGGACACGAACATGCAACTAGCTTGCCTGTGGGGCTTGGTCCTGTCTAGATAAAATTTGAGTGCCCTCATGGCATCAAGTGAGTGCCACTCCTTCTCAATAGGTGTGGCAGGACGAGGGCAGAAAGAAGGAATTACCAGGTCCTGGGACCTGTGAAAAGGAGAGTTGACTTTGGGCATGAAGGACGGGTCTGTGCGGAGCACTGCCTTGTCCTTGTGGAACGTGCAGAGTTCTTTACTGCAGGAGAGGGCCCCTAACTCTGAAACCCTTCTAGCTGAGGTGATTGCAACTAGAAAGATGGTTTTCAAGGTCAGCACCTTGAGGCTGGCAGCCCCTAGTGGTTCGAAAGGAGGCTTTGTGAGGGCCCTAAGGACCGTGTTGAGGCTCCAGGTGGGGAACCTCCGGGTGGGAGGGGGGCTGACGAGGGTGGCCACCCTGAGGAACCTCTTGATGTGTGGGTGTGCTCCCAATGGTGATCCCTTGGAGTCGCCTAACACTGACCCTAGTGCTTCCACTTGCCGCCTGAGGGTACTAGGACTAAGGCCTGAGGACAGGCCTTCTTGGAGGAACTCTAGGATGTCTGGTGTCTCCGCATCTAGAGGGTCCCTCGCAGTGGCCTTGGACCATCGGAGAAAGGCCCTCCAGGTGCGGTCGTATGTTTTGTGCGTGGACGGCCTCCTGGAGGCTAGCAAGGTGGAGATTACCTTATCGGAATAACCACGTCTTGTTAGGAGGCTCCACTCAGTCTCCAGGCGGTTAGCTTCAGGAAGCTGGGGTCCTGGTGGAAGATTGGACCCTGACTGAGTAGGTCGTGCCTGAGGGGGAGTCTGAACGGCTTCTCCCTCGAGAGGTTCACCAAGTCTGGGAACCAGGGACGGCGTGGCCAGTGCGGAGCCACCAGGATGACTTGGGCTTTCTGGTCTCTGACCTTCTGGACTACCCTCGGGATCAGAGGTAGCAGGGGAAAGGCGCAGAGGAGGCCTACTGGCCACTGGCTGATGAGGGCGTCGGTGAGCTGTGCCCCTTCTGTTCGGTATCGCGTTCCGAACCGTGGCAACTTCGTGTTCTGTGGTGTCGCAAAGAGGTCGATGCATGGTCGGCCTAGATGCTTGGTCAGTAGGACGAAGACCTCTGGGTTTAGGGACCACTCGCTCTGGTCCACTGTTGTCCTGCTGAGCCAGTCGGCCTGAATGTTCATTACCCCGCTCAAGTGTTCTGCTCTGATGGAGCGGAGGTGTTGCTGGGCCCATCTGAACAAGGACATCGCCTCCTTTTGTAGGGCTTCGGATCTTGTTCCGCCTTGCTTGTTCACGTATGCCTTGGCCACGACGTTGTCTGTCATCACCAGCACATGTTGATCCTCCAAGAGTTTGCTGAACTCTCTGAGGGCTAGCTTCACTGCCCTTAGCTCGAGGAGGTTGATGGAGAGCTTGGTCTCTTCTTTGGACCACAGTCCCTGTGTGTGTTTTTCTTGGCAAACCGCTCCCCATCCGGACAGGCAGGCATCTGTTGTCATCGTGATGCGTGTCGGTGCTTGAATCGGAACTCCCTGGGAAAGGTGTGCTGGGTGAGACCACCACTTTAGGGAGCGAGAGACAGAGGGTGGGATGGTGAGAAGTGGATTGTGGTTGCACGTAATCTCTAGTTGGAAGTCCAGGAGAAAGGTTTGCAGTGGCCTGGAGTAAAACCTGGCCCACTGCACTGAGTCCTGGCACGAGACCATCATCCCCAGGAGCTTGGCTAAGTCCTTGAGTGGTACTCTGTCCTTCGAGCGCAGATGTGCCGCCAGTCGGCTTGTCGAGGTCTGTCTGTCTGATGACAAGAACATCATGTCCCTGATGGTATTCAGGGAGACGCCTAGATGAGTGAGCGTCTGAGACGGAACCAGGGAGCTCTTCTTCTCGTTGATGAGGAACCCCAAGTTGTTTAGCAGTGTCACTGCCTGTGAGGTGTCTTTGAGGCTCTGGCTGAGGGACGGGGAACGGATCAGGATGTCGTCCAGGTAGGGGTGTAGCTGCACGCCCCTTGTACGCAGAAGCGCCACTGGTGCCAGGAGGACTTTGGAGAAGACCCTTGGAGCTGTAGCAAGACCGAATGGGAGGGCCCTGAACTGGAACTGCTTGATGCCATAGCTGAAACACAGGAACCTCCGATGGGCAGGGCGGATTGGTATGTGCAGGTAGGCCTCTGTCAGGTCTATCGATGACAGGAAGTCTTTTTTCCGCAGGCACTCCTTGATGGATCTGAGTGTCTCCATCCGGAACTTCTGCTTCTTGAGGGAGCGGTTGACTCTTTTCAAGTCTAGGATGGGACGCACTTTCCCGTCTTTTTTGGGAACAGTGAAAAACACCGAAAATGTTCCACGATTTCTTTGATTCTGGGGAACCTTTTCTATTGCGCGTATCTGAAGGAGGTGTTGGATAGCTGTTACGGTTCTCAGGTGCTTTGCAGGATCTCTGAGATAGTGGGTCCTGAAAAACCTTTCTTTGGGCTTCTTCCTGAATTCCAGGGAGTAGCCTTGCTGAATTGTCTCTAGGAGCCATCAATCCGAGAAGTATTTCTTCCAAATTTCTGAGAACTCGCGTAGCCTCCCCCCCACTGGGGGAGGAGGACCGTCAGGCGGAGCTGGATTTCTTTCCCTGGGCAGATGAGCCTTTGTGCTGGCCTCCTTTCTGGGCCGAGCCACGCTGCCAGCGGGGCTTGTGTCCCCCTGAGGGGAAATTGCGCGTGGAGGATGAGGAGCCGCCGTGTGATGAGGCAGGCTGCTGGGGTTTGTAGTTCCGAAAGGAGCCGTATTTCTGAGGACGTTTAGTGTCTTTCTTGTGGGGGACTGGCAAGGCTTTCTTCTTGTCCTTGTTCTCCACCAGGACTTTATCTAGGGGTTTGCCAAAGAGCCTTTTGCCAGCGAAGGGGACGCCTGCCAGGCTGGACTTCATCTTTCCGTCCACCCCCCAATTGCGGAGCCATAGGTTCCTCCTAGCTACCACGTTGGAAGCTGTGACTCTCGCTCCCAGCTGAAAGGAATCGAGAGATGCATCTGCTAGGAAGGCTGCCGCAGAGGACGACTCTTTAACGAACTCTTTCATCTCTTTAGGTGTTGGATTGCCTTGAAGGAGCCTTTTTGCTCCTACATGCATAGCGCGGGCCACTATGGTTGACGTGTTAGCAATCTTGATTACCGTGGCGGCGGTCTCGAAGCCCCTGCGCAGTGCTGCATCTGCCCGCTTGTCGTGGTGATCGGGAAGTTCTTCTCGCTCTGTTGGCAACAACGACTTTGAGGTGAAGGCTGACACCGGGTCATCTACTCGAGGAACTGTCAGGGCCTGCATGGTGTTTTCAGCGATGCGATATAGCTTGTCACAAAGGCGATGTGGGGGCCTTGGAATAGCTGGCTTTTCCCACTCTTGCTGCAGTATCACCTGTAGGTTCCACGGAACCGGGACTGCAGGATTGGCTTGAAGCTGGATAGGAGGGAAGGCCATGGGGTCTCCCAAGGATTCCGGGTCAGTAACGGTTGGGGTGCTATATTTGCTTACCAGCCCTACATGCGAGAGAGCCTTGGCAATCATCTTTGGGAAGGCTTCCGCTGCGAACAGACGGCCTCTGGGTGGGGCCTCACTCTCGTCTTTGCTGTCCTCAGGCAGCTCGCCATCTTCAAAATCGGAAGCTGAGGCCCCTGCACTTGTACAAGTTCTACTGCTGTACTGGGTGCGCTGTGACCTGGCTGGGGATGCCGTTCTTGAGCCGTCATCAGAATCGGAAGAAGGGCGGCGGCGCTTGGTTCTGCTGGCAGCCGTGGGACTGACGCTGGCGCGTTTCGAGAGCACGCTTGCTGACCTGTGACTTTTGCTTGAGCCTGCAGATGAGGCCCTCAGCTGGCACACGGTCGGCTGGGAAACTGAGGCATGCTTGGAGCTGTGGCGGTTTGGCGACCTGCCCCGGGACCCTTTGAGGCTCTGGATATCACGCCACATTTCACTCATTAGCAGGTACATTGATTCAGGCACACCCTCTTGACGAACTGGGTTTGTAACTGGGATCACACGTGAAGGCGAGTCTGGTAGCATGCTGCTGCCCTTCATTGGAGAGGTGGAGGGATTGGTGGTGGGCGCAGGATCCATGGCTGCTATGGAATGAGCACTGGTAAAAAGGAGAGATGGGTGGCGTGAAAAGGGGCCATTGTATGCTTGGTTTTACCCTGGGGCTGTGGGTCCTTTGGGGTCTTGGCCGGGGGGGTCTAAGCCCCCCCAATCTGGCAGACTTGAGGACCCCTGTGGTGCTTCCAGGTCCCCACTTGCCTAGCCGGTCAAAGGCCTGGGCTGGGCTGAGCCTCTGGGTGTCCCCACCACAAGGCTTGTAGGGCTTGCCGCTTGCCAGTGAGGAGGGAACGCAGGGGGAACCCGATTGTGGCTGGATGGCCAGCAAACAGCTGAGCTGTAGCTGAAATTGCAAAGAAAGCCTCCGGAATGGCCTTGCCCTCATCCAAGATGGCAGCCCTGGCCTCACTCACTGGCTTAACAGGGGTCTTGCCCTTAACCAAAATGGCGGCACCCATGTGGCCTCATAAGATGGCCGCGCCCACAACCAACATGGCGGACGCAACCTCACAGCCTGATATAACAAGGGCCTTGCCCTTAATCAAAATGGCGGCGCCCATGGCACCCGAAGATGGCTGTGCCCACAACCAAAATGGTGGACGCAGCTTCGCTGATTGACTTAAACAGGGCATTGCCCTTACTTAAGATGGCGGCCGCCATCGTTGCCCACGCTGCTGCTGGCGGAGCTGGACTGAGGCTGGGATTCCCAACGGCCAAACGCGCAGCAGAGCAGGGGAAGGGAAGAGGCAGCAAGTAATCCCCTGGGGGGTTGTGCCTTTCCAGCCGATTGCTGGCCGAGGAAGCCGCTCAAGCCCATCTTGAGATAGAAGGGGGGCTGGGAGGGAGGGGGGAGGTCCGGGACGCCTGGGCCGCGATTCCCTCCCCCCCCCTTGAAGGGCACCGACTGCAGCGGGCTCTCCCACCCCCCTGGCGCTGGCTTCCATGGGGGGAGGCCGGTTCCCTTACAGCAAGGTGTCTCGGGTCCCCCCGGAGTCCAGCCGCCTGTCTTACCGCCAGAGGCGGGGGCGAGGGGCTGGCTCCTTCCTACCGTTGGTAGGTGTCTGGCGAAGAGGCTTCGTTTTCTTCCTTTTCCACCTCTTCTTTTCTTTGTTCTTTGCTCGCGCTCAGAGGAGCGCGAAAAGTCCAACTGGAGCTTCTGGGGAGGCCCCTCCTCCACCGGAAGCTCAGAACAAGTCTGCCTTCCAGCCCCGGAGGCGGGGCTACTCCCCATATTTGCTGGCCTCCGACCCGCGAAGGAGAACACTCTATGGGATATCCATTTCGAAACAATTACGTCTTCAGCTTCTCGTTTATTGGGACCTATAAAGAAACTGCACTATACTGAGGGCTATCGTTTAGTAGAACCAACCCTAAAGATCTTTGTAGCCAAGACTGTGTCCCACCTTTTATATGGTGCACCAATCTGGGGCAGCCGCTGCAGAAACAAACTTGAGGTAATACAAAACAAGTTCTTGCGAACGCTCTTGGCAGCATCACATAGTAGGTCTCCCTTCCTTAAAAGCACGCATACATAAATCCATAATACTGTATTGGAAAAAGCTAAACTCACTGCCAGAACAGCATTTAGCAAAATTATGCCTTCTGGACCTGCAGAATAGAGAAGGTTGGGTAAAATCTTGCAGATGCCTGATGCTGAAATACTCAATTCCCTCAATAATGACAATGCAGGATGTATCTGATCATAAGATCCAAGATATTGTGTTTGGTGAAGATGCCAAAAGATCTCGAATACATAAAAAACTGTAAATCTGACACTTGGTACACCAAAATTAAAACAAACCATAAAAGGGCAAGCTATTTGCAAGAATTAACATTCTTTCCTGTCAGGCATGCTTTCACCCAGCTCAGATTTGAAATGATGCCCACTGAGTACTTGGCTGGAAGATTTTCCAACAGACCTGTAAAGGAGCGTCTCTGTATATGTGAAGCAGGGCATATCGAAGATCTTGTACATTACATTCTATACTGCCCACTCTATAATTCACCTAGGGCTAAATTTGTATCTCCTTTCCAGGACACGTTGGAAGGTCAGTCAGACGACTTTAAAATTAGATGGCTGTTGGCTGACGTGGATAAATTGATCAGTTATAGGATTGCTTTATTTGCACTAGCTGCAAGAAAAATAAGGGCTGCCTTTCTAGGCCAAATTACTGCCAAACTCTAAGGGAGCAGCACGTTTTAAATTCCAACGAGTTTACTGTATTTGCTTTATTTTATTGTATTAAATGGTTTTTGCAGTCTGTAACTGTATTGTGATGGCCATTGGCTATAAGCAATAAATTGTGTTACTACTACCTTAGTATTTACGTTAACAAACACAGCACCAGGAACCCGGAAATGACGTGCCGGGGACCTGGAACTGGAAGCTCCTTTCCCCGCGGGAACTTGGGACGAGCCGGGGCCAGGTAAGTCTCACTGAGCTCGGGGGGGGGGGGGGAGAAGAGCAGGGCGATTTTGCTCCATCCCTCTCCCCTTCGAAATTCTCAGCCATCCCTACTCACAATGGGTTGCCATGTCATGCGAACCCAATCGCTGACTTGGCTCACACGATCAGGGAAGCAAAAGAAGCCACGGTGGCTTCTTTTCCCCTCCCCACACATGCCGGTTGCACACCACCTCATTTCCATAATTACCCGCACCAGGCAAGGGTTGCAGTGTCGTCCAAAGCCGACAAGGCTGGGGTGGCAGGGGTGGCTTCCAAACCACCCCAGAATGGTTATGGGGTGGTTTGGAAGCCACCCCCACTGTCCACCTCATTGGGTTCAGATGACACTACAACTTGCGCCTGGCGTGGGTAATTATGGAAACGAGGCGGCGCGAAACAGGCACACGCAAGGTGGGGAAAAGAAGCCACGGTGGCTTATTTTCCTTCCTTGATTGTGCAAACCCAGCCACTATCTCAAGGCTGTAGAAAGGAAACAACAGGGTGGGAAGGTGAGTCTTAGAAAGGCGAGGAATACTAAACAAACGTTAAAAGGACAAGAGATGAATAATGAGTCACATACAGTTCTGAACAGATACCGCCAAAAGGAAGAAGCCCCTTATTACTCTTAATTGACTGATATCTTGAGAAGACAAGGGAAACACTGCAATATATGAAAGAATATAAACATGCCATTTATAGATTCAAGTGTGGGGGATGGGGGGGTGAGAGAATATATCAGAATACAACCTAAAAAAAACCAAATATTCAAAAATGTATAAAATGAAGTAATTACATTCACAGCCCAACAAACACATGATGAAAGGGTTTCCCTCAATTTCTCTGGCTTGCTAAATAAGTTAATACCACAAGGGAGCTTTGGGCATTTTGCACCAGTAACAATTCGTTTTTTTTCATAGCAGAAGTATTAACTATCTTCTGGAGAAACGAAACAGGTCCATTAATCACTTAAATAGGACAGTATAGAATGGGGCACCGTGCCCCCACCAATTCCACTGAATCCCCAACGATTCTGCTCCACAAGCAAGACCCACTGCTTGGTGCAACAGAGATTTAGTGGCTCCGATAGGAAGCCCTGAAATGAGTGGAAACACTCAGTTTTGGAACAGGGCAGGTCCCTTATGTGAGCTCTGCTGACCTGTCCCTATCCAGAAATGAGCATTTGCGCTAATTTTGGGGCTTCCTACAGGAAGCGCTAAATCTCTGTAGCGCAAGCAGTGGATCCTGCTTGTGCAGTGGAATCGGTGGGGAGGGGCCACTTGCACAATGGCCCCATTGAAGACTGCCCATCGTGATTATCTTTGTAATAAAATATAGGGTGAATGGGTCTTTCATTGCCAGTATGGTATACAGTATCACAAAGATATTTTGCTTGGTTTAAGCCAATAAATACGTTAATGGAGGAGGGGCAGGGGAGCGTACAAGGTTAGGCTATTTGTTCATCTAGCCCACTACTGTCCTCTACTGACTGGCAGTTGTCCAGGGCCTTAAGCAGACGTCTTTCCCATTACCTCCCATGTTATCCTTGGTTTCTTTTAACTGGAGATGCCAAGGATTTAACCTGGAACCTTCTGCATGCCAAGTATATACTCAATCACTGAGCTATGTTCCCTCTGCTAAAGGAAAGGAAAGATCTTTGTTCTGCTGAATATAATATCAGTTACAGTCAGATTTCCTCTAAACCATTCTTCATGTGTCAAATAGTATTGCCACTGTGATTATCTTTTCCCTAAATTAATTCAGTCTAGTTCTATTAAGTCTCTACTTTTTTTTTTTTACACCCACAACAATTTGTATTGCCCTTGTTGTACCTTGCAAGGTCTGCTATTTCCTCTTTGAGACGAAACAACCAGAAAGAAGTGCACAGAGTTTTCACAGATTTCTGTACTAAACATATAACAATTTCTGTACTATTTTTACCCTTTCCTAATATTCGCTCTGCCTTTTAATATTCTCTCTGCCTTTTCAACCACTGAAGTACACTGAGGCAGAATGTTCGCAGTGACAAATTTGTCAGTGTTCCTCAGGCTGCAGAAACAGCGTGCATTATGAGAATGTATTATTAAACACAGAATGATTAAACAAGAACAAGTCTTGCAGAGGAGAATCAGCATGGCTTCCAAAAAAGGACGTCCTACCTCACCAACCTTTTCGAGTTCTCTGAGTGAATCAACAAGCATGTGGAGAAGGGTCATCCAACAGACATTTATATCTATCTATCTTTATATCACTATATCAAAAAAGATTTCAGCAAAGATGGAAATTGCAGACTGAATGAATTAGTCACTGGTAGGTGTGTGTGTCCCCACACCATCTAGCCCACGTACCATCTTTGACTGTAAAATAACAGATTAGAGGATATCCAACTCGGATAATCCATGAGGCGAGAAAGAGTGGATAGAATTCCATGTCAACAGTTGTTCACTCAACAATCATGTCCCTCTACATCATGGGTATTTTTTTCTATGCAGTATTCCCCATTATCATTTTTGACCACTAAGATTATCAGAAAACATTGGCATCTAGTGAATGAATTACCTGGTTTTTCTGATGTACCAATAGTAAGTTATCACAGGACCACATCCTTCAAGGACCTTCTTGTTCATTCCAATTTTCCCCATATAAGCCCCCACAATGAGAATATTACAGGCCACTATAAATGTGGATGTTGTGTTAACTGTCCTCAATCCCTTCAAATTCAGGAATTTATACATCTGGTTAATAGTAGGCATTTTAAATTATGCTGTATGTCCAGTTGCAATTCCACTTATGTCATCAACTTTACAGGGATGGGGACTCGGACTCCAGGACTCGACTCGTGAGTTGGACTGAGTCCCCCCTCTGACTCGAGTCCCACTCGAGTCCCAATATTTTTAA
Source organism: Shinisaurus crocodilurus (assembly GCA_021292165.1). NCBI lineage: Eukaryota > Metazoa > Chordata > Lepidosauria > Squamata > Shinisauridae > Shinisaurus > Shinisaurus crocodilurus. The sequence goes on from JAHFWL010000936.1 coordinate 50,011, forward strand.
TCGGACTCAACTAGGGACTCGAGACCAAGGACTCTTCAACATCCCTGGGCTGTGCCAGAAGGAGTGGAGAGAAGTGTGATCACCGGCGAAGATTTTATTTTTTTAAATCATTTTCCTAAAATGCAACCTTTCAGACATTTTGGGTTTGGCTGCCTCTGCCTGTCTGTTTGGGGTTCCCTGCCTCCTCTGCCTGCCTGGTCTCTTCTTAACCAGTTCCACAGTTTGAATTGTCCAAGACAAACGCCTCTGCCTGCCTGCTTTGGGGTTCCCTGCCTCCTCTGCCTGCCTGGTTATTTTGGGTTTGTCTGCCTGGTTTGTTCTTGTCAAAATCAGTTGCAGAGTTTTGAAATAAAAAGGCACACTTGTGCCTAGAATTTATTTAAGCCACACATCTGAAGTAGCCTTATTTGGGGGGGGGGAACCCCATTGATTTTAATAGAGACTCGTGGAGTCAGCTTTGGGAGTGACTTGGGACTCGTGAGTCACCATTTTGGACCAAGGACTCGGACTCGAAACCAAAGACTCGTGACTCGACTCGTGACTCGAGACCAAGGACTCTTCAACATCCCTGCTACTTTATAATATGTACTTGCGAGTACACATATGTGGAAAAACTGTGAGGGCAGGGCTTTGAAAACTAGGATGTCAGAACATCACAGTAAAATTAAGTAAACTTGGTATCTCATGCCACCGAAAAGTCTCAGAAATGGGAGGATTTTCCTTTCTTTGTGATTGAGCGTTTTGAGATCACACTTGTACAATAGAGTTGATATGGATAGACTTCTGCTACACAGGGAAGCCTTCTAATATTTACTCTGAATTATTTGGCCTCTGAAAGTTTGAATGAAAGGACTGATTTGACAGTGTATTTGTAAGCATTGTGCTTGATATGTACTGTGCCCTTAAACTGTGAACAGTGTTTTTGTATATACACGACTGATCCTACTTCCTGATTACAGCTGCTTTGGTGGCGTTATCTCTTCTATGTGGTGACAGGCTTTCAGAGCACAAGTACATTCTGGAGAAAGAGTTAGTTATAGAAAATTAGGTTAAACGCTTTTTAGCTTATAGCAATTTTGTGCTAGCAAATTTTTGGTGAATAAGATTGAGAATATATCCGTTTCTCTTTTTAGAATTTCCATGTTTAATACAATATTGACGTTTGATCCAGATTAATTAATCAGCGCTCAATTTATGATATGCTTGGCTATTTAGCCTTATTTAATTATTTAATCAATGCATGCATAAACATTGCACACATCTTGTGGCTCTCAAATGGTTGAAGGTTGTGATCTGTGGTTTAGAGGGTCTGAAACTTTGGCTACCCCTGAAGATAGACTTTTGGTCTGGTCCAGCAGAGCTCTTCTTGTCGTCGTCATCATCATCATCATCATCATCATCATCTACAGTATTTGTATAGTGCTCCACATCAAGCAGATTCCGGAGCGGTGAACAATAAAAAGACAAAAACAGATAAAAGAAACGAAAACAATACATTGAAAACAAACTAAAATTACACTGCTGGTTGAAGAGCAGAGAAGGCTTCCTGGAACAAGGAGGTCTTCAGCAGCTGCCAAAAGCAGCACAATGTCGGAGCCTGCCTGACCTCCAGAGGCAGGGAGTTCCACAGAAATGGAGCTGCCACACTGAAGGCCCTTCTCCTGGTGGACTCCAATCAGGCCAAAGGTCCATGAGGAACCACCAGGAGCATGCCATCTGATGACCTCAGCAACTGGGTAGGTTGGTATGGGAGGAGGCGCTCTCTCAGGTAACCTGGTCCCAAGTTGTTTTGGGCTTTGTACACAAGTACCAGAACTTTAAACATTCCAGGTAGCGAATAGATAGCAAGTGCAGTTCCTTCAGCAAAGGAGTTGCATGCTGAAAAGGGGCAGCTCCCGACAAAAGCCGAGCTGCTGCATTTTGCACTAGCTCCAGCTTCTCGAGCAGCCTTAAGGGCAGCCCCACATAGAGCGCATTGCAGCAATCCAGTCTTGAGGTTACTAGCGCCTGTATCACAAGACCAAACTATCCCTGTCCAAGAGAGGCCGTAGCTGGAGAACCAATCAAGGATGGTAGAAGGCACTCTGGGCCGCCACAGTCACTCAAGACTCCAGTGACAATGATGGATCTAGGAGTACCCCCAGACTACAAACCTGATCTTTCAAAGGGAGTGCAACCCCATGTACATATCAAGCAATAAGGGCAATAAGCCTATCTCCCAGATCTGGGAACCATTCACCCACAGGGCTTCCATCTTGGCAGGATTCAGCCTCAAGTTTATTGGCCCTCATCCATGTTGGATTATGAATCAAGCATGAGCTTGCTTAAAGGTTTTTTCTTTCAGTAAAACTTAGCAGCCAGCAATTCAGCAATGCAATGCTGAAGGTCTTTGGAACAGGTGTTCCTCGTTCCCATATCTAGATGTCCTTGGCCATCTAGTAGGAGAAAGTGGGTGTTACAATATGACAGTTGCTATACTGTCATATGCCTGTCTTAATTCCCACTGGCTCTCAAGCACAGCTGGGTGTGTATGTTTGCTGTGCTTGTTTCTTCGTCTTTTTTCTTCTTCTTCTAATTTGGATGTCTATGTTATGTAATGTTCTCAGAACTGACTCTGTCTTTATTTTGTAGTGTGTAATTGTTTTGTGAAAATAATAAAACAATTAGAATAGGAAAGCTTCTGTTTCCTGATTGCTGCAACAGAGCAGGAGAACTAAAAGTCGGACTGTGGTGGAATTTACTCTATGTTTGCTGGAAGCTAAAGCAAAGTTGCAGGTAGCTGGCACACAGGTAAACCACAGGACTTTAAGCAGGCATGTAAATGCCTACAATCCAGCCCATCACTGAGTTCAGGCACTGATCCAGGACTTGCACTGCCTCTCCTGATTCAGTTGTCACAGGGATATAGAGCTGTGTGTTACCAGTGTACTGATGGCACTTGGCTCCAAATCCCCTAATGACTGCTCCCAACAGCTTCATATAGATGTTAAACAACATTGGGGACAAGATGGTACCCTGTGGAACCCCATAGCGCAATTGCCAAGGGTCCGAGGAATACTCACCCAATCTTACTGTCTGAAATTGACCCCGCAGGTAGGACCAAAACCCCTGTAACACAGTGCCTCCAATGCCCAACCCGCAGAGTCAATCCAGGAGGATACTATGGTCAATGGTATCGAAAGCCGCTGAGAGATCGAGTAGAATTAACAGGGTCGCACTGCCACTATCCTACACTCAATAAAGGTCATCCATCAGGGTGACCAAGGCTGATTCAGTCCCATAACCAGGTCGAAATCCAGACTGAATTTGTATCCTCCAAGAGTGCCTGCAGTTGCTTCGCCACAACCCTCTCAGGAACGTTCCCTAAGAAAGGGATATTTGCAACTGGGCGATAGTTATCAAATACCGTTGGGTCCAGAGTGGGTTTTTTCAGGAGTGGTCGCACTACTGCTTAAGGACAGCAGGAACCACCCCTTCACGTAGAGATGCATTTACCACTCCCTAGACCCCCCCAGTCAACCCCTCCCCCCAACTAGCTTTTATAAGCCAGGAGGGGCAAGGATCAAGAGGGCACATGGTCAGTCGCATTGCTGCAAGCACCTTGTCCACATCATCAGGCTGCAGCAACTGAAATTGTTTCCACAAAATTGGGCAGATAGTCACATCAGATACCTCAACTGGAGCTGCGCTAACAACAGCATCAAGCTTGATGGGGAGCTGAGCGATTTTGTCCTCAATGTGTGATGCAAAAAGGTCACAATAGGACTTTGAGGGGGCCAGGGCCCCATTCGCTGGGGAGAGTGTTAACAGCCCCCAGACCAGCCGAAAGACGTCTGCTGGACGGCTACTCGAGGACGCAATGGAGGCGGCAAAGTATTGCTTCTTTGTTGCCTGCACTGCTGCACAATAGGCACGATGATGCACTCTAGAGCATGCTCGGTCATCTTTGCTTCGAGTCTTACGCCATTTGCGCTCTAGCCGACTTCCAGCCTGTTTCATCAAACACAGCTCCCCGGTATACCAAGGAGCAGAGCGGGCTCTACAGAGCCGGACAGGGCACTCAGGAGCAATCGAGTCGATGGCCCTCCGCATCTCACCATTCCACAGTGAGACCAGGCCTCGGCTGGATCACCAGCTCTATCCACTGGAAATTCCCAAAGAGCATTCAGAATTCCTTTGGATTCCATCAGTCTCCTGGGGCGGACCATCTAAATGGGTCCCCCACCCCTGCAGGAGGGAAGTAATGCCGTGAGTTCAAACCTCACCAGGTCTGAACATGACAACAGGGTTACTTGGACACACACACACACACACACACACACCAATTTCCAGACTACCCATCTCACAGCCTGGAACAAAGACCAAGTCAAGGGTATGCCCCACTTCATGTGTTGGGCCCATGACAAACTGAGACAGCCCCATGGAGGCCATGAAGTCCCAAGCCGGAGCTCCAGAAGCAGCCTCAGCATGGAAATTAAAGTGGTCCTCCAACACCACACCCGAGACCACCTCTGCCAGCTCGGTAAGGGAGGATGCTGGGCAGCAGGGTGGGCGGCACACCAGCAGCATCCCCAATCTGTCTCTATGGCCCAGCACCAAGTGAGCCCCTCAAGGCCCGCTCCAGGGTGGAGTGGCTTCCTGGCGATAGAGATGGAACTTTTGTGAATCACAGCAACTCCAGCCCCCAGCTCTCCAGCCTATGCTGATGCTGCACCCAGTACCCAAGTGGGCAGAGCTGAGTCAGGTCTGGTTCACCCAGCTAACCTACTCAACTCACAGTAATTCACGCCAGATCGGCCTTCTCATCCACAATTAAATCGTGACTGAGTGCAGTCTTATTGAATGAGTGCGGTCTTATTGTGGACCAATCTGGCATTAAATAGCAGCACCACAAGACAGGACAGCTCAGTGGATGAGCTACCAGATACGTGAGAGCTAGAGGGGGTAGAAGGGGAACAGTGTATAAACGTCTGTAGCCCATTCTACTCCGATGTCCCAATCCCTTCCTCCTGCCTATCTCCTTCTGCCCCAAATCACTGGGATGGTACACCACCTCCATGGGTCCCTGCGTCAGGGTCCTCCCTGCACATTCCACCACACCAAAACGTATCGCACACTCTCTGTACTCATCCACAACACAAACAAATCCACAGTCACTGAAAACCTCATGTACACTATCATAGTCCACTCATATACAATCAACCCAGCACAATAACAACAACAACAAAACATAAAAATAATCAGGCAGCAACACAAACAGACACACAGACATCCGAAACAAAGAGGGAGTGGTGAAAAGAGAGAAAAGAGGTGTTCTCTCGACCCTTGTGGCACCCCGAAGGGGCAACCCAAAGGGGCGCACCCCCTTTGGTGTTGCCCCCTTCGGGAATGCCCCTGTTGGGACAGCTCGCCAGTGGCGGGCCACCACCCCACAGCGGGCTGGCTTATATGTCCCCGGAGGCTGCTGGATTCCTAGGGCCAGGCATTTCCAATTGCCCTGATGATGTGCTGCTGTGGCCAGGGAAGATTATTGGAAGGCGGGGGACAACGACAATTAGAAGCCAGATCTTAAAGTGGCAAGGCAGTCCTCTTCCCCCAAACTCCAGAATCTCCTTGCAGAGTTTTAAAAGAGTTCCAAAGGACCTAATTATATGGAGATTCCTTGATACAATTTAAAAAAGCATTACAGATCATAATTTTACAATCCCCTTTCGGGTGAGAAAACCTAATTATATTAAGTATAGCTAAAACATTGTAGTAATCCACATGTAAACTTTTAATAAGATGCTTTAATGATCTGCATATATTTTACATTTTTAATTTCAATATGAAATTAAAGGAAACTTCAATACGAAATTAAAGGAAACTTGAAAGGAAACTTTAGATTAAAGTTAGGAAGGCAGAAGCTCAGCTGTAGCTGGAATTTTAATCAGGATATTCAATGTTGATAGGACTTCACGTTCACTTAGCAATTCATCAGAAAAGCAACACAGCTCCCCCTAGAGGCAATATTTTCCTTAGTCTTTGATAGAAGGGAACAGCTTTCTATTGTTAGAACATCCCCAGTTTAGTGGGGAAATTACATTGCTGTAAGGCTGCAATCCTATAAGAACATAAGAAGAGCAATGCTGGATCAGACCAAGGGTCCATCTAGTCCAGCATTCTGTTCACACAGTGGCCAACCAGCTGCCCACAGAATCCCACAAACAGGACATGAGTGCAACAGCACCCTCCTGCCCATGTTCCCCAGCAACTGGTGTACATAGGCATACTGCCTCTGATACTGGATACTATATACAAACTTAGATGGGAATATGCCCCATTGAACACAGTAGACGTCTGCACTGTAAGAAATTGTTACCTTTTCTGGAGTATCTACATAGTTACAAAATATATTTCATGCAGCACTGCCCAGCCAGTCTTAGTTTGGTAAATCACATCACAAACTGCTATAAATGTAAACATGCCTGGGAAAATATTTCAAACTCTTAACCATTCATGGCAAACTTTTAATTGTATTTTTCTAGCTCCTAGAGGCAGGACATCATCTGAAACAAGTACTTACATTTCTTCGTGTCTTTTAGCAAGCTGAATGTCTTGTGCTAAATAGGATGCCATCTTTGGTCATGTGACTAATACCCCAGTTTTACCACACTATTAGGGAAAAGAAAGAGAAACAAAAATGATTTCTTCAGACATCCCACATACTTCCTGGGAGGATTATTAAAAATAGTGCTAAATGTAAATACAATACAGTCATGCCTTGAATTGAGAGCATAATTCGTTCCGGAAACGTGCTTGTAATCCAAAACACTGTTATATCAAATGAAATCCCCCCAAAAAAATTTGTTCAGAGATTTTTAATTTAAGCCGTACTACAGTACTTGTATTGCAAGACATCGCTTGTATATCAAGAAAAAAATATTAAATAAATATTTAAAAATTTGCTTGTCTTGCAAAACGCTCTCAAACCAAGTTACTTGCAATCCAAGGTATTACTGTACTGAATTAGTGGGTAAGCAATTGCCTTTTAACAAGTGAAACCTGTCCAAATACACAGATATCTGGTCAACATATTTATAACTGTATGTGTAGTAGGAATCAAGACTGATACATGATTGTGACACTATTATTATTACTATTATTATTTCTTTTCCTATGTTACTGTTGTTTTGAATGTGTGTGGAGTTAGTATGAACAGTTGTTAAAAACCTAACTAAAAACTGTTAATATATTTAAAAGGGGGAAATCTGATTCCTAAATATTACCAACACTACAATTTTTATAACAAAAGCACACTACACATATTGCTAACAACTTTACAAAGCAGGACTATTGGACAAAGTTTGCAGATGGTAGAACTTAGACACAAAGCTATCATTATCACTAAACATGCTATAGGTCCTCTCAGTGTATAAATGCTTTGCAATTTACAATATATAATCAAAAGCTTCCTATTTCAAAAGTAAAAATGTATTTACCTACTTAAGTGAATATCCAAATTTAGCCTGCTGTCCTTTAGAGCACTAATATTCAGAGTTAGGAGGGGGTACTTTCCAGAAGCGTTTGGCTGACTGCTGATGGAAATAGGAGGTAGGACTCAAAGGAGCTTCCTCCAGCAAAGGATGCTACTCTGAATCCAACCCAGTATATTGGACTAGATGGACCTCTGGTCTGATCCAGCAGGGCTCTTATATTGTATAATTTGCTTTATATTATACAACCCCAGTGATTCAAACTCCAGGTTTGAATACACAGTCAAGATTCAGATATACGTAGTTATATAGAAGTAACAGCTTTCATCCAAACCAGGATTTGACAATTCTTGGTTTACTGGTGAACCACTGGCCAATTTCTGGTGGACTATCAAGTGCTTATTGGTTGCTGGGATTCTTAAAGACGGGATGATACACGCTTGAACTTAGCCCACTCTGCCCTGATCAAAAAGAATAAAGAATTCTAGAATACAGAAGTTTATATCCAATGAACCCCTCCTGCTGACGGAATGAGAAGGGCTGCTGACTCTGTCTCTCCCTCAAAGAGCCACCTCAAATCCACTCGCACAACACTGGATTTCACCCACAGGCCTTATATCTGGTCTAATTGTCCATCTAGTTCAGTATTGTCTGCACTGGCAGCAGCTTTCCAGGATCTCAAGCAGAGGTATTTCACATCACCTGTTGACTTGTTCATTTTATCTAAAGAGGCCAGGGACTGAACCTGGGACTGTCAGATCTACCTTACAATCTAAGGGCCGCACCATCTTTTAATGTGCAGTTGCTTCTCATAGGCAGTGCACAATCCACATGTGTTCCCTCAAGTTTGTGCTCTGTTGCGGTGATATCACATTTTTTCCAGTAATTTACTGACAACATCTTATCAGTGGAAACATCCAATTCCTGCTATTGTTTGCCAGGTAGAATGTGGTTCCATGAATGTTGCAAATTCTTAATGGAAATTGCTTGTGAGGTCACTAGCAATGAGCTGCTCAACTCTCCTTCTCCCACTCCTCACACCCATTGATATGGGTTATTATTTATTATATTTATATACCCCGCCTTTTTTCCTGCAAGGAACCCAAGGTGGCTTACATAATCCTCCTCCTCCTCTCCATTTTATCCTCACAACAAACCTGTGAGGTAGGTTAGGCTGAGAGTCAGTGACTGGCCCAAAGTCACCCAGTGAGTTTCATGGCGGAGCGGGGACTAGAACCTGGACCTCCCGAGTCCCAGTCCAACACTCTCACCACTACGCCACACTTAATGTTTTGGATATACTTAATGTTTTGGATCCAGACTAAGTTAGGTGAACTTAGGTCCCATTGAGATACAGCTAATCACGATTGGTTTCAATGGGAACTAAGTTCAACTAACTTATGTCTGGATCCAACCCAGTGTTTTGTATCCCATGCTCAGGACACAGAGATAGTGATTTGCTCTTGAGTAAGTGAAGGATTTGAACCCAGGTCTTTCTGATCCATGTCCAGCACTCTAGGCACTATACCACTCCGCTTCCTTTTTGAAAACTGTGCACTCCTCCACTGCATAACTCTATTTTTATTTATTTTTTATTTTTATTTATTTATTTATATTTATACCCCGCCTTTTTTCTTGCAAGGAACTCAAGGTGGCTTACATAATCATCCTCCTCCTCTCCATTTTATCCTCACAACAAACCTGAGAGTTAGGTTAGGCTGAGAGTCAGTGACTGGCCCAAAGTCACCCAGTGAGTTTCATGGCAGAGCGGGGACTAGAACTCGGATCTCCCGAGTCCCAGTCCAGCACTCTCACCACTTCGCCACACTGGCAAGTGTGAATACTCTAGGGCAAGAGTATTCATACCCCCCCCTTCTTCTTTTTATCTATATATATAAAGGCAAACACCTGTAAGGATTCCTTGTTTAGCCAACAGCAGCTTTGAAAAGCCAAAAACGTGAGGGATGTTTGGATGATGGTAAATTTCACTGCTGTTCCAGAAAACAAACAAATACTGTAAATCTGAAACTGAGTATTAACTCTGGCTTGGACCCTTACATTTTCAACTTTTTTTTTCTTTTTTCCTACTCACAAAGCACAGAAAAGCACTCCTTGCATATTTAGACGTGCTGCATTCTCTCTCTCACCTGCTTCGGTTTGAGTGTTTGGGGGGGGGGGCGTGAAGAGAAGGAGAAGAACAGTGGACAGGCTATTATGGAAGTATTGTGCAAAACCTGAAAAGTGCTTGGGATATGTGCCCCAATCTCAACTATAATTTTAAAAGGTATTTACAGGTGCACAAAAAAGGATAATTACATGTGACCAGTTGCACCAGTACACAGATGGGCATATGCATTCAGCTGTGCAGCTTATTCAAGCAAGGCAGCACAGATAGAAAGTATTCTAGTATGCATCAGATCTACCACAATTCCTAATGAGACACATGCAGACGCTCCTTCTCCTGCACACAGATTGGGATGTAGTTGGATTGGGCTGTAGTTACCCTTCAGTAATAAAGGCAATGCACCTTGAAACTTTCTCTTTGTGCATGTTTTCTTTAAAGGAAACAGTAGGATTCTGTTTTTATTAGACAAAGCGTTTTTTTCCATAATAGTGGCTAACCTGGGATTCCCTATCTAGGGAGCAGACTCAGCACAGAGACATTTCTCAGGTTTAAAAAAGTAATACAGTAATACCTTGGATTGCAAGTAACTTGTTTGAAAGCGTTTTGCAAGACAAGCAAATTTTTAAATACTGTATTTATTTAAAAAAATTGACTTGATATACAAGCGACGTCTTGCAATACAAGTACTGTAGTACGGCTTAAGTTAAAAATCTCTACAAATTTTTTTGGGGGGGGATTTCCGTTTTGATATAAGAGTGTTTTGGATTACAAGGCACGTTTCCGGAACAAATTATGCTCTCAATCCAAGGCATGACTGTAATGGTATTTCACCTTCTTTGGAATGTATTTTGGTGCACAAAAGGAAGCATGTCAACATCACTTTGCTGCATGCCTGAACATGTTGAGTTCATTTGGGTACGTACATGAGTGTGCCAATGTTAATGTCATATGCACAGTTGACTGGACTTAAGCTATTTTGGTGCAAGTCATTACACCCAGGAGCAGTCCAGGTAACTGCAGCATGCCTGAATTTAAAATACATTGAATTTAAAATACATTAGCAGAAGGCTTTCTCTGTTCCCTTGCACCTCCCCGAAAGCACGTAAGACAAAGATTTCTCTGATTTTCAGGGACAGGTGCCTGGCTTCTCCAGCACTAAATGTGGATGCTCATGTGCCTATTCCCAAATAATCTTGCCAAAATGGGGCTGGAACCTGTTTTAGAGCTCACTCACTTTCAGTGGCTAGGGAGACATCTCAGTAGTAATAACTTCTCCAGCTCAGGCCTTGGTTCAGCCTCCCTTCAAGCTCTCTTTTCTCTCACCCACTGTAAGCAGCAAAACACTGACTTTGCTCCACATAGTGGATAAAAAAGGAGGGCATGGTGATGGATCACTGTATCACCAGATACCTTCTCCCTGCCCCAACTTAGAAGGACCAGGTATGTACAAAGGTTTGACCTAGCTAGTTCACGGATGCAAATTTTAAGTCTATGGAGACAGAGAAACAGCCAATTACTGCTGTGAACTATCACTGTGCTTCTTCCATTGCACAATCTTCTGGCCCCACTATTCACAATTTCTATCTCACATACTTATGAAACCATATCATGCTACAACCTTGCTGATGTTAAGCAGGTTCAGCACCTGAATGGGAGAACACCTGGGAATCTTATGTACACCCAGAGTTCCATCATGGAAGAAAGGCAGGATATAAATGTAATTTATATCAAATCTATATGCATATATTTGCCAACTCAGAATACACTTCACGGATCTGATAAAATGGGCACAAAAGCTTTATCTGATAATATATCACTGCTCTGGAAACTGTCTAGATAAGGAGCAGTATACAAATGCTGCAAATAAATAATATAAAATCTATTAAGACACTTTAAGGTGTAACAAGGTTGTTTTTGCTGCAACAGACTAACATGGCTACTACTCTAGGATTTGGTGGGTAGCAATGCCTCTGGCATTTTATCCTTACTTTTGCTTTTTGGAGAAACCCTGTTAAACATTTTATTTTACATTGCTAGAGTTGCAATTCTTCAGTGTTTAGCATCCCGCTCCCCACCCTTTAGAAGTTAAGCATCTCCATGGGTGGATGCAGGGCTGGTGCCAGGTTTGATGGGTCCCTTGGCAGTCACCCTGCTCCCCAAGTCACCCCCTGGCCAGGGCAGAGGCAAAGCTGCCCACCTGCACAATGCAAGAGACAGAAGCGAACCCTACTACCCATGTGGTAGAGGAGATGATGGCAAAACTGCTTGCCTGGGCAGCAGGGAAGTTCCCCTGGATAACAGCTGCTCTAATCCCCTTACCTTGACAGGTGCTAGCAGCAGGAAAAAGGCTGGTCTTGCTAGCAAGCACTGCTGTAG
>JAHFWL010000937.1:0-65273 GCA_021292165.1 Shinisaurus crocodilurus
GTTTACAATTAACTCCTTCGTATTTTGATCACGAATAAGCTTCTCAGTTATTGATAACAATGCTAATGTTGGACAGACCTCTAAATTAGTACCAATAATTTTCGATATTTCTGATAAAAACCTTCGCCAAACACCAATACATTTTTACAACTCCACCAATATGAGCATATGTCCCTTTTTCCTGACCTCCGGTGAATGTGATTCATGTCACAACATCGGGATGTCCCAATTCAGGTTCCCTAGCTAAAGGATCCCTAATCTGATGGGCTCGGACTCCGGCCTGGTCATTATACTGAGGCCTGGGTGAGTTCCAGGAGCTCTGCTGCTGGGGTGGGGAGGAGCTCAGCTCAAGACAGAGCAAAATGCTTTGATGCAGAAGGTCCCATGTTCATCTCTGGCATTCCAGGTTGGGCGAGGAAAGAATCCTGTCTGAAATCCTGGGGAGCTGCTGCTGGGCTAGAGGAACCAATGACATTTTCACTTGAATAGTCACACAAAATATTCTTGAATTCAAGGAAGGAGAGTTGATTTTTAATTCTTACGATGCCTGGCTCTGTTTACATATGGCATTCTTCTACCCTGATGTTTTCTCTTTGCTTCACTTTCTTTTTCTTAAAGAAGAAGGAGGAGGAGGAGGAGGAGGAGGAGGTTGGTTTTAGAGCAAGAATCAAGAGCGGGTTGCGTCATGTGAAACAGCATGATTTCTGCATGAAAGCAGAAAGGTTGATTCACCAATGAATTTGGGAATATATGCCTTAGGAAAATATTTGTCTTGTTTATTCCATGACCTACTTAAAATGCCAGTTTTAACTGTGGTGTTCTCAGTAAGAACATAAGTTTTTAAGTCCTACAGGCCCTGATCCAGGATGCATGCTGACATTGAGAAGCCCCTATGTGCATGCATCTGTACGTGTCGTTGGATCCCTTCACATAGATGCTGAGCATGCAACTGCTAAGGTGTGTACCATTGTGCTGTTTATTCGAAGTGTGTGCAGGAAGTGTCTTGCAAGCTTGATCCGCCCCCCTTCCTCGTGAACACCCCCAACATTGCAATGTATAGTGGGATGCGCATCGGGATCTACATTACAGAAGTATGAGGGATGCTCCTTCCACATTTAGATCTCCTTTGCTTGATTGTAGCATTATATTTTAGTTGATCGGTGATCCATAATTCAAGTACTAAAATAACTGTGTGTCATTTTAGCACATTAATTACTTTGATTTACCAAGTACTATTGTTCATGATACCTCTGATAACAAATGGAAGCTTTTGTTTGAAAGTATCTGGGCTCCACCCAGGGAAGGCTGATGGCGCCCGTGTCAGGGGACTCCTTATCCATTGCATCTTTTAGTTGAGCTTTATAGGAGCTATCCACAGTGCTGAACTCCACCCCCAAAATAGGTTCACCACCATGGAGCACCATGGATAGCTCCTATAAAGCTCAAACAAAAAGATGCAATGGAGAAGGAGCCCCCCCGACACAGGAGTCACCACCAGCCTCCACTGGCTCCACCGTAAGGGCTCTTGACATGCTTTTTCTGGGAAAGCAGTTAAAGAGGAGTAATCAGCAAACAAACAATCCACCTGAATATGATAAATGGCAATGTTTTACTTAGGCTGTCTTATAGTTTATATATCTATTTTCACTTTTCGCTTTCTAATGCAGTGAAGAAAGGGCACTGCTCTGATACCAGAGTCTGTATCAGGGAATGACAGTGTCCCATTTTGATGAATCCTCTGTCTCTTGCCTTATTGAACTCTGAATATCATCTAACGTCTCTCTTCTAATACCTGTTCTGTTCTCAGGACTGGCCCAATACATTTTGCTGCCTGAAATGAAGGACAAGATGGTACCTGCTTTTATGTACAGAGGCTGATTGGATGGAGAACTTGATGCTCATGTCATTACTGGTGACTGGACAGCATCCTCCACCAGGGCAGGCTGCTTGGCACAGACAGCTCTTTCCTCCAATGACAACTGCCACTCCCCAACCCCAGCATCTGCTGCCTGGCCTTAAGGAGCTGCCTTACTTCTCCTTAGTGGTAGGACTGGCCCTGTTTCATAGCAGAGCACTAAAAGCAAGCTAGTGCTAAGTGAAGTTTGTATTTACCATCATAAGGAACCAAAGTCCCTTACTATAGTACGATGGCCACAGGCAATTTAAGGTTTAGATAGCCAAAGAAAGGGGGCTTAGGCAGAGAACAAATACATGTAGCTATACAGTTGTCTTGAACCTTCCCCTGCTCTAAAAGCCCCCCCCCCATTATTTCGGTGCCTGCCCACAAATTACAATTTCCTTTGTATTTATGAATACTGTCCCAAATAAGGGATGTCTCTAATGGCACAGTCCTATACCTGTCTACTCAGAACTGTCCCATTGAGCTCAATGGAGCTTCTGACCAGTTACTTGGGTACAGGATTGATTACAGCTTAATTATAGCCTCTGTCCCTATGGTTCCTGGGTTAGTTAAATAACATGACCAGTCATAAGAGGCAAATGAGGTGGATATTTAGAGCCAAGTTATTACAGTATGTGAGTGCAAAAGCTGTAGTACACCCATTTAGAGAACTGGGGAATTGAACTTGGCCCTAATGCAGGCTTGCACAATTTTATGACCTACCAAACCAAAGACACCCTACTAGCCATGCAACTTAGTCCACCAGGATAAACTAGGATATTTTATTTATTTTATTTGCTACCTGACTAGAACTATAAAAGCAAGGAGGCAGTCAAGTCCATGGCAATCTCCATTCTATGGCCATCAGGGCTATGCTTGGCTTGGTAGGTCACCAGATGGATAGCTCTGCTTTCACTCCTCCCCCCAGCTATGCTGCATTATACAACAACCCACAACAACGCCTCCATCAAATGTCTCATTTCCTGAACTGGTTCTAAGTCATGGCTCTCTTTTCAAAAATACTGTCTGCTTCCCTTCCTTATTTGTGACATTTTCCCATAAGAGGAACCCTGCACCGTGCCTTTGAAAACCAAACCAAACACACAAATCCCTTTCCCCCGCGTCACTGCCTTTGCTTTGTCAGTTTCAGACTTTTCCTCTGACTAACGTATCCCATGCTTTTGTGTTCTTTCTTTAAATAAACCAGGCAGACATAGACTTGTACAGACACCCAGACCACTCAGAATAAGCTGCTGCTAGTGCAAGCATCATTGGGTGTGCTACATTTCATGTCACAAAATAACAGGACAAATGTGTTGCTATTGGCCCCTGCGATCAACCATCTCAGAAGAACCAATGACTTGGACAATTTTGTTTTGAACCTCGCTGGTTCATATATCTTAGGGCTGGAATTTCTATTATCTGTCCCAATCCCACCCTTCACACTGATTTAACTACAAAGGATAAGAGCCATAATCGCAAAGGACTGGATGTGAGTCAGATAGTGCAACTGAATTCCCAGCTAAAGGCCGTTGCTGATTCATTTCAGGTCTGCTGCATTGTCTACAGAGATGGGAGTTGTTCTCAATACATTGTGTTTAAATTTAAGAATCAAAGAATGAATTTCAGCCACACTGTGTTGATTATTAGAATAAGTGATTTTTATTCCTTCTCAGCATAAGCAGGCAAATAGGTAAAACCCTTCAGAGGAAGGAACACAGGTCTTACTTCCATGAAAAGCACGATGTGGAATGAGAGATTCTCTATTTTAGTCGCACAAAATAAGATTCCCTTTTCCACTTTCTGATCAAAGCATCTCTGAAAAGCAAACAATCGGAAGAATGAGAACTGCGTAATGTAAAAGGATTATATTCCCAAACAAATTCAAAAAGAGATGTTCAGATCTCTCATCACCAGGTTAAGCTTGTATTGAAGTGTATTGACCTCTTGTTGCTAGGGATTTTCCTTCTGCCTCAGTAGCTTTGAATTGCTAATTAATAATCCACTTAATCTGGTTATATGCCAGAATGTTCCATCCAATCCCCCCCACACACACACACATTTTGACTTTTGATGCTCTACAATTCACAGTCATGTTTGTACATCATAATTTAATTTTGTAAAAGATACAATCAGAAAATGAAGTGGAAATGCTGAAATATTTGATGTTATTTCCAATACAGTTAAGAGCAACACCCCCCACAAAGCGTATAACGAACTGGCTTTGAAAATACAGTCTAAAGCTATAGTTTACATGCCTAGGAAAACATCTAACACTGGAACACCCTGCAGGGCCAAGACATTTTGCTGCCTTAGGCAAAGGACAAGGATGTCCCGTCCCCCCCGCCCCCATTCTATGTACAGAGTACTGGTAAATTGGACCGGCAGCTCAGTTTTACTTCAGCACTGGTGATGGGACACTGAGGGCAGCAGACTAGTTTAGGGGGTGCAGGACTGGCTGTGTGGCACACACAGCTCTGTCCTCCAACAGAGGGGAAAAGGCTGGGGAGCTGCCACTGCTGCCCCCCAACATCTGCCACCTGAGGTGGTTGCCTCACAAGCCAGCCCTGGACCTCTCGCTTCTCACTTACTGGGAGCCCATTTGTCATGGTTGCATGAGAGGGTGGGGTGCAGGGAGGGAGAGACCTGGTTCCTCTTGTGGTGTGGCCAACAGTTGACTGTCCTGGTCACCACTCACCCACACCGTGGCTTAGGCCCCACCCCAGGAGCCAATTAGCTATATTGGCTGGCTTTTGGGGGTACAAAGCTGAGACCAGACCAGGGAGGAAACCTTTTCCCTCTAGTCCACTTCTAGGCCATAAATAGAGAACCACTCTGTGGATTCGGCAGTGTCACCACTGCCCTCCCTGGCGTTAGTGTGGTTTTCCTTGCTATGTACAGAGGTTCATAGATTCATAGATCATAGAGTTGGAAGGAGCCTATAAGGCTATCGAGTCCAACCCCCTGCTCAATGCAGGAAACTAGAGGAGGGGTCTCCCATCCAAGTAATAACCAGGCCTGACCCTGCTTAGCTTTTCACACTCAGACAAGCTGAGCCAGCATGAGCCACAGGCCTGTTAGGTTAGCCACTGGTTGATGTGGCTGGGAAGGAATTTTACCCACGTTCCTGGTTGGTGTCAGTGAAGCAGGCTCACCTCATAGAGATATTGTCAGTTGTTGTTTAATTGCATTGTTCTATATTTTTGCCACTTCTTTTATTGTAGGTACTAGAGGCATTTGGCCAGATCCCTAGTGGGGCTCCCCACTGGAGGATCCTCTTAACTTAAGGGATCTTGGGTGACACTTCAAAGCCCCAGCCCAATTCAGGGGGCTGATATGTCTGCTACATGCCCAATTTACATGATGGACCCACAGTATTAGATTACGTTGTGATGGGCCCAGTATTCTTGCCACACCCTTCATTATCCCAGCATGCAGGCAGGGGTGGAAGAACTGATCAGCAGTCAGGCTAGAGTAGACAGGTGTCCTTTTTTTTTTTTTTTTTTTTACAGAGGACAGTCCTCTATTCTGAAGTGCTGCCACCTGTTGAGCCTTTTTGGATCATATGCATGCATTCAAAGTGCAGTTGTTACTGGTCAGTATCTTGTGTTCTACCTGGATAGGGTGTGGCAGGAATCTAGCACTAAAGGATTGTTGTTTTGTTATGACAGATGTTTTTCTGTGATTTAATCATCCCTCTTTGGTATGGTTCATTTTGAAAGAGGCCATAGGAAGAAGGGGTAAGCATCTGAACAAGACTGGGAGTTGCTAAGGCATGCTGGGAGAATGGACAAAAGAGAATCAGATTGACCCTTGGTACTAAAGAGCAAGAATGTACTGATCACAAGTCCAGTGACCGGCTTGTAGTGAAGGTAAGATTTAATTGAAAACTAGCTGGGAAATTCCTGTCTATAAGAGATCAAGCAAATGTACACAGGAAAGAAAAGACAGCAGTCTTGGTAAATATTCCAAAGGTAATGAGATTAACAAGATACAAGGAAAAAGCAGATGAAAGGGATGAGTACATTAAAGAATAGTCTAATAAATTTCAATTCTGATTAAAAAAACACCTAACTATAAGACAGAACACAATAGAACAATAGTAATTAGGTAAGAACACATAGGAATTGTGTTAAGCGATTGGCCCTTAAGCAAGAGGATCCGCCTTAGAGGCGGAGTGTGGGTAATTTGAGCTTGGAAGAGAGGAAGAGAATTCAGTTTGCAATCAGCTTCTTACTTATAGGCCACTCTTCTTGAATGGCTAATATCCTAACTAAGCTTGTTTCTTTTGTTATTGGCTACTGCAATACACTTCATTTGTACTTTTAAGTCAGTCTGACTGGCTGGCCTTAACATAATAAAGTTTTAGTTGAGAAGTCATTGTTGGTGCCTGCCTGGAAGGAGTGAGAGAGAAGGTTGGCTTTCAACATACACACACATTTGGAGCAAATGCACATCATAGCTCTAGCAGAAGATCTCAAGTCTTTCAAAGAGGGTGTGGGGTCGAGACCCGCATCATACATGAGTACCAACGCAGACATAGCCCCAATTGTGTAACAGTTTGTTTATCACTTGGATAAGAGCTGCCTCAGAAGATAGCTGGAGAAAAACTAACTAGGCCTGTAAGATCTAACACCTCTCTGTCCTTCCTCTGTTGGTTCCAAGGTATGAAAGATGTGGCCCCAAGGTTTGAAACATAAAGGAAATACTTTCTAGCATTTTCCATTTTTTTCTTTCCAATGTTTTAATATGAAACATAGATGATGTTTGCTGTTATAATAGATGAAATCTCAGAACTAAGAGAAATAAAACAGCAAATTACAGGTATGCAGAGTCCAGCAAAGAGCAGGGTGGGTGGGGGATACAAAACAAAAACTCAGAATAGCCAGTCAAAGGTAAAAGCAGAATAAATAAAATTGTAATGACTTCTGCTGGTGACAGAGAATGCAAGCTTTCATGGAGTAAATAAGGGCCCATGGAAACAAGCCACACAGGTTATAGGATCAGGTGATCAGGCTATCATTGCCTCCCCTGAGAGCTGCTACATTGACATAAATGCAAATAAATAAATAAATAAGCAAGCAAGCACGCTCTGCCCATGGTAGTTAGCCTGTGATGGCTATTCTACAAAATCAAGGGATTGTGTTACCATTGCAATTATCATACAGGCCTGTGGCTCACGCTGGCTCAGCTTGTCTGAGCGTGGAAAGCTAAGCAGGGTCAGGCCTGGTCATTACTTGGATGGGAGACCCCTCCTCTAGTTCCCTGCACTGAGCAGGGGGTTGGACTCTATGGCCTTGTAGGCCCCTTCCAACTCTATGATCTATGAATCTGATAAATGTAGTTTTCTGCATTAACTCACTAGAACGGGTGCAGAACCTCAGGCCCAGGGGCTATATCCAGCCTGCCTGGCTGCCCAGTCTGTCCTTCTGCAGTTCTTCAGATGGCCATGCCTCCTTTCCTTGGCTCCTTTCCCCTGACCACCAATTGTTTGGTGGATTCCTCGATTTTGGGTCATTTCCCCCCCCCCCTTCTAAAAGGTTGAAATGCCTCTCCTAAGGCTTAGTTACTGGCAATAAAAGCTTTAAACTACAACATGCTGATATTTTTCCTGTTTGGGGGCCCACCCCTTTTGCCTTCAGCCACACCCATCACTGGAATGCAGCCCCCCCCCCCCCAGAGCTTCTACGAAATGGAACTTGGTCCTCAGGCTGAAAGAGGTTCAACAACCCTGCCCTAGAATTCAGAATTCACGTTTGTTTGAAATGTTTACCTTCGGGATGATGTGCCAGGAAATATTCATCCCTCAACCCCCAGGAGTTAAGTTAACTAGGGGGGAGGGACACACCACCCTGCACAATATGCAGTACAAGAAAAAGCCAATCAGATTGAAGTTCCATCATCAAAGGAACCATAAAACCATAAGAACCATTCATCCATTTGGGAAATGGACCTCTCTGAATGGGTTGCAGCATAGCAAATCAGCTTCTGCTTTCTTGCTAGAACTGCTGAAAACATTTCTGCCTATGGTGGATGGAAGCCCCACCATAGGTAAAGGCAAGCAGTAACTCTCCTACGTATTACCTTGTATTTATCAGGCTTCATTTCTGAGCCTGAGCCTGACAAGTGTGCATACTGTAAGCCAATCTATTTGAAAAGCCACGCAAACTAGAACAGTGTGCTGCTACATAGGGTCGCCCATTTGAAAACAGCTGGAACTTTTTGTGCTTCTGTTGCTAATGATGGTGCTGCATGCAGCTTGAATACTTTCTTCTTTTTTCAAAAGCTTCAGGATTAATTTGCTATCAAAACAGACAAGCATTCACACACTGAATAATGATCTTTTTTTAATTCATAATTTATTATGTTATGTGATGTCATAAATTAAATAAATACGATTTCCGAGTAGATGTATCCTTTCAGTGCATAGCAATTAGTCCCCCGCATGACTATGCTCTTTAGCAGGCAAGGGAAGAGGTCATGCAGCCTGGCGTCAAGAAATGAGCTGGGCCTTGCAAAAGCCGACTGGTCCAGCATATTAACGCTCAGAGAAAGCTCCTGGGAGAAATGGCTAGATTTGTAAACGTTATACAATGACTGTATGAAATGAAATGGAACAATATAGCTAGAGATGTTATGTGGTTAAAAGCTTTGGGCTAAATCCAAAAGTCAGTTTTCAATCAATATTTTTCATTCAGGCATAACTCTTTGTAGTCCATGAAAGATTTGTCTCGGTAAAGACTGGATTTAAAAAAAATAAAATTAAAAGGGTGGAGTCAGGGATAGCTTGACAATCCATTCCTTCTGCAGAAGACAGAATGTGCTCAGATCATACTCTGAGGGTATATAGAAATACAATCTCAGCGGCTGCTCCACTGTTATGAAAATCTCTTCCCTGGAGATTCACTAAATCCTGACACCAGGCTTTTTCTTTTTTTTCAGACACGCTGAAAGCCTGTCTTGTTTGGACAACCACATAAAGGTTGACATTAAACTGCAACTGTATGGTTAGCTCTCAGCTTGTTCAGCTGGGCTAGGGACCTGCCAGACCTGTCATTTTCTTGCCATGGCTATTTCTGCTTTCTTGCATGCTGGCATTGCATGGTTGGGACAGTTACCTGCAAAAGCAGCAATGTAGTTTTCACAATGCAGATTGAAATCAGTGCCGCACATTTCAAATGTATTATTATTATTACAACAGACTTAGTAATTGCACAGCTTATTCCCCATTCAGAGGGCAAAACATCTCTCAGTAGTATAATGCATATCTGAATAACTTCTGTATTATATGTGCAACTGGCTTAGTGTAATTGTGCGTGATGCACAGACACTTTCTCTCATCAGAGAGAGAGAGAGAGGGAGGAAGCAGTGAGTGGACAAGCATCATGTTGCTTGTCCACTCACTGCTCCTTCTCACTCCCTGATGAGAGAAAGTATCTGATAATCATATTCTAAATCTGCAGTTTGATCAGACCACTTATCAGCAACATCAAATATGTGATTTTCATACTGGGAGTTCAAGATCACAAATATTGTGTTATCCCTAGATCTAGCCCTTAGAATAGGATGGACTATACAAGTGAAATAAATTATGTATCCCTAAATGACACATTTTATTAAGAAAGTCATATTGGCTATCAAGTAAAGCCCCCTTTCCTTAGAAGCATAACTAAATGGAATGTGGGAAGAAAATCTCAAATTGTCATAAGTAGTATCTGTCCACTCCAACTAAGAAATACATGCCTGTTAACTTGAAGAAAATAAATCAGCACCAGTTTAATCAATATATTTCAAACTGTATTGCGGTCTTCAGTTACGCAGCCCACTTGCTACGAATAAGCGGCATAATCCAGGCAACGTTAACCACTTATACTCCCACTGGCTTTAGTTAAACATGTTGTTAAATCTTTTATTGACATGAGTGGGAGTTAAGAGTTTAACTTCAATTGGATGGTGGTGCCCAAGGTATACTAGATATATACCAATCACATTTTATATGATAATGATCCTTTGTAGAATTCAAGTGTTCTGCTCTTGTCTAAAGACATGGATACCCCTTGCTCTACAGCAGCCTATGGGTTGGTCACCTGCAACCCTATGGCCACATGGGGCCCACAGCCTATTTCATCCAGCCCTCAGCTTAATTTCAAAAGCTCTCTGCATGAGATCAGTTCAGACCTCTAGCAAGAGCTATCTGCCTTTCCCTGGAAGCCCACCACTATGAAGGAAAAGGGAAAAAGAGAAAGGGGGGTAGAAGAAAGAGAAAGAGAAAAAGGGTGGCTGTTTGGTTCTGGGCCTGCTCACCACTGGCTTCAGCCCCTCTCACTGCTAATATGTGGCCCCTGACACATTACCCATGCGGGAAAGTAGCCCCCAACAGAAAAGAGGTTGCCCACCCCTGCACTGCGCACTAGTATGGCAGATATTGTGCCAGAAACTGTGAGAGCTGGACTGACCCGGGTTCAAAAGCTTACCTAGCCAGTGACCCTCAGTCCCAGTCACGCAGACGGAAGGAGGAGATAACAGCAGTTAATAAAGATTAAAGAGTTTATTTGTAAGACCCAATTACATGGGATTAAGGCAAGCAATGCATCTCTTACTCACTACATGATTGCAGATTCAAGTCCAAGACCCCAGTGGTAAGGCTGAGATGAAGTGAAGTAGAAATCCAGAACAAGAGCAGGAAGTCAAGTGGGGAATGTTGGTGCGTGTGTGCGTGAGCAGCAGGGTGCGTGTGCGCATGGGAGATTTAAAATCCTGTCTGTGTGCTAGCAGAGGCCTGTTATTCCACACACAGATCTTCCAGATCTCAGCTCCCCACTTTTCGCAGCGTGCAGCGTGTTGTGAAGATGCCAGCCCAGCCTGCCTGTAATCCAACTTGCTTCCAGCTTCCCCGTTTGCAGATTAATCCATGGAGTCAGGAAACACTCTGTAACACCACAGGTCTAATTCTACCTGTTTATTCACTTAGCAAGTAAAGTTCTACAGAGTATACATTTCCTAGTTACAATCCATGTGCAGAGTATAAATGCATAGCAAGCATTACATCCAGTGGAGTAAGTTGAGCTTCACTCCACCTCAGCAAAGAAGTTACATTGTTGCAGTGACAAAAGTCCAGCAAGAAGAACAAAGGAGAAGAGAGAAAGCAGTCCTGCCTCTCGCTAAGATGGCTTCAGACAGAAAACAAGTTAGCATTGTTTATCAGAGAAAGAAATTAAGGGATGGCAAGCAATAATTAATAATTTTTGTAACGGGGGGAAAAGGCGAGGATTACTAAGAGTAAATGGTATAAATCCCAAAAAGAAGGTGGGCTTGGCCTTCCTAATATCAAGTGGTATTATATAGCTAATCAGTTGAGGTTTATAATGGACATTTTAGTTAAGAAGAATATTTTGTGGTTAGAAATAGAAACGGAAGAAATAGAAATTGGGATGGAAAAATTTTTATTTTAAAAAAAAAACTAATAGTAGGGTAAAAAGAATAGTAAATCCCTTCTTGAAAAATATGGTAGGGATTTGGAATAGTAATAGACAGATTTTTATACCAGGGATATCCCCGTTAATTCCAGTGGTAGCAATGGAGGACTTTCCAGAAAATGCACAACATTGGGAAGCTATATTTAGGGAAAATAAGGTTATCAAATTAATGGATTGGATGGGAAAAATTGAGACTAGACAACAAATATCTGAAATGATTGGGCCAGGTAGAAGTTCGTGGTTAAATTTAATGCAATTAGATCAGTGGACCAAGAAATGGAAGAAGAGAAATGAGCATGAGAGGGAGCTTACTGGATTTGAAAAGAAAATGTTGTCTAGAGAATTTATAGAAGGGAATGTTTCTTCCAGAGGGTTAACTAAGGAGATATATAAAATGTTTCAGAGGATTGAAGCGAAAAAAGATAACCTTAAGATGATATGGGAAATGGAATTTGAGGAGGAGATATCGAATGTGGGGTGGAGAAATATTTGGGGCAGACGTATATTAAGAAATATGTCAGTAAGGATAAAAGAGAATTTTTAAAAAACTGTTTGGAGATGGTATCTGACTCCAGTAAGATTAAACAAAATAGATAGTAATTGTGCTCCATTGTGTTGGAGAGGATGTCAGGAACTTGGTACTTATCGTCATATGTGGTGGAGTTGCAAAAGCGTATTGGATTTTTGGAATAAAATTTTTGCAGAAATTTCAGAAATTATTGGCATTAATTTGGAGGTCTGTCCAAAATTAGCATTGTTATCAATAACGGAGAAACTTTTGTGTTCACAAGAGAAAAAGGAATTAATTGTAAGTTTATTAGCGGCAGGGAGATTATTGATAGCAAGGAATTGGAAAGTTCAACATCAGTACTTAATAATAGACTGGTATAAAGAGGTTTGGGATATTGCTTTAAATGATAAACTAACATGTAGTATTAAATGTAAAAGGGGACAATTAAAGGAAAATAATTTTAAGGATATATGGGGACCTTTTTTAGATTATGTTTTAGTAAAGGGAAAAGGGAGTAAGCCATGTCATGATACGATGTATTTTTGGAATATAGATTAATGATGGATTATGTGGATAGAATTGGTTTTGGCCCCAAGGTGACGGGTGCACTTGGAGTTATGATTTGTAGGTTTATGTTCTTTTGTATGTGTGTTCATTTAAAATATATAAATAAAATTTAAAAAAAACAAGTTAGCACGTCATCAGAACATACAAACCATGTGACTAGCTCATAATGCTCCCACGGTCTAGGCTTCCCATGCAAAAAACACGAGAACCCAGAAAGACATAACAAACTTGTTTACAACCATTCTGTTCTTTCCATGTGTAAACAGTGTGCTACAGCTGGTGAAGTGATACATATCACAACAGGGAAGTCAACAAGTGTGTCAGTCTTTATACCCCTAGACCCTGTACCTATAAATAGGATATTACTCTCCAGTCATATAACCTATTCATCACAACATGTTTACCCCAAATCTGTCCCAAGGTTGCTGAGTCATAAACCTTGAGACTCTGGGCTGGTTCACACGACACGGGAACCGCGGGGGAGCGCTGCTCCCCCGCGGTTCCCGTGTCGTGTGCACGCCGACCGGAGGTGCCCCCGCGGGACAGCCGCGGGCGGGACCCATGGAAAGTGACCACGGTCGGTAGCGGGGTAAACCCCTACCGCACGCGGTCACCGTGCCATTGGAACAGCGGGCGGCCCTCCTGCGGGGTCCCCACAGAGACGGCAGACCAGAGCGGCCGGAGCCGAGGCCTGCGATGAGGCCGCTCCATCCCCCGCAGGGCAGTACGGCAGGCAGGAAATTAAAGGGGCAGCAGCATACGATGCAGGCAGCGCTGCTGACCCTGCTCCCGACCCAGGAGAGGCAGAGATGGGGTGGGGCGGGGGCCGAGGGCTGAGCAGCCCTGATAGCAACGTGCACTGGGGGAGCTGCCAAAGGGGGGCCAGGGCCGATAGGGGGAAAGGGGAGAGGGCAAGCTGCCACCACCGTCCAGGGTTGGCGGCTGCGGAGGGCCCGCCCACCCCGGAAGCAGTGGGTAGGCATGCCCAGGGGCACCCGCAGGAGCAGCCGGCATGGTGCACGCTGTGCTGTCAGCTTGCCTAGGCAGCCCCACCTCCCACAGGAGCGCAGCCAGCCAAGGGAGCCAAGCCCCCATGGACACAGCAGATGAGGGGGGCTCCATGAGCCCAATGGAGGGCCCCTCCGGAACGCAGGACAGCCCACCAGGCTAAGCAGAGGCAGCGCTCCCAATACTGGAGCGAAGAGGAGAGGGCAGCGCTGGTAGACCTGTGGGCGAGCCCAGATGCCCAGCCCCACCTGGCATGCTCGAGGCACGATACCATCTACCCGTGGCTCACCCGGGGCCTCGGGCGCAGAGGGCACACGCGCACTGCAGCCCAGTGCAAAGACAAGCTGCACTCGCTGAAGAAGCGCTACAAGCCCCCCCTGACACCCAAAGCACGGAGGGCGGGCCCAGTGGTGCCCCTGCCAGCTCCAGGCGCAAGGCGCCTGCACCCAAAGAGACCACCATGGGGGCGGGGCCGCGTAAGCGCCGCACCACCCAGGAGCTGGACCAGCTGGTGGTGCGTGCCATACGTGCAACGGGGCAGCCACCGGACAACCTGGCGTGAGATATCGCGGACGCCCTGGGCACACAGGCGGGGGCCAACTGGGGTGGGCCCCAGGCCCCCAGTGGCACCGAGGAGGCCGGTGGCCCTCCCCCACTGGCACCCATGGTGGCACGGCCCCCATCCCCGGCGGGGGTGGCCACTGGGGCGGCGGGTGGCGGGACGGGCCAGGGAGGGGCACCGGCAGGCGGCATGGAGGAGGGGGAGGTGCCCACGCACGCTGCTGCCGCCCCCTGCTGCGGCGCGCGCGCAGGCACGGGCCATCCGGACGTGCCTCACCCGGTGGGTGTGGTTCCACAACCCCCGTGGTCCACCAGCACCATGAGCGCCCCTGCCCCCCTTCCCTCAGCCCCCCCTTTCCTCTGCGCCAGCTGCTGTGGGTAGGGGGCGGCCCCCTCCCCCTCCCCCCACCAGTTCTGTGGTGGTGTGCCTATGGGGGGGGCATGGGGCTGCGTGCTGGAACCATTCTGCGCCTGGCAGCCACACCTGCCGGGCCCTGGTACCGCAGCTGCCCGCCCGCCGGCTCCCTGTGAGCAAGTGCGCTCCTGCCCTCCCAGGCTGCTGCCGGGGCTGCTGCTCCTCCAGCAGCTCCTGCCCGCTAGCGCTGGGAGGCTCACGCAGCAGCGCGGTGAGTTCCGTCTCCACCGGGGCCCGCCCACGCGCGCGGGGCGCCGGTCGTGTGCGGTGACCCGCTGGACCCCGCGGATGACCCCGCGGTTCCTCCCCCGCTGGCAGCCTGGGTCGTGTGAACCGGCCCTCTGTCTGGTGACTGAAGACCTTGTGTACTTCACCTCAAGAGACATCCTCCATGTCAGGTGGCAATCCTCGTTCTGCCCACTATGCAAAACCTAACAGAAACAATGCAAAGAGATGAATTAGGTTCTTTTGGTAGAACCGTTATGTATGACCCTGTGGTCTACTGTATTGGTGCAATACCTCATAAGGACAGGCCATCTGCTCATAAAATTCTATCCTGTCCACTCATATTGCTCATTAAAAAAAGAAAAGAAGAGAAAGAATGTAATGTTCGGTGTCACCAATTACACTAGTGCTGGGCTGAATGTTCTCACATCAGATACTTTGGCTTGAAATTCAATGTGGGGGAGTGATGGGGAAGAGGGGAAATTTTAATTAATTCATTAATTCATTAATTAATTAATTATATTTATACCCCACCGTTTTTCCTGCAAGCAACCTTTTTATGAGGTTGGGGGGCCTACCTTTGATGGTGGCAAGAGCCATGGGTCTTATTTTCATTTTTTTTTAAATTAGTTTTTTTGCTGCTGCCTATGGTGGTGGCGGCTGCAGCAGAGGGGTTCATTTTACTTTGCTGCTGCCCTTCTCCCCCTACCCCATACATGTTGTTCCAGGGCATTCTGTGGGGGAAATGGCAGAGTCCAGTTGCCAGCTGCCAAGAAGAGCTCAACTGCTGCTGCCTTCACCACCACCAGAGGCATTAGCAAAGAAACTGGTTTAAAGGTTAAAAATAAGACAGGCAGTTGTTGGTAAGACCAAGGGTAATCCCTCCAAATCTCTTAAAAATTCCTCCCTCTGACACACACTCTGAAAAATCCATGAAATATTCAACCCCAATTCACTGCCTGCAATACAGGCAACAATGTTTCAGTTGCAACCACCAGAAAGAATAGAATGGTTGATGGAAGCACAGTTGTTGACTGCATGCTTCCTCCTTATATTTAAATGGGAGCAGGAAGGAATTAGTTTATATACCCTATGGATTCAGACTTAATCATACTTAGGGCCAAAAACAGACAGTACTTTTAAACTGTGTCTGGCAGCTATCTCTCTCTCTCTCTCTCTCTTTAAAAAATACTCTAGAGTAGGCACAGGGCCCCCGATAGAGGCTGGGACCCTGGCGTAGGGGCAGGAGGGCTTTTAAGATCCAGACCAGGGGGAAAAGATGTAGCTGCTAAACACAGATTTGAAGTAATCTCTCTTTTGGCTCTCAGAGTATGCCTACTGAAATCTATAGGACTTAAGTTAGATTCTGGCTAAATCTATGCACTACATCTGGCTTCAACTGAAGTATGTACATTCTTCTTTTGAACTAACTTCCGTTCCACATCTTCTGATACTTTTGAAAGAAAATGGCAAAATAAAAGCTTCAGCTACTTACACACACACACACAAATTAACATTAGCTTACCATCCTTTCCATGAATGAAGGGAGCCGGTGACGTCCTTTTGAAGTACTTCTTTGTGATTGTAAATGGCACAACATTCTCAGATCTTTTTGAGATCAAAAACCTCATATATTTGAAATTTGTAATCAGTTAACTGCCAAAAGCTTTTTATTTTAAATATTCAATAATTTCCAAAACTTTGGTTCTTTAAAAACAGGCTTTGCTTTAATTAAAAAAAAGAGAGTAAAATACAGGAAATAATGACATTGTTCTAGAGGCAGAAGCAGGCAAGGAAGAAATCCCGATCCAACCCAATCAGAGGTTGTATCGGTGGAATGTAAAAATGAATATGCCAAGGTGAACAGAGATGACCAACACAGCTGTCTGGTCTGAGAAAGACGTCCAGAGAATATACCACTGAGTTCAGACTAGATCCTAAGTCAGTGTTCTCGAACCTTGGGTCCCCAGATGTTTTTGGCCTACAACTCCCAGCGCTGGCTGGGGCATGCTGGGAGTTGTAGGCCAAAAACATCTGGGGACCCAAGGTTCGAGAACACTGCCCTAAGTAGTTTCCAACACTTGCTATCTATTTGACGCAACGGCTTTTTTTGCACCCTTTGTAAATAGTTTTACAGTCAGTGGAGGCTGGTGACTCCTATTTCAGTGGGGCTCCTAATCCATTACAGCTTTTATTCTGAACTTTATAGGATCTATCCATGGTGGTGAACCTATTTGGGGGATGGAGCTCAGTGCCATGGATAGTGCCAATAAAGCTCCAAATAAAACCTGCAATGCATTAGGAGACCTCCGAAATAGAAATCACCAGCCTCCACTGAGTACAGTTCGGTGATTTTAGACTCTGGAGTTAATGAATTTCTGCCTGCACCTCTTTAGATGCGAATGTGCATTACTTCACTGACTTCAGCATGGGGTAAACCAGCCCTGCTGCATTTGGAGGTCCTCCTGCTCAGTCTGCTGAGTGGGGCCTTGAACTTCTGCCCTGGTGGTGCCACTGGTAGACATTCAATATGTATGGGGGAAGGAAGAGAATTGTAGCTGCTGGTCCTCCTGCCAGCAACCTCCAGGTATTCAACATCCCATCTGCACAAGGGGCCTATGCACATATGCTTGTACTAGGCTCTTACACTACTTGTATCCTGTGAAAATGGAAGGTTTATTGCACCTTGGGATGAATGAATATAGGCCTTGCACAGTTGGGACCATGAATGTTTGGCAGTTGTGGGCAGTGCTGGTAAGCGTGATCTCAGTCCCTTCAGGCCTCCTTTTCTGGTGCCAGGTTCACGCCATAGATTTGTTACTTTGCTTTTGTTTCATGTGACATTGTTTATGTAATCAAAGGAGCCACTCCCAACTTCATATAAACAGTGTGCTTTATTAAGATGGTTTCTTAGCAAACAGTTACAGGGCCTCCTGCTCTTTCCTTGCCCCGCCAACACTCAACTCTGTCTCCTCCTCCTCCTCACTTCCTGTTCCTCCTTCAAATTCCACCTCCCTGCTACTGCTGGTTTTACTTCTAAACTCCATACATATTTATACAGCTTTAAGAGTGACTGTGAATCTTGGACAAACATTGCTGATAAGAATAAGATTGGATACTGAGACCTTTTGCATTTTATTTTGATAGAGCCATGCACAAAACTAACTCAGGGCCGGTCCAAGTCATTTTGCTGCCACAGGTAGAACACCAAGTGACACACACACACACACACACACACACCAAGTCAAAGTGCACAGTACCCAAGGGTGGCCAAGTTATTTTGGTATTTGAAGCAGAAAATCTCACAAGTGCCTCTCCCTGGCTGTAATAAAGACAACAATAATAAATGAAATAACTGACAAATTTACTGCCCTTTCATCACACCCTAAATCAGAGGTTGGCGCCCTGGCACCCTCTAAATGTTTTGGACTACAGGTCCCATAATCTCTGACCTCTGGCCATGTTGGCTGGAGCTTATGGGAGTTGTAGTTCAAAACATCTGGAAAGCACCAGGTTGCCTACTCCTGCCCAAGATCATGTGCCTGGGGTGGCTGCTCCACTCAGTGGTAGGGCTCCGTCTCTCTGTTACAACCTCCCCCAACCTGGTGCCCTCCAGATGTTTTAGTGAGCAACTTTCATCTGCCCTAGCAAGCATCTGGAGGGCTTCAGTGGGGAAAACATCTGGATAGCACCTAAACATCTTCAGGGCACCATGGTGGGGAAAGTTGCTCTATTAGCTATGTAGTGTAGAAGGGCTGCCATTTAAAAATATGTAGAACAGGAAGAGCATATGAGCATGAGCAGCAGGCCATTTTTCATTCTGATCAGAATAGAGCTTCAATCGTGTTATCCACAATGGTGTGATTTAAGAATTAAATGTCATCTTGGTTATTTATTCACTATTCTCAAATCCCTCCGTTTTCTATGTATAAATTGGTGCTTCAACATTGGCTTCCATATATATATATATATATATATATAGCTGCAGAATCATATTTATTAATATTTTGCCCTTTCAGTTTAAGCCTATAATTTAAACTGCAATTGCATAAGTCAGAGGCGATAAAACCTATGCCCAATAGTTCAGGAAAGCCTTGTAAGAAAGTGATTCTTATCAAGTCCAGTTTAAAATTATGTCTCTATGAAAAATGTAATAACAGGCAGTGGCTTCTGCATAGGAAATCAGCTAACTGGGGAGAGATCAGTACAGCTAAAACATTGGTGTGATGTAGTGCATAGGATGTTCAACTTCAACCAGGTAGAGCTGAATTCAAGTCCCTCTCCAGCATGAATTTCACCAAGTGGCCTTGGGAAAGGCACTCTCTCTCGGTCTACTGTAGGGGAGCCTTCCCCAAGCTGGTGCCCTCCAGATGTTTTGGACTACAACTCCCATCATCCTTGACCAATGGCCAGCTGGCTGAGGCTGATGGGAGCTGTAGCTGTAGGTTGGGAAAAGCTGCCTTAGAGGGATGCCAGGAGGACAAAGTAGGGGCTCCTTGGTGGTGGAAAAGTGAGCTACAAATGTGATGAATAATAATAAGCATGCTCATGCTAGAGCAGTGTTCTCCAACCTTGGGTCCCCAGATGTTTTTGGCCTACAACTCCCAGCATGCCCCGGCTGGGGCATGCTGGGAGTTGTAGGCCAAAAACATCTGGGGACCCAAGGTTGGAGAACACTGTGCTAGAGTGATGTCATCATCTTGCACCATGTTCTCACTTCAGGGTAGAGGGGAATGAAGAACTCATAGCAGACTCTTTCCAATACCAAGGAAGGGTGAACACAGCATGGGAAGTTGCAAAAACACCTCCTTCGTTCCTCTGGCCCTGCCTGGCTCTTGCCAGGAGGGCATTGGATTCTTCGTCTGCTCTGACATAAGAGCATTCCATCCTGTGAGCTAGATGACCAAAAGATTGCTCTGTAATGGGCTGTTTGTGGAGGCTGCTGGGGAATAAAGATGTCTACTTGGTGGCAACGTGAGGAGCAAGAAGGAAGAGGAGCTGGGCTAGCTGACTTGTTCGCCAGCATGAACAAGGAAAACAACTCACTCAGCCTAACCTACCTCACAGGAGGATAAAATGATAAAATGGAGAGAAGGGGGAGGACTGTGTAAGCTGCCTTGGGTTCCTTGCAGGAAAAAGGGCGGGGTATAAATATAATAAATAAATAAATAAATAAATAAGGCTCAGATGCTTCATAAGGCAAGAGAGGGCCAGGATAATGTGGGGCATCTTTGCTGGTCCCAGGCACTCCATTGTCCCCATGTGGATTTGGGCCTGAGATACCAAGGAAAAATGTGTATGCATGGAGGGTAAGTTGTAAGAAAGCACCATTTGTCACGTTGCTCAACATCATTTAGTGTTCATGGCAGGGCACATCTGTTAAAGCAGCTGCCTTAGCTTCCAATTTCCTGGCTTTGTGGAGTTTAAGCCAATATGAGATAGCCTCATTTCTTAAACCCACCAGGGATTATGATCACTGAATAAGTAACTCTAATTACACAGATTATCTGCCCACATTTTAGTATTGGGTAATATCTGTGGAGTCATCTAACATCTATTACCAATATTCAAATGGAGTTTCTTTGTGGTTTGGTATTTGAAACTGAATACCACAGATCAATAAATGTTCAGGCAGATATGCTTGAGAAATGTTTCCTAAAGAATAGGAATAGATTTTCTTTCATAATTCTCAGCTTCTGCCCCCAATCCAGTTTTAGGCCTGATATTCAGTATTCTGAAGGAAGATGTGTGCCCCAGTGAAAATATTGATGTTGTACCTCAAAACAAAGATAAAGAAATACGGAAAGGCAAAGAAATAATAATCAAATCCTGCACCAAGGAACCCAAAGTATATGCTACAAACAGAGTAGATAATGCAATATAGATCCATAATATGTTCAACTGCAAGAAGGTACCAAAGTTTGGGAACGAATTGAGCATGGAAACCAAAGAGGAAGTCGATGGCCAGGTCATTAAGAAACAGGCAAGCAGTCAGTTTAGAGGATGGAGACAGACAAGAAAGTTCTCTTACATTTGATCCCAGGAAGTTTTTCTCAGCTTCCTTTGTATATCTGTGAGCCAGAGTAGTGTAGTGGTTAGACTGTTGGACTAGGACTCAGGAGATCTGGGTTCTAGTCCCTACTTGGACATGAAGCTTACTGGGTGACTTTGGGCTAGTCACTGACTCTCAGCCTAACCTACCTCACAGGGTTGTTGTGAGGATAAAATGGAGGAGAGGAGGAACATGTAAGCCACCTTGGGTTCCTTGCAAGAGGGGAAAAAGCAGGATATAAATGTAGATGATGATGATGATGATGATGATGATGATGATGATGATGATGATGATGATGATGCATGTTTCTCCATATTAATGACATCTTGAAACTTTTCTCATGATGTTTCCTGATTCTGTTCATGACAAGACTCAGCATGATACAGTGATTATGGGTTTCTTTAAAACTTCTTTAGGGCAAAAAGGCTTCTTCAGCTTCTTTGCATGCTATTCATGCCTTCATCCCCAACCTCTGCTGACTGTTCTTCTTGCAAAGAAGGCAATATGAGCACTTGGGACTCTCATACTGAAAAACCCTTGGGTTTACTTTATATGCTTCATACTGGCACATATCACCATAAACTGGCACATTTTGTTTTAGATTCCAGAATGTAATGTGATCCAAAAATGTACCTGTTGAAACTTTGCTCCAGCAGACTCGCAGGGCAATGAGAAACTTGCCTGAGCCACGCTGGCAGAATCATACCTATTTTCAATCACATGAGGAAAAGTGGGTGCCTGAATCTCAACTTTGGCAATAGTTTGAATGATTTAAACATTTGTATCAATTTATATACATTTATATGCTCCTTCTAAGCATAATATTTACTTCACTATCCACAATTGTAGGTGGAGCCTGTTCTGGGAAATCAATGGCTCATGAGTACTTTAAATATGTTTCCATGTATCTTTATAAAATCAGACCATTAGCAATTCAAGCGGTTTCTCCCTGGTTAACCTCCAACTTACAAAGCATTTGAGCTGCAGTCTACACACTGCTCACTTCAGAATAGTGTCCTTGAAATACTACTGAAATCTACAATAATACTCAGGCTCAATTACAGAGGTTTTTCTCATAGTAAAATGGGTGATTTGGAGACAGAAACACCTTTCTGAGGTTAAAAAAAAAACCCTTCTTGTCTGTAATATTCCCCTCCAGGCACCCATAATTACACTGCATAAATCGTACATTTAGCATTTGAGCTTTGTGGTATTAATTGAAACATTTTAAGTTCTTGTGCAAGTTAGAACTTACTAAACAGACTGAACATTATTAAGAACGTAGCCAATTCAGAAAGGGGTCTTATAGATAGATCTTATAGATTCATAGAGTTGGAGGGGGCCTACAAGGCCATCGAGCCCAACCCCCTGCTCAATGCAGGAAACTAGAGAAGGGGTCTCCCATCCAAGTAATAACCAGGCCTGACCCTGCTTAGCTTTCCACGCTCAGACAAGCTGAGCCAGCGTGAGCCACACAAACACAGATTTGTTTTTTTCTGGCAGGGGGACACCACATATGACATCCAAGGTGCATGCTCCTCTGCCACCGTGTGTACATCACCTGATCCTCACTGTCAGCTTCTGACAGTGCTGATAACACCTGTCAGGCAGGAGAGATGCAGAGGTGCCCCAGTGCCAATAAAGCTACCCACTTTCCCCTTTATATCCCTTATAGGTGGCAATGCTCTTTCTGCACCTGACTCTCTACCTGCCCCAGTACAGCTCTGGTCTTTTATGAGCTATGGTACAGTCCATACATGTTCCTCCCCATGGGCTCCATCCAATGTTAGTGCAAGTGGACTTCCACTCATGCAATGGCAATGGGACTTTCCTGTCCCTGCAGCAGATTTGGGGCTGCAGTGGGGGTGGGTGGGGAGTGCATCAGTGTCTGTGCCTGCCTCTGAAGGATTGACACCACTGAGTACATCTCCATATCTATAGCTCTCCACAGGGAATAATTCATCTCATAGTCTCAACCTGTTTCCCAAACATTTTCGGACCAGTAGTAGCCTAATACAACAGCAGCACCAGCATGGAGGTTTTGCTGCTATTTGCCACATATATCCCAGCATCTGTTACAGAAACAGAATTTGTTTCTCTGCTCTGCTCACGTTGTATTGCAGCCAGTTCTTCATCATCATGGCACCATTGTTATCCTTGTAAAACACCCCATCACGCTTCCTAATTATATGGTTAATATGAAACATGTTGCTAATGGAATCAAAGCACCTAGCCCTTTGAATTTATTCTCATGTACTTTCAACTTAACATAATCTGGACTGTGGCCAGATTTACACATTATACTTTGGTCAATCCCAGGGATGTGTTAACAGAAATCCAAGCTTCCCCTACACTACTGCAAAGGCCCACTGCTTGTTTGTTTTTCATTTTATTTATACTTATATATATTCACCCCATCCAAAAGATCAAGGTGGCTAACAATAAATACAACAATAAAGCAATTACACCAATACAATTTTAGAAGAACCTCCATGGGGATCAAAATAATAATTTTTAATACAAAATATCAGTAGCATAAAACCACAATAAAATAGTCTCTAGCAGCAAAGCAAGACCCAACAGCGAGGATTTTTTTTTAGGGGGTGGGGGACTAGAGATGGAAGAAGCAGTATATTTCTAAGCCATGTCATTGTTGCATGTGTTCACCCATAAATCCTTTACATTCTGTTTCCCATTAATCTGCGTATTTTAAAATGCATTTTCAGTGAAAATTTCTATACATATTCTCTCTCAAAATACACATTTCTAAAAGTATTTTATCTCAAAATAGGCATTTTTAAATCTATTTTGATGTCTATATTTTTAGCTGAGAACTCTGTCAGAACACTTCGATACACACATTAGTCCGGAAGGAGCACATCAGGACAGTTCATATTGGAATTCGCAAAGATTGGATTCCTCAAGTAGCCTCTAAATGGGAGTCCTGAAATTCTTCTGAAATGATAGATGGAAGCAGCTCTGTCTTAATTGTTAAAGGGGAGATGCTCTGTATCAGTAGAATACAGTTATCCCTTGATATAATATCTACAGAAAAGTCAGAGAAAGTGGTTGCATTGGTGGTGGCCAGTGCTGGCTCTTGAAGTCCCTTGGGCAAGACACCCTCAATGGGCACCCTCCCTCAGGGAGTCTAACTTCTCACTGCCGTTGTCATTAGTTGCTCCTGCTCCTAATCTTTTCTCTAATCATTGCTACCACTTGTTTGCTTGACAGGCAGAAAGCCAGTGAGCAAGTAGGCTGTGGACGGGACCCCTCCTTCAAAGCCCACACCCTCAATGTGTACTTCGCTCTCACCAAGTGCCACCTTGTATGGGTCACTTCAGACTCAAAGCTGTCTTCTTAAGCTGCATTAGCTGATGATATGTCTTAGGGCTTATATGTAGCTGTTCACCCACGTTTGTTTGTCTTTATTAAGAGCAGTTTGTTTTATTTGATTACTTGAAGTAGGGTGCCCCTCCGTTAATTCACTTCTAACTTTCCTGTCTACCAGTCAGACTCTGGAGACTTAGAACTTTGAATAAAAAGATTGATTTATTGTTCCAACAAAGTCTCTAAACTGATATTCAACTCAGGTACAGATAATTTGGATTTTCAACAGTTAATTCAAACTTGTTATTTCCTTAGATTCAGGTTAAAGGCAGGCAGATGTTATACAGTGCTCTTTGTATCAACTTGGCTTGGTTACTTGAAGTTACAGTATCAGACCAGGGAACTTAACTGTCCCTGTCACTAGTCCAGAGCTTCACCTTCTTCCTCAGACAGAAGGTCCTTCACTCCCTTCTGTCTGAGGAAGAAGGTGAAGCTCTGGACTAGTGACAGGGACAGTTAAGTTCCCTGGTCTGATACTGTAACTTCAAGTAACCAAGCCAAGTTGATACAAAGAGCACTGTATAACATCTGCCTGCCTTTAACCTGAATCTAAGGAAATAACAAGTTTGAATTAACTGTTGAAAATCCAAATTATCTGTACCTGAGTCCTTCACTCCCTAAGCGGAAACTCCTGTGAACTATTCTCTACTAACACCTTCACGTTTGCTTTCTCACAACTTAGTTACTAGATTTCCTGTCTGAACTCTTCTCTTCAGTACCACCTTTCCCTACCTACTCTATTAACCTTCCACTCCCTCTCTCACTCGAACCCACTCTCTCCCACCGACTCCCCTTAACTGCCAACTCCCTGGGGTTCTATGCTCTCTGCTTCAACCAATCAGAGCCTCTGGAATGTTCAGGTTGGCCCCTCCCCGGGCTTCTGCCTGTCACTCCGCCACAGCATCCACTGTTCTCCTTCTCACTACCACCCTTCTGTGGGCCAGAGAGAGAGGCAGGTGAACAAGCAGGCTGCAATGGTGAAGAAGAGGAGCAAGTCTAGGGGCCTCTTTCCATGGGTCCCTGCTGGGTTGTGGGCCTTTGGCAGGTGCCCAACCATGCCTACCGTTGACACTGGGCCTCGTGGTGACATTGCTCTATAACAGCCTTCCCCAACTTGGTGCCCTCCAGATGTTTTGGACTTAAAACTCCCATCATCCCCAGCTTGCATGACCAATAGTCAGGAATGCTGGGAGTTGTAGTCCAACACAACTGAAGGACACCAGGCTGGGGAAAGCTGATCTATTTGTCAAAGAGGGCAATAGGTACATTTCATAGATTCATAGATCATAGAGTTGGAACGCGCCTACAAGGCCATCGAGTCCAACCCCCTGCTCAATGCAGGAAACTAGAGGAGGGGTCTCCCATCCAGGTAATAACCAGGCCTGACCCTGCTTAGCTTTCCACACTCAGACAAGCTGAGCATGAGCCACAGGCCTGTCCAATAAATGTTTGAAAAGCAGAGGAGAAACAAATTTGATCAAAACTTAACTATCATCCCCACTAACCAAAGTTCTGATAGTGATTTGAGATGGCAAAAAATATCAACGAAGCAGCCAAAAGAGAAAAGATTGTGATAATGTTTGCCTTCAGTTATACTCACATTGACTGGGTAAATGTACATTCAAGTCATAATAAGGAGACAAACATTTTAGACATGATACATGATTTGCCTTAGAACTGTTTCCATCATATATTTGCCTTACAACATGTTAGTCAAGAGGGCATGCGCAACCCTTGATTTCTAGCCCAGGATCTGGCTAGAGTTATAATTGTGGCAGAACTGCTGGGGGACAGTGACCACCACACATTCAGATTCAACATATATGTGAGTGTCATATACATCCGTTTACACTTCAGAAAAGGTAATTTTTCAAAAATGAAGGTTTTACTTAAAAGAAATTTGAAACATCTGTCCTTATATTGACAGTGGTGGACTATATGGTGTGTGTGTGTGTGTGTGTGTGTGCTTGGGGTGGGGTAGCCTTTTTAGTGGTTGGTTATTTAATTTATTTTTGTGATGATATTTTCTCACACTGACCATGTTTGTATAATGCATTTGTTATTTCTCAAAATGGAATAAAAATAATGTGTGTGTGTTTGTTGTGCGTGTGTGTTTGAGGAAGTTGAAAGGGAGAGTCAAGGAGGTCAAATCAGGAAGCCTCTATTATATACTAGTAGACATACTATTACGTGATGAACGGGAATGCCAGTGTGTTTAAATAGCAATGTTAAAGAAACCGAAAAAGACGAGAAGGTTTCCTTTAAAAAGCAGAAGTGTTGTCCGAATGAGAAAATAAAAAAGAGCAAACTCTTACAAAACAAATATGAACTGATGATAAGGCAAACAATGTCGGAATTTTAAGAGCAAGATCAAACAAACATTTTAAATGCTTCAGGAGCAAGAAAACAGCCAGCAAGGTGGTAAGGCATTTAGAGGACAAAGGTGTGAAAGGATTACTGAAGGAGGATAGATAGGAAAGGCTACATGAATTCTGTAAACACAGTTCTTTGCACTGGTTTTAACTGTGGAAAATGTCTGTTTGCATCTTGCATCCAAACCATTGTTTTGGAAATGGTATTTGAGGAGCTATGTCAAAGACAATGAAGAATGACACTTGGGTGCTGATTGATAAATTGCAGATTAACAAGTCACCAGGACCAGGTGATATTTACCCAAGAGTTCTTTAAGAACTCAAATGGAAAATTGCGGATTCCTTTAAAAAAAAATTGCAACTGGTTATTAAGACCAGCCTTCTTACCAGAGAATTGGAAGATAGCCAATGCAATGCAAGGTAGCCACTGCAAATGTAATTTTTAAAGGATCCAGGAGGGGATCTGAGAAATTACAAACCTGTCAGCCTAACCTATCACAGATACATCACCTCCTTTACATTGGCAACTTCCATTTTGAGGGAGGCGATCTGAAGCACAATCTCCACATATCTCTACCTGGCTCTTGACAAACCTCTTGCAGATCACCTATACAGTAATACTTGGATTGCAAGTAACTTGGTTTGAGAGCATTTTGCAAGACAAGCAAATTTTTAAATATTTATTTTTTAAAAATTGACTTGATATACAAGCGACATCTTGCAATACAAGTACTGTAGTACGGCTTAAATTAAAAATCTCTGTACAAATTTTTTTGGGGGAATTTCTTTTTGATATAAGGGTGTTTTGGATTACAAGCATGTTTCCGGAACGAATTATGCTCTCAATCCAAGGCATGACTGTACTTTAAAGCAGGAGTGGGCAGAAGGTAGATCAGGAGCTAGTGGTAGATAGATCTCTGGGTGATTTGCAGTAGATCACCATGGGTTCCTCACTCTCAATTGTTTAGCAACAGCAAGAACAAGAAGCTGTCCCACCCCTTCTAAATTAGGCTGCTGAGAGATAAGAAGGAAAGCTTGTGGGGGATGGGGAAGAACAAGCATTGGACTTTTGTGTGAACTGAACTGTGAACTCAGTTCTGGCACTGAAAGTAAATTCCTGGGCTCAGTGTGTACTCAAAGCCCTCTTCTTCCTTAATTCTAAGTGTAGGTTCCCCATTCCTGAGCCACTTTTGCACCTGATTGGTAGACCACAGGATTCTAGTAAAAGCCTACAAACCAAAAACAAAACAAAAGCAAAGCACTAAGTAGGCCCTGCAAGCCTGAATTCTGCCTGGTCCTTCTTTAAATCGGTACCATTTTAAGGGAGGCAATCTGTGGAATAGCATGCATTCCTCACCCCCACTTTCTTGAGAAAGCATGTAAATTCAGACATAGGACTGATTCACAGGAGTATCCCTCTTTCTAGAGAAAAGAACCTGAGAAACTGCCCTGTTTGTAATAACCCAGAGTGTAAAGTGCAAGGATAATGTTATTTGTCTTTGGGATTACAAGGCCTGCAGGTAGTCCTCTGGCATTTGTGTTTTCAGCTTGAGTGGGTTGTTGTCCTAATTTGAACAGCTGATTTTTTCCCCTTTCTTGTTGGTTTAAAAGGAGCAAAATCCAGGAGATTGCACTGTGATGTAAAGCCAATGAGGTCTTTGATGATTCAGGTCAATGGAAGATGTACAGCCTATGAAGACCTCCCTGCGGGGCCACGCTGTCATTGGCTTAGATCTCATCACAAGTAGACACCTTTATTGCTCTGAAGCTTTTCACAGATGTCAGTGACATCATTTTCTTTGCTCTTGTTTTAAACGACTGCACTGTAAATAAAAAGCTTGATTTTAGAAAGAAAACCTGTTACGCTTCCATCATAAAACAATAAACGTGTGCGGAAAGTCTCCGTGAAGAGTGAAATCTGCCACATGCCTTCTAACTCCTATGTATCATTTGGAAACGCCTTTATGACCACCTCAATGTGCCTGGTTGTGGCTAGGTGTCAAAAGAGATGGAGTAGGTTTCCCCTTCGGATGTGCATTTCCTTCATTTCATTACTTGCCAGCAGAGACTGATATACTCTAAGTATGGTTTTTGCTGCAAGAGATTATATAGATAAATCAGGGGGATGTATAAGCAATGGCTTTGTGCACTGGATACCTTAGACCAGGATCATTTTTAGTTCAGCAGTGCAAAACCAAATTTAATTAAT
Organism: Shinisaurus crocodilurus; assembly: GCA_021292165.1. Taxonomy (NCBI): domain Eukaryota; kingdom Metazoa; phylum Chordata; class Lepidosauria; order Squamata; family Shinisauridae; genus Shinisaurus; species Shinisaurus crocodilurus. Next base: position 28,684 of record JAHFWL010000937.1, read on the forward strand.
AGGGCTAAGTTTTTAACTGGCTTGCTTTTTATAAGACTTATTAAAAGATAAAAGTGATGTATTGGGAACCACTGCCTTTGAGTGTGTGCTATAGCTCTCATTTGCATAATAAAAGGGGTTTGGCACATGAGCTTAATAGTAATCATAAAAGGGTATTAATGAAGACAATTATAGACACATGAAAATGTATGCCACATAAAGGAAGGAATTTTGGGTATTAATGTTGACAGATCCAATACAGATAATATTATGTATGATAATATTATTATAACTCCTTATTGTTATGCATGGATGTATATTAAAGCTATCATTATGAATCATATTATGTCAGCTCCCATGAGAAAAGGAAAATACATGATGGCAATATGTAATGGCAAAATGCTATTGTCATGTTTATATTGATGTCAAGTTCAAATTGAAATTAGTTCTTAAAAGTTGTGACAGCCACATGGTTATCTGTTTGAGTAATAATTAACATTCCATCTAAATGACAGTAATAAATTAATACTGAAATAATTAGATTCCATAACCATATCATCATACACTGAAGCCATCCAATGTCAAAAGGAATTAAAAAGAAATCTTGGGGAGGCTGTAATTATTGGGAAGTCCAAGGTAATGCTGAAAATGTGTTCTGGAAATGTGATACTGAAATCCCGCTAAGTGGAAACTGAATAGTCCTAATTCTCCTTTCTGATATGGATTTTACCTGGCTGCAGTTGGCCTATTGTACTGGGGAGTCCTAGGTTCAAGTCTCCATTCAGCCATGAAGCTCACTGGGTGACTTTGGGCCAGTTGCTAACTCTCAGCCTAACCTACCTCACAGGGTTGTTGTGAGGATAAAATTGAGAGGAGGATCATGTAAGCTGCCTTGGGCTGCTTGGAGGAAAAAGTGGGATATAAATGTAACAAATGAATGAATAAATAAATTGTATCCACATGAACCAGCTATCTATGGAGGCCCAGAGAGACCTGCTCAGAATTTTTTCTTTGCACAAGGTGAGATTTGGTGAAGAATGGAATGAGGCCTTCTCTGTGGTTGCCCTTTTCTCTGGAATCAGCTTCCCTAGAAGATCTGCATTTGTGGAACCCTGACAATTTCAGAAAAACAATTTTTTTCGAAGACTGCACCAGGAGTTGTACCCATCCATCCCAGAAGGAGAGAGAATGAAGGCAAGTACTCTGGGTGCTTGAATTTAGGACATGACCTTATGAGGCCTAGCTATCTGGGGGTGATGATGGCTGCTGTTTGTCCAGGCAGAGTCAATCCTTTGCTTCTAGATAGGTAAGATAAGTAAAGACGGAGGCTGGGCATACGCAAAATACCGAAGCACATGTTAACAGTACATGCCTCGGGGGAACATAATCTTAAGGGGGGGGGAGAGGAGCTTTGGTCTCTTTGGGACTTATGCCAGTTATACTGGAGACCTCAGACCCTCTGGTGGGGTCTGAGATAGGCAGTCTGGTGGGAAAGGGACCCACCAAGGAGGGAGCCTTGGCAAAGCAGAAGTGGACTTTGACTGGCACCTGACATGCTGGTCCTGTGGTGGTAAGTGGGTAGGTGCCTCCACTCCTTCTCTGCTCTCCTCTGCTGCCCCCTCCTGCCACCTCTTCCTGAAAGCAAAAGGTTCTCTATTCTGACAGACCCAGAAGCTTTGTTTTGTGGCCCTACCTGCCTCGCTATCCCTCAAGCTGGTTGCCACTGGCAGCCACACCTTTGTGGGGACTAAACTAGCTGTGCAGCCACTGCCTGGATACTTGGTGCCTGTGGAGCAGGCCTCCACAGCCAAGGCCTAGTCCCAACGCTCCAGCAGGCTAGCTGGCAAGGCAGGTCCAGCTAACTCAGGGTAGGGATAGGTGAGGATTTTGTTTCAGTTCAGTTTTGATCAGTATTTACCAAAATTCCTTCGCAAAGATCTCCATATTCAGGAGAAAAAGAATGACATTTTAAAAATGGGGGGGGGGGAGAAACTGGCCAATTTGTCCGCCTAGGCCTAGGGCTTGAACTGCTTTGTTCTTAAAAGTCCCACTTTGAATCCCTGTAGGCAACCATGCCAGGGCTTAATTAGGGTTGCCACCTCCTTTTTTTCTGACAGGCTCATCTTTAACAGCTACATGGCAGGCAGGCAGGCAGGCAGACAGGCAGGCACATCATGGTCCTCTCGACACTGGGAATAGCTGTCATAGTCTCCAACTGCCCCAAAAATTCCAGGACTGTCACGAAAACCCTTAAGCTGTCCTGGCTTCTCACTTTGTCATGCAGAGTCCTGAATTTAAACTTTTTAAACTTTCCTTAAAGGGGCCATGCCATGGGAAAAATTGCAGCTAAGCTACAACTGCAAGCTTAGCTGCAATTTTGCCCATGGCATGGCCCCTTTAAATGTAGCTCTTTTTAGCCTTGAACAGCTCCAAACAGCTCCATGGAGAGACAGATGCTGGGAGGATGTGTGTGTGCACACGCATGTACACACACAGTACCTGCTGAAAAGGAGGCTGCACCTGGTGGCCTGGACAGAGGGAGGGAGAGGTAAATGAGGGAATTTATCACATGATTCCTATCTTTATATTGCCAAAGATTTTATTTCCTAACAGAGCTGTGCATCTAACAGGTGAGTTTACAGTGTCAGAAGGAAATGCAAGAAACTTCTCCTTCACTCTGAACCTCCATGTTTGGAGGGGTGGGGTGGGTGGGTAAGCTTCACCTGTTGAATTTGTGCCAATCCTAACCATTTTAAAACAAAAGGAAAGAGATTGCCCTGCAAGCATTGACCCCCCCCCATGAAAAACACCAGATATCAACAATTAAGGGTTTAAGTAAGGGGGGGAGATATTACAAAAGCCACTTAACTTTTGTACTTGACCATGCCCTTTGGTTGCCTGGCCATACCCTTGGCCACGCCCTCTTGATCACACCTTCATGTTGCTTAACTATACCTCTTACAAATTCACATGTGTGTCCCTATTTTCATCTGAAATGTTGGAGGGTATGAGCTGCATCTGTTGAATTTGGCTGGTACAGATGGGTAAGAATTTCAGTTCATTTTTGTTATAGGAATTTACCCAAATTCACAAAGTTCATATCCAGGAGAGAAAACTTGAGACTTAAAAAAAAAAAAAAATGAATGTGAGAGAAAGTGACCTTACAGATTCAGCAATCTGTAACTCAGGGGGGGCACATGATGGATGAGTTATGTCCAGCATGAGTCATTAACAAGGATTAGTCTGGTGCCTTGTGGGGGAGGGGTGCTGAGCCATGCAAAGTGGTGGATACGCTATTGGAGCTCCTTGCTAGGCCAAATCTGCAGCTGAAATGGAGCAGAATCATCAGTCAGTCAAAGGCTTCGTAGATGAAGCCCTGGTATCCCTGACACATTTGTATAATAACTGTAATTGGTTGCCAAGCCATGATCTACAATCCTTTTGGCACATTTGTACTCTGTTGCCAGCCTTTGTCTGGTTCTGCATGTTATAAAAGGAGGCAGACACTGCCCCATGTTGATGTGTTGTTGTTTTTAACACCTAAGGTAGCAGCCACGACATCCCCAAGGAGGTCCCACTTGCCATCCATACCTGCCATCCGTAACCACATGGTGTGGTGTGAGAAGCACACAGAGCACTAACTGAGTAGGAAGAATGTTATAGATCATATAACATGAGTCAAATGCTTATTATTTTAGGTGCCGTAAGTCCTTGGTGAGTTAGTAATTTTTCTGAGCTAAGGTTGTCATCCTGAAAGGTCATTTATTCCTAAACCTAGGGGGAAAGACAGAACTAAAGTATTTGGGGAAATGCCCCACAGTGCATACCTATAAATCATTAATCCAGCTAACAGACTATTTCCATGCTGTTGTTGCTTTCAGTGTGTGGCAGCTGTGCTTTGGAGTAAGGTCATGTTGATCTTTAACCAAACTGTCTGCACCGGGTCACTGGTATGAATGCCACACACTTAAGTCAATGTGGATTGACTGGCTTTTTATTTTATTTTTTGCACATCCTTACAACTGCAGTGTGACATGCAAAAATAAACACATGCTCACTTGAGCACATGACATCAGCACTCACATGACTTGCTCAGTGTGTAGTAGCACAGCTAAAAGTCAAACAGGAATCACTAAAAATGGGGCTGTTGTGCTCTGAAAAAGAACTATAATGTGACTCTTAATTCTGCTTTAACACACTTTAACCACCCTTATGTAATCATTATCATAGTGAATGAAGAGTACTAAAATCGTGGACATTTTCCACTCATACATATGAGCATAAAGTGATTGTGAGTATGGAATGAAGGATGCTGCTTATTTCAGTAGCATCCAGGATTATTCAAGCTTATTCATAGCTTATTTAAGGCTATGGCATAATGTTTTGTAGCCACATATGTGAACCATTTGAGATACATTCTCACTTAAGCTGCCACATGGGAAATTTAAGCTGGCCTTTGGGAGGTGGGATATCAGCTGCCCCTTTGCCCTCTACCTGGCTGGTGGTTTGCTGAGCAATCATAAGCCCATTGGAGGGATGGATTCTCTGAATCATTTCAGTGTGTAGCTAGTTGTGCCTTATGACTGCTGGTGGAAGTAAGTAGCTGCACAGGATAGCAAGTTTCCTAGCTGAAGTTGAGTTGTTCTCTCTTCACCAACAATGTTACCATTAGTTGCAGGATCACTGGAATGTATACACTCTTCTTCCTCCTTTCACACCAACCAGTCACAATGACTTGGGAGTGATATGGGTTCTCCCCCTGTTACTCCTTTGTTGCCAGACAGTATATTGTAACTTCTCAGGCTCTATGGCTGCTCTCACAGATGGATCCCACTGCAAGGCTGTCTGAGAGGTGAATTTCTGGTAGGAATTATGCCCCTATAGAGGTGAAACCTGGGTGGAGGGAAGGCCCCTGTGATATGCAGTTCCTGAAATAAAAGGGAGGAAGAGATAACAGAAGTGGATTCTTTATACATAAGCTTTTACCACTGATACAAGAATGGTCAACACTGACCAGTGAACACAAAGTTCAAACATTCCAACCAGGATGCAGTTCTATCCAGAAATAGATTTTATCTACTTTTGAAAGATACCCCAAAGGGCTTTCTTTCTTTCCTTCTTTCACAGTTTGGCAACACTTATGTAGCTTGTTGTGTCCTTAATTTGAGGTGTGCATTATGTGTATGTGTGGAATAAAATGAAACAAGGATAAAACAAACCTTTGACAGTCTCCTCTTCTTCGTCTTCTTGCTCCCTTGGGAGGTGACCCTTGGCCTTTAAAATTCTGCCTTTTGTAAAAACCCTGTAGACACCTTGAAAAGGAACTAAAGTGACAATGATGGAAACATAACATTATCTTCATGTTCCAACCAAGTGGCCACTGCTGGTTTGACTCACATGGATCTCCTTTACTAGGTCATTCTTATTCCTATTCTTTTTTCCACATTATTGGATTTTGGCAGAGTTATTGTCAAGAACACACTGTAACTGCCCTTTCAAAAGTGGAATAATTATTGAAAGAAAGAAAGGTGTGGGACTGTACCCTAGTTGGTTAACTCCAGCTGTAAATTTTAACAGGATCAGCAGTTGCTTTCATATGATATAAAGGCACTGGACCATCAGATTCAAAAAAACGTGTGCTGCTTGCAGGTTTCCCTGCTCCCCTGGAGGTGGCACTGGCATGCCAGCCCCCAAGCTGGGCTGCAGCCCTGTGCCCCCCCCACGCCCCCCCATTCCTGTTAGGGCGTGGGCATGTACCCTTTCCCCCTTTGTCTTGGATCCAGCCCAATGCCATGTGCCCTACCTGGAGGAGGATTCATCTGATGAAGAAGAGGAAGGGGAGACCCAGCACAGCAGGCCCCAGCCAGAGCCAGGTGAGGAACTGGAGACTTCAGCTGACAGCCCTCCCCTGGAGCCATTAGAAGAGCAACCTGGCCTCTCCCATGCCATTCCTGAGCTCCCACAAATACAAGAATCAGAGCCTGAGATACTTCATTCCTCTGTGAACGGCATAGGATCAAACACGAGCAGCAAAAGAACAAAAGGAAGCTAAGTCACAGCGTGGGGCCTCCCGTAAAAGCAACATGTGGACCTAACCAGCTGTGCTGATTAATGACCAGCTATAAATTAGCACAGCTGAAGCCAGCCTGTTGCTGTTGACCAGGGCTCTCCAACCTTGGATCCCCAGATGTTGCTGGACTACAGCTCCCAGAATCCCTTGCCATCAGCCATGCTGGGAGCCGTAGGCCAGCAACATCTGGCGACCCAAGGTTGGAGAGCCGTGCTGTAGACAACCACATTTTACCTCTGTGCTTTGCCTGTGCTATTCTGGACCTGACAGGTTGCTAGACTCTTGGCTGCCCCTTGGACCACTTTTTTGGACACCCCCTGACTGACCTTGATGCTTGATACAACTGGCTTCTGTGAACTGAACTCTGGACTGCTTTGACCTTGCCTCTCCCTTCTCCTGCTAACTATACTGGATCTCTTGTGTATGACCCAGGACTGGCCTGATTTCTCTCTTTGTTACTCCTGAGACTATCTGAGCCTTGACCAGGGCACTGGCCCTGCCTAGTAGCAGAACATCTGCCTTGAAGTTGTGGCATTGCTGCTTGGCAAATAACTTTAAACAAACTTGTATTGCTGCCTGTGAGAAGGCAAAAACCCTGTGAGACAAGCCTGCAGGTAAAATTCCTTCCCATCCCTGTAACCAGTGGCTGGCAGTCAGCCACACAGGAAGAAACCACCATACCCAAGGGGAATGGTGGGTTGGGAGAAAGATTGTGACAACTGTGTGCATGGGGGGGGGGGAACCCGGGCCATGGTACTCTTTTACGGCTGCAGAGTGGACTGGAGGGAAAGCTACCCTCCCAGCCCACTCCCAGGGGGCCTGCCCTCCCCCAAGTCCAACTAGTGCCACTGATTGGGTTGAGGGAGCTGAGAACCATGAACCCAGGCCCTGCCCCTGTGTGTACAGAACCACTGGCGTGCAGCTGCCAGCCGCACCAGCCTCCTCCTTTCCCGCCATGGCACCCTTGTCGTGGTGCAAACAGGGCCCCCTGTTTAAGCAGGGACTCGAGCATATATTTGAACCAGCATTAGGGGAAGACTTGTAGTGGCAATAAGGATGGTTAGTCAAAGGAAAGGACAAGCCACAAAATAATATTAGGACCTGTGAAGTCAAATGGTGGGAAATTCAGAAACCGCTACAAGGTCACCACCACACATAGTTAAATTATGGAATTCACTATCACAAAATGGTAGTGATGGCCACCAACTTAGATGGATTTAAAGGGGGATTAGACAAATTCATGGAAGATATTAGCTGCTCGTCATCATGGCTATATATTACTTCCCTTATTGGAGGGCGGCAGTAGGCCTCTCAGTACCAGTTGCTGGGAACATGAACGGGGGGGGGGGTGTCCTGCTTGTGGGCTTCCCACAGGCAGCTGCTTGGCGACTGTGTGAACAGAATGCTGGACTAGACAGGTCTTGGGTCTGATTCAGCATGGCTCTTCGCCTCTTCCTATGTTCTTAAATGCAATGCAATGCACGTGTTGTTCTTCTTTCTAACATTTTCAGCATGCCTGGACTGCATTTTCAGCATGCAGAATACACTACAGCCTAACCACTCTATCCTAGGCTGTACATTTCTTCCATTGCACAAAATAAACCATGACCCTTGGGGACACAATTGGAATGGGACCAAAATCTGCCCCTTGAACTTTCCCAGTTTTATGGGGAAAGAAAAAGGTCCCCCCCCCACTTGAATTATGTCCCAGAGACTAGCAATGTGCTTCCTCACCATTGAAATGAAAGGCAGCCAATAGCTTCTATGGGAAAAGACAGAACATTACAATGGGGGTTTAGCTACTATTATGTAAATAAGAAGTAACAATTCAGCTAATATTATTAATAGGAAATACTAAAAAAAAATACTAATTCAGCAATACTGACATTTCACATCTACTCAGAAGTAAGGCCCATAGAATTCAATTGGATTTACTCCCAGACTTACTCCCAGGTGTATCGGATTGCATGCTGTACCACCTTAAGGGTTTGAATGCAGTAGGGAAGGTTAAAAAAAAATCAGACTCTATCATTTGGTGATTTGTCAATAGTGTAGGCGATCACTCGTGACCGAGTAAGATTGTCTTCCAGGATAAAATCACAAAAAGAAAACTATAAAAAGAGGAAATTCTAAAGAAGATTGTGTAGACTCTAGCGATGGGTCTGTAAGTGACTGTGGAGGCCAATTCTAGATCCACACAGCTTCCCACAGTGAGGACACAGATTACCAGATGGAAGATGGTCCTGTAAAGGATTCGTTTGACATGCTTTTCACTTAGCACGTTTTCTCCCTTTCACTTTGCACTCGGGCTCTTCCAAAGTCCGTGGAACCTTTGTGGAAGGCCAACCTCCATTTAGATCGTTCATGTGGGCCAGAGCTTCCCAGTTTTCGATGTTTATATTGCAATTTTTTTAGATTAGTCTTAAGAACATCTTTAAACCTCTTTATACTGACCACCGATATTCCGCTTTCCATCCTTGAGTTGGGAATAAAGTAACTGCTCTGGGAGACGGCAGTCAGGCATTCGAACAACATGACCGGTCCACTGAAGTTGGCGTTGAAGGATCATTTTTTCAACGCTAGTAGTCTTTGCTTCTTCCAGTATGCTGACATTTGTTCGCCTAATTTTCCCAAGTATTCGCAGGGAGCTGTCAATACTGTCTGATCTCTCAATGATCAGCATTTAGTTTTATTGTTTTAATGAAGGAAACTGATGCTGGGGACAATTGTAAAGGAAACATGAAATAATAGATCCCAAACCCTGTTAACATTTTTTGCTACTTAAAGCAACCTTCACTGTGTGCAAACCCTTCCTGGCCCACAGGTTTTGGTTATATGTGTTGAATTCAGATTTAAGCTGAATCAACTGTGCTGATGGAAACACACTTCCCCAGCATTCCCTCCTTCTCAAGGTGCCCCCCCAAGCCCCCTGAAAATGCTACATAGAGAGTCAGGAGAACCTGCTGAATTGGGTGAGCTGGTGTGTGTGTGTGTGTGGTGTGTGTGTGTGTGTGTAATCTTCCACAACCACAAGTGGAGCCTTTCCTCTCACAGAAGGTCCCTTCCTCCTGTAGAATGTAGATCCTGGATCCAACCCAAAGTACTTAAGTGAACACATGGAGTCTGTGTTCAAAGAAGAGAAGTCTCTGAACTTTTCACTGTTATTAAAATTATCACTACTTTCAGGGCCATGTGTAGCATTATTCCAAATTTCCTTGTCATCAGCAATTAATGTAACCTGATTTGTATTGCTTGCAATTTAATGCCCTTATCCTTATGGTTCTGCTATGCAACTATATAAAAGAGTTTTACAGGGAAACAAATGAAGCACCCAATCCAGTGTATACTGCATGTTTACTAAAAGCCAACAAACCTGGATAATTCCATGCTTTTCCAATCAGTCATTTCTTACCAGATTATGCAGCAAGAAAATAGTTGCATTTTGTCATTCTAAAGCATGGAAGAATTTCATTTTGGTATCTGTCTGGGTTCACACAAGTCTCCGGTTGTCCTTTTGCCAGTGTGCTAAAATGTTATTGCACTCAGGATGTATTGCTAATGGCTGCTTTTTGCAGGAGGGGCAGGAATAAGAAACACGAGGAAGCCGTTTCATTTCTTACCTACACACTGTTGGTGCCACTGGAAACTTTGTTCACAGGGCTAAATGACTGGTGGGTAAACAATTATTTCTGGAGTCAGCAAGACAGCCAAATTCCCAAGGCAGCTGAAATCCTGTCTTGTATGACTTTAGTGGTAATTTCTTTGTAATATGATTGGGATTTTCTCACTTATTTCACTGCCAGATTTTGAATTAATTGTGCTCTTCTGTCTAATGCAGGAAACATTGGCCGCATCATCACGCAGCCAGTCAGAGGGGAACTCTTTCTGCTCTCACCCTAGAGACTCCTTGGGAGGAGGGGGCAGGGGAAATGGCACCCACCAGGCCTCCCAAGAGCAGTGTAACTGCCAGGACCATGAAATGCAGTGCAGATAGGAATAGGGGAGAAATTAGTTCAGTTCACAGTTTAATGTGAATTTACCAAATTTAGCAGTTTGAATCAATACGAAAATCAAAATTCACTTATCCTTCAAAATTCAGCCATGAGCAGATACAGAGGGGATAGTGATGTGAAAGATATCAGTTTTTTTAATTATTATTATTATATTTATACCCCGCCTTTTTTCCTGCAAGGAACCCAAGGCGGCTTACATAATCCTCCTCCTCCTCCTCTCCATTTTATCCTCACAACAACCCTGTGAGGTAGGTTAGGCTGAGAGTCAGTGACTGGCCCAGAGTCACCCAGTGAGTTTTCATGGCCGAGCGGGGACTGGAACCCGGATCCCTGAGTCCCAGTCCAACCAGGCGTAGCGTGGGGGTGCAGGGGGGCCGGCCGCACCGGGCGCAACATCTGGGGGGAGCGCTCGCACTCGCAGCTCTCTGCCCCTGCCTGGCTCACTACTCACTCTCGGAGAGAGCGGCGGGCGGGGCGGGAGGCGAGGAAGGAGGCGGCGGCCGGTGGCGTCGCGGAAAGCTCATCAGTTTCACATCCTGGAACATCCTCTGCCAGTGAATTAGTTCTGTGGTTTACAGAAGGATCATGTGGGGGTGACCTTTGTCTCTTCCTGACTCTGGCTCAGAGAGGGTCTACCTAAAAGCAAATCTTCACGTATTTCTGGCAGCCATTATTTTAACATGATGCCATCATGGCATAGCCACAGCAGCAGTACATATGGCATCTGAGATGGCCACGAATGGCTACTAATCATGATATTACTGCCAATCCGAGGCCATTGTTCAAGAACACGAGCAGTATGTGTGGGATGCCATTGCACTCATGTTCTGCTTGTGGGTTTCCCAAAAGCATTTGATCAGTCACTGTGGGAAACAGGATCCTGAACTAGATAGGCTTTTCTTCTGATCCAGGCTCTTTTTTGTTCTTACGTTATGTAGGGAAAGATTGTCATCCAATCCTGATCAGTTTTTGTTCCAGACTCCTGGCTCCTGACTCATTCCAGACTGCTGTCCAGCCCTGACACATTGAGATGTAGGGATGTGTGAGGAACCTGCTTGGGTGTGTGTGTCAAAATCCAGTGGATTAACTGGGCTCAGCCCCCTGGATTCTGGCCCTTCAACCCAGCACTGGCACTGACTCACTCTGACATGAGTGGAGCCGGCATATGGTCATCCGCTTTCAAAATGGGCCATGAATTTCATCTTTTTAAGGCAGGGAAATTTGCCTAAAATGCAGCCTCAATTTGTGCAAAACAGCTGCAATTTGTGCAAATTGCAGCTGTATTCTGAGCAAGTTATGGCTGTATTTTAGGCAAATTTCCCTGCCTTTAAAAAAAAATAATACACAGATCATGGCCCGCTTTAAAAGCAAAAGCTGTGAAAAAAGCCCCCACTTTCAGCACACGAGTCAGTGAGGTGTGCTGAAGTCCACCGAGCACAAGTGGGTTGAGTTCAGTGTCGCCCATCCCTAACTGAGAACTTTCTGTTCAGGCCTAATTAGTTGTTTTTTTCTGGATAAAGTTTTAGGACAGCCCCATGTACAATGCACTACAGTAGTCTAGCCAGGTTGTTTCTAGAGCATGGATAACTGTGTCCAAGCCATATCTTTCCTGGAAACGGGCACAACTGGAAAAACACTGCAAACAACTGACACTGCTTGAACCCCAACAGAAATGCTGGATCTGACAGCATGGTACATGCAGATGTGCAAAACAAAAGCCTGAGGTCTCTTTAGAAAAAGAAAAAAAGAGGAAGAAGTGTCGGGATATTGCAATTTTGAGCAGAAGAACAGCGAGAAGGGGAGGTGGTGTTAAACTAGTAACGCTGTGCCAAAAATTTCTCCCACATTTTTCCCCTTACCATTCTCATTCTATTTGACAGAAAAGAAACTGCATTCGAAAGAAATTCAAAGGAGAAGAAAATTTCAGAGAAATTCTCATGGGTTGGGTTCAGGTTTCTTGTGCCTACCTTACTTAAGAGATGGCTGAGGAGCATGTGTGAGTGTCCTGACTTTCATTGTTCAATCATCTCTCTGGCAGCCTGTAATCTCTTTGGTTTTCCACATTGCAATGAAAGCCCAGGGGGAAATATCCTGAGGTAATTCCTCCTGCAGGGCTTTTTCAGATCAGGAATCACAGGCAGCCTGGGAGGCTGCAGAGCAACAGAGAAATGTTTAACAGAAAGAAAATGGACACGCAGCAGCCTCACTGTGATTATGTAAGCTTAAAAACACAACAAAAATAAATTATAAAACACCCTGAAAATGAGGCAGAACACTGAAAGCCACTCTCATTGGAGAAGGAAAACTTTCAGGAAATTGGGGGACAGATTTTGACAGAGCACTAGCTCCACCTCTTCCCCAGAGCTGGATGCAATGCAGTCCCGTCCCCCTCACACACACACACCACACACACACACCACCCCTACATTGTGGTGGATGCAAAATAGGAGCCAGTCTGCCAACACAGTTGATGCGGTTGACTTGCAGTGGTAGCACAACACACACACACAAACACCTTACAAAAAATGAAAGAATCTGTGCTACAACCCTAGCCAGTGGTGAGCCCTATAAGAAAATGTTGGGGAATTTCTCTGTCCCCTAGAGAAATTTGGTGGGAATTGTCCCCCCAATTTCGCTACCCACAAATACGGTGGAGAATTTCAAGAGGCCATTTGTGCACAGCTGTAGCGTAAACTTTTCCCAATCCTTGTGTTCTGCTCAAAATCTCCCTTCCCAGTGGCATATCTCCCCTTAGGGGATTTAGATATTTAACCTTGTAAAGACACATCTGGAGACTGGAACCCAGCCAGAAGGAGAGCAGCTGCGGGGATATTTTAAGTCAAAAAAATGGATGGCTCCTCATTTTAACAGAATCAGGTTTTTCTTACATGGATTTGCATGTAACATGTAGTCTGCCCCAGCTTAGATGAATGACTGGGAGACAAATGGTTTGTTTATTGTATTCTTTGAATACCATACAGGCCTGTTAAAGAGAGAACATTTCCATTTTTCAGAATTCCCCTTTTGCAGCTCTATGGAAAATGGAAGAAGCCCAGAAAAAGAATGGTGTTCTAAATAGGCATATCTGGCTCAAAAAATAAAGCTGTAGCAGTTAGCCTTGAGAGAGACATCAATTCACCTCAGGTCACTAATGCTTTAGTAAACTTTCCTGTGTTTCCTGGGAATGTACACATTTGGCAATAGCCAATTGTATTGCAGACACAAGTCTTCCTAAAGCCTGTATTAAGGTTAGTAACTCGGCAAAAGAGTCCCCTTGAGAACTTCCTAAAAGGAAACTGCCAGCATATGAAGCAATGGTAGTTTTCATCTATAAAGCCTCTGGTTGTGATATTGCTTTAATTTGGAAAAGGAAGGGGGGAGCAAAGGTGCTAATAGAATTCTTAACAAAAAGCTGATATGACATTATGGCCATACACTCAGGACCTGGGGCTTTGTTTTGTTTTTACGGGAGAGCTTTGGAAGTAACTGCTGATAAACTATTCACTTAAAGCTCTTTGGAAGAAAGATTTGCAAAATAAATAAATAAAACCATTACATTAGGCTAATTTGAGCTCCCTTTCCTTGGCGAGGAGGTCGGGAAATGATGAGTACCTTGGTTCTGTTTACCTTTTGTGATTTCTTGTGGCTGATGCATATGCCTCCTGTACTTCCGGCTGGCCAGTTACTGCCTCTCCTCTGAGCTCCATCTTTTTAACAGCCCCAAAGGCAGCATGCTAATGGCAAAGTGTTCATCTAAATGCTTCATCTTAGGCACAAAGCTTGATTCCGTGAGTCATACTCAGCCCGTTTCACTCTATAATGCTAGCAGTTTTTTTGCTATGTTTTTTTTTTTTAACGGTATGCTGAATCATGGCCTGTATTTGTAATGCAGCCATGGTTAGCAAGATACCTGGTGTGCGGCCTCTTTCAGAGAACCAGCTATGATGCATAGTATGTGCCCTGGTGAGCCGATTCAGCAAGTATCACCCAATAGGAAAAGTTTGGAAAGAGTCTGTGCTGAATTCCAGGTAAAGAAACTGTGTTCTGTTTGTTCTGTCTTGCTGTTCTGGGTCTCTGCTTCTGGAGCAGATGAAATTATATAGTGACTGAGTGGTATACATCATGGCCTTCACGAGGTAAGAGATGTGCCAGTTGTGGCTTTGAAACTAGAAGCATGGCAGAAAGCCAAATAAGAGTGGAGATAATGGAACTGATCTTTGCAGGACCAAAGCAGATGAGTAGTGTGCAGCCCAAGAAATGGTTCATTTTTCTAATATGCATTCGGCAAATGGATATCTACAGAGAACAGAACTCTGCTGGCAAGTTTACAGAGAAAAAGGAAAGACCCAAATATGCTGTGTGCACTTCTGGATGCCCTACAACATCTAAATGGGGGGGGGGGCAACTCAGTACACAGAGAGATAAATCAGGGCCCAAGACAAACAACAGATGAGAGGGTAACTGAACTGTGGTTAATTTTCTTAGATTTTGCTTTCATAGATAGCTACGACATGCTAAAGCAGGGGCGGGGGGAGAACTCTTGTGGCACCTTAAAGGCTAACATATTATTATGGGAAGAGCTTTTTTAAACTAGAGTCCACTTTATCAGATGCATAAAACATGCTCAGTTGGCAGGGGTGCGTGTGTGTAAGAAATAAAGGTAAACAGTGAGGTCTGTTGGAAATAAAATACAAAAAATACAGTCTATGACAATTATGTTAAAGCAAGGGTGGTGAAACTAAGGCCCAGGGGCCAAATCCCCCTCCCGTGGTCCCAATCTGGCCTTCTGGGGTTCCTCAGATGGCTACGCCCCTTTCCCCCATCACTGATCGTTTGGTGGTTCCCTGGATTTTCTGCAGTTTTTTCCCTATTCTAAACAGGACCGGTGCAGGGCAGTTTGGCGCCCTAGGCGAAATGAAATTTAGCGCCCCCTCTCATGCCGTGGGGGGGGCTCTGGAGCAAAGCAGCCCTGCTCTGCAAGCCCCCCCCCGTGCTGCCACCACCACCAACCTACCTTCCCCCGCCCTGGCTGCCGCCGCCTCTGAAGAGGAGGAAGTGACGCGACGGGACCCCGGTACTCTATTTTTTGCTGGGGAAACCAGGGCAACAGGGCTCATCCTAATTGCCTCACTGGCTCATCCTAATTGCCTCACTGGGTCCCTATTTCTCAGTCCTGAAGTTAACACATACACTGCTTTTGCCAGCTCTATTAGTAAAAAAAACCCAATTTCTGTTTGGAGTGCTTAATCTCACTGTTCAGGATCGCTCCGCTGCCACCATCTGTCAAGGTTCCGCTACTGCAGGGACCCCTTAACCTTCCTTTGGGAGATCTCTGCCTCCCCTCAAAGCCCCTCTCGTTCTAGGAGATCAAGTCCTTTTACAGCTTCTAATAGCATGGGTGTAGGCTGTAGACGTGGTGAATAAGTCACTCCAAACTCCAGGGTAAACAACAACACTTTACTTATAATATTTGGGTATTTACTTAATAGAGTGGTTATAATTCAAAAGCAAGTATGATAAAATAAAACAAAAACAATCCAAGGTTCTCTAGTTAAACTTCAGACTACCTATTTCCTATGCAGCCAGTTTCTCTTTCTCTCTCTCTGCTTCTCTCTGCTGTTTCACTGCTTCTGCTTCTAGCTCTCTCTCAGCACTAACTGCTAGCTGACCACACCCCACACACATATATCCTTCCCAGGAATGGAAGGCTATAATCATGTGACCTTGAATAGGAGATCTAATTCTTAACTTCTATTGGGTAACTTAAAACTCTCAAACTCCCCCTCCCATCCAAGTGTTTGGGCCTTCAGGCTTCAACAAACTGAAGCCTGTGTAGGCCTCGACAACCCAATCCTGTGTAGGCCTCAATCCCTCACAACCTCACAGGGTTGTTGTGAGGGTAAAATGGAGAGGAGGAGGAGGAGGATTATGTAAGCCGCCTTGGGTTCCTTGCAGGAAAAAAGGTGGGGTATAAATGTAATAAATAAATAAATGTGGGAAAGATGTAGCACTCCTGATGTCATGGAGATATTTAGTATATGGCAGCATGCTAAGTTATAGGTGTTACGTGTAGTTCTCTTAGACTGGGAAACCTAGTGGGGGCAACCTCTTACTGCCCGATGAGGTCCGAGCTTGCTGTTGAGCTTCATCACATACTAATTTTGCCATTGTTGTTCAAGATTGTTCTTTCCTGGTCTGGCTGGTTACCCTGTAGTTTATATCCTTGGATACAGCCTTCAATTTCCAGGTTCAGGACTTATTCTGGGATTGAATCCTCAACAATAATCCTATTAAAATAGGTCTCTGTGTCTCTGTACATACACACAGACACAGACACACAGAGTACTGCATCGGTTAACATTGGGCTAGGTATGGAACATCATCTCTCCCCCCCCCCCCCATTAACCACCTACACACCAGAGGAAAAGTTCTGAGCAACTCAAAAATTAACTTCCTACATTTGGAATGTTAGTTAGACTAATAAAGGCACCAATTCCCTTTCCTTGTTTTTTGTTTCTTGTTGTGAGCAAATCTTATGGCTATTAGGACTTGGCTAAGTTGTTTTGCATTTGTTTGTTTGCTTTGTGAGTTACTGAGGACACAACCCACTGGGAAGGGAGCTCTTGTTGTTGTTGTTGTTATTATTATTATTATTTATTTATCGCCCATCTGGCCGGCAACCGGCCACCCTGGGTGATGTACATAGAATAAACAAAAAAACATTTAAAACAATATAAAAAATTTAAAATCTTAACCCACCCCATATTCTCCCCATATTGTTCAGCTCTTGCTCATTCCAGTGGGGTCAGAAGGATGTCTCTGTGGATTGTACCAAAATGATATGGTAGGAATTGTAAATGTGAATCCAATACCCAAAGCCAGTATTTCAGCTTTCCACAACAGGAGGTGCATGGATATTGGATGAAATTGGGGAGGAGGGGAATCCTTACTGAAATCAGAGCATTAACTAAGCATGATATATTTAATGGCATTACACTAGCAGAGATCACTTGAACTGAGTGGGTTCACTTCACAGCCACCTTTTCCCTCAACTAAAGCCTTGGTCTTTAATGTATACAATGAAAAAGTTCAAAGTGCAAGAGGATCATGTTGCAACACACGCTTGTTTTTGCTTTGGATGCAAGGACAATGAATAGAAATGCAGACAATTCTCTCTTTTGGCCATGAAATACTAGTACCATGTTATGCTTCACTTCCTGCTGTGTGGATATTTAAAAAGGTACCATTGGACACAACTAGAGGCTTGACAATAGTTAATCTCTTTACAGGATCAGATGGCCAATGCCCAGACTACTTTTTGTTATTTTTCTGATCCCTCGACAGCTCATGTCTAAAGGTTGGTTCTGAAAACTGGCAGAGGCCCATCCATCCATCTACATATCTGACTGTAACTCCCAATGACTTGGATAGCTTAGACTGCATGCTTTTGTTTCAAATATATATATTTAGAAGAAATGCTTCCAATGTTCTTTTAGCAGTTTTGGATGTCTTCAGCGGGTCTTAGAGGCATGGAACTAAATCAAATTTCTAAGAGGCTGGGGCCTACGGTGTGGGCTGCACATATAACAGAAAGAGGTGGAAATGATGTGGTTGTGTACCGAGGTAGTAGAATTGACTGTACAAGATAGGGTGTCATTTCTGAGAGCTCTGCTACATAAAAGTTACACTACTTGCAAAAAATAGCACAGGAAGGAGCAGAACATTGTCGCCTGATGTGCAAAGGGGTCTGGGTTCTTGGGGGTGTGTGTTAACTGATAGTGTGGGGTTTGTTTTTTAAATGTAGGGGGGAAACATATTCTTCCCTGCAGTCAGGAGTCATGCAGCCCATACTATCACCGCAGAATTCACTTCCTCTTCAACATCTGTAGGCCAAGTCTCAGCAGAGTTCCAACAAGCCATCAAGGGTGGCCATGTGTCCTACTTTGCAGAGGATGGTCCTCTATTTCAAGGGCTGACCATCCAAGTCTGTTTAAAGATAAAGAGCCCTAAGAAAGGAGAGCAGGAGCCTTGTAGCTGCCCATGCACAGGGCCTGGGCAACAGCAGAGCGCATAGGCACACAGGTCACTTGGCCACCAGTCCGTGTTACTATGGTGAGATTACTGCATTTATGTTAAACTACAGCAATCATTTCTAAATGTGGATCTCCCTTCATAGATTAGCATATGCAAATGTTATGCAAGTCTGTCTCCTCTTTTTGGGTGATGTGTAAGTGGCTATCTTAGGCACAATCCTAGCTGAGAGAACAACTTCCACTACAGAAGAATCCAAAACCTGGATAACTGAGAGGATTGAACTCAATGACTGTAGCAGAATAATGTGGGTAGAAAGGGGCTGTGCCTCTGGCCCCTCCCAAAGCCAAGCATGACATCCACACATTGGTCAGGGAGGTCTGAAGTGGGAAGCCTGTGCTAAGTACAAAGGCTCCCTGCGTGATCTAGAACCCCACACAGTCAGGCGCCCTGGTTGAGACCTTCCCAACCAACACATGATGGACTGCAGTAGGGCCAGGCCAGTGGGATGGGAATTTACCAGAGGGCCAGAGAACATGCCCCCTCCCCCTCATGGGATGGTAGACATGTGAGCTACGAGTGCCTGAATATGGCTTACGTCAAAGTCTTAAAAAGAACATCCAAACCAGATAGTCAAAAGACAGTGAAGAAATTAGTCAGTGAATGAAACAGGTGCCAAAAGGGCATACATAACAGGAGGATCAGAAGAAAAAAGGGTGTAGCTTGAGAAAGAGCTTCAGCAGGATGTGGAGGCTCATATGGGCAGAAGAAGGAGGCAGAAGCTGGAGTGGTGCTGGGTGCAACAAGGCATGTTCAGGATTAACACTATTGACCAACCTCCTTTCCTTCCTACACATTTTTAGAGCAAATGAAAAAAGAAACCAGGGCCTCTCCAGATGAAAGATTCTGGTTTGCTAAACCATGATTTAGCAAGCCAGGAACGAGAATTGGTCCATGCACTCCCCATGACTCCTCCTTTCACCTCCTTTCTTTATGAACTGGCTTGGATGCTGCAATCCTGGTCCGTTTAAACAAACACTTTGCAGGGCCATCCCCCAAAAATGGAAAGGCATTTTTCTGCAGTTTTCATGGGGGAGAGAAGGTGCTGAATTCTAGTAATTTTTGGTGGAGCTTACTATTAAGATGAGACAGCAAAGAGTTTTAAACTCCCCCCCCCCCACTTACAACAAGCAGGGGCCCTATACAATTGCCCAATGGAAACAATGCCCATGACATATTGTTATTCTCAGGAGCATTGTTGGGGGGGGGGATGGCTGCCCCTACTGGCCAGGAGCACATGGGCCTGACTCTTGTTCCCAGCTTCCTAAACCATGGATTTGCAAGCTAGGGTTGTTACATTCAAGCCAGCTCCTTACGAAGATTGAAGAAGCTATCTTAAACCGAGCCAGTCCAATGCTCTCTCTATCATAGTACTACCAGCTCTGGCTGACAATAGTTGTCTGGGGCCTATGACGGAAATGTTTTACAGCCCCGCTATCTCAGAGGCAGGGGACTCAACTTGAAGTTTTTAACTATACAGGCTGGGAACTGAACTTGCACCTTCATATATTCAAAGCAAATGTTCTACTGGGGCTCTCCTCCATGGAGCTCTAACCTCTCCCAGTCTCAGTGAAGAAATCCAGTTGAGAATCATTAATCCAGAAACAGCTCAGCTGTTAAAAAAAAAAAAAAAACGCAGATACTTTGGCTTCAACAGAAAAGGACAGAAGTGGACTACTTTTATGACTAGGTCTGTAGGGAAAAGAAACACAACCACCACCAGATTTTTATTCCTTTAGTATTCAACATCTATTTCAATTTTTATAACAGATTCTGGGTTCCATGAGTGTTAGGCATATGGTATAAGGAATAGGCTAATATTTCTATGTTTAAAATAACACAACTTTAAAAAAAATAAAAATTAGGAGCCTAACATGAGCAACCAAATCCTGCCATAAATTAAATCCTGCTGATGAATTCCAAAACTGCTGAGAACAGCACACACACCACACACTACAAAACACTGTAATGACTTCCATGGGAACTGCTTGTTGCTACTGTGTCAAATGAGTCACTTATGGTAAGAATGTGTGTGTGTGTGTGTTTTAAATGTGAATTATACCAACAAACAAAAACCATAAAAAGAAGAGAAAGAAAATAAAAGAACAACCAAAAACTACAATTTTCTTACAGTATTTTAAATGGATCACTTACAGTAAATATGTATAAAATATATCCATAAGTATCAACAAGTATGTAGTAATACAATTATCCATAAAAATAGTTAGCATAAACTTCAGAAAAAGCAGACCAAATATCCATGTATTTATCCATCTGTAGGTGGCGTCTAAATACCACCTGCTCAAATGTTGAAAGCGTTATTAGATCCTCAATCCATTGTGTTATAGGAGGTGAGCGTTTATCTTTCCAGTGTTGTAATATCAATCTTTTGGCTGTCAAGAGGGTGTGGAAAATCCACATTCATTGTCCTTGTGATAAATTCCATACAGCAGGTATATAATTTAAAGGAATCGGTAAATATTAAAGCATTCTAATGCTAGATTTATCCATACTATGACCTCTACCCAAAAAGAAGCAACCACTGGGCATTGCCAAAACATAGGGATAAATGAAGCATTCACAGTATTATACCTCAGGTAGCTGACTTAGACAAACGCTTATTAAAAAAGACGTTGTGGTGTCCAATAAACACAAAACAAAAGTTTTTTTTTTTTTTAAATATTTTTATTCTTTTTTTTTTTTAAACAATACAAAGAAAATAACATACACACATAACTAATATTGTGCTCCCATCACCATGGGACCAAACAATCCAATAACTCTATAATTGTTCATTATTCCAAAAATACAATATATCTTGACAGGGTAAAAAGTTTTTGCTGAATAAGATGCATAGATCCTTCTGAGACAGATGCAAAAACAATGTTCCATTGATTAGGCAACATTAGGCATCTAATTCCCTATTCCATTCATCTTTAAGACTCTGTGTATCATACCTATTCACTTATAATAAGTATTTATAAACATGAATCGTAGGTCGATATAACTGCTCAGCCAGCCTCAATCAATGCATCCAATAGCAAAGGAGGCTCTGAAGCTGTAAAAGCAGCCGGACCAAACCTAGATTCTAACAAATGTTGCAATTGCAAGTATTGCCATTCAGCTGAGGCAGGTAAGTTATATTCAGTACGCAAAGCCGAAAATGACCAAAACTCATCATCTACATTCACTAATTGATCCAAAGTAAAATCAACCTGTCTGCCCAAGTCCACCACAGGAACATTTTCTTACCAATTTTAAATCCGGATTACCCCATAAAGTCAGTTGGCAAGAGAAAATGGGTCAAACTGTAATTGACGAGATATAATATGCCACACCTCTCTAACTGCCGTAATTGTAGGAGGCACCCTATCTGTTTTAGTGTAGTGAGACCCTAATGCCATCCATTTGGAGAGAGGATCCAGACATAAGGATTCCAAAACTGACCAAGGTGGATAATCTAATCTAAGTGGAAAAGACCAGAATTTACAACTAGTCAACAAATAAGCCCGATAATATAAGACAAGATCTGGAAAACAAAACCCACCTTCTTTAGTTGCAAGTTAAATCCTTTTCAAAGAAATTAGTGGAGGCGAGGAACCCCAGAAAAATTTGCAAAACAAAGAATTATGTTTTTAAAATAATTGCCAGGTATAAGCAAAGGAATCCCACGTAAAACATATACAGTCCTAGGTATAATATTCATCTTAAGTGCATTAACCTTACCCCACAAACTCAGCTTAAGAGATGCCCATCTGTCTATATCGCAGAATAGACCGGGGAAAAGGTAAGTTCCGTGGGGCGAGCAGGGCGAGTTCCCCCCGCTTCCACTGCCCAATCGAGTCACACGTACATCCCTAGTAGAAAAGCCGCATCAGCATTATGCTCTTTTAACCTAGAAAGCACTATGTTCTGTTTTTTTGGATTCCGCCCCTTGACGACATTCCGTGAAGTCATGTTAAACATAAGACAGTGAAAAATAGATTAGCTGCCACTCCTAAAATACAAATCTTACTAATTTTACCAATATTAACTACTTCTGTATAATATATCCCATAGATCAGTGTTCTGCAACCTTGGGTCCCCAGATGTTTTTGGCCTACAACTCCCGGCATTCTGGGAGTTGTAGGCCAAAACATCTTGGGAACCAAGGTTGCAGAACACTGCCATAGATCATTAATTAATATATTTCAATATAAAAAACTCCAAGTGGTCCAGGGAAACATCTATTTTCCTGTACCTGACATAACCGTTCAAATTATATATATATATATATATATATATTGACATTGAAATAATAGAAAATTTAAACAAAACAAAACAAAAAAAACCCAAACCCAAATAACCCACATAGTACCCATTTCCCCCAAAAACAAAAACCAAACCCCACATTTTGGAAAAATATAATAAATAAAACAAAACTAAAACTAAAACTAAAACTAAAACTACTTTAAAAAAAAACATTTTGGCTTCCAGTAAAGGTGGCAATGCAATCCATCTCACCTGTTCCTTTATCAACTATCAAATACATGCTTAAATCAAAAAGACACTTGGTATTTTGTAAAATATTTAACTATGTATATCGTTTTTAAACTAATTATAAACTTATGCAAAATAAAGGCATATCAAGCATATAAAGTTACCTAAGACAAAAGTAATAAGAAGGACAAAAGTGAGAAACAGGCTCTTGTTTATATAGGTTGGCCAAATGCCCAGAACATTATCTAGTATAATGGCATAAACACTGATGAACAGCCAGAAACTTTCCAGCTGAACCAAATTAAACAGCTTCAGTAGAACTGGATGCAGCAGCAGGGGGAGAGCCTCAAGTGATCTTAATGCCCGTCAGAAATAACTCTGCAGCTTCCGGTGATGCAAATCTTTTCATCTGATTTTCAGAGATAATACAGAAGGTTGCTGGCTATGTAATATGATATTCTAGCCCAAGATCTTTTGCCAGGTTCCTAGCCTTGGTGAATTTTCTTCTTCGATCAGAGACCTCTTTTGTATAATCTGGGTAAAGCATAATTTTATCATTATCAGCTCCCCACCAAAGCTCTCCTTTCTGCCTAGCTGTGCGGAGGAGATACTCTTTTGTTGAAACTTGTAAAAACTGCACAATAACAGCACGCTCTCAACCCACGGCCAGAACCAGGAACACGATAAGCTCTCTCAATATCCAGCTGAAACTGTCCTGGCAATTCCAATAACTCACGAAAAATATCTCCATAAATTCTGCCAACCGGCCCTGTGAGTACTGTGTAGGCTGTTCCCGAAGCCAAAGGATACGCAAAGTGGCTCTCCAAGAAGAAGTTTCCGAAACTGCAACATGGGCAGATAATACACTGTGAGAGGCTGCCATTGCTGTTTTGTGAGCAGTGACGCGATCTTCCAAACTAACAAATTTTGATATCAAGAGTATCTTCCCGTTCTTGTTCCAGCTTAGAAATCTTGGCTGGCAGAGGTTGTGGAGGAGTGGGTGGTGTGCCTGCACCCTTTTTTTACCTTAGCAGTCACCATAATCAAACACTCTTGCAACTCACAGACAGCAAATACACAGATAGAATAAAAACAAGAGCCAAACAAATACAAAATACCAAGATATGACAGTCTTAAATGAGTCTTGAAAGCTGAAACATCAGGGGTGGTGCAGACGACAATCTGATTCTTCGCCATCTGAAACTGGAAGTGAGTTTAAATAATTATATGGAACTGGGTTGATCCTTTTTGTGTGCAGATCAGTTTCAGCAGTGTGCTCCTGTCCTGCTACCTTGCTGTTTCAGCAATGCAAAGCAACTGTAAATCTGCCCTAATCGGGTTGATGGCAGTTTTGCACCACTGGAGCAGCATACAAGGGCCTAGGCATTTTCTCAAACCTGATCATTCATCTACAGCATCTTGACATTGTTCTTTTGGCTGTCAGGTATTCAAAGAGATAAATCTCTGGCTTTCTTTTTTTAAAAAATATATAATACCCCATGGATAAGGGTAGTAAAATAGTCTCCTTTTCTGTTTTTGTGACCTTTCTTTCAATGTTGAATGTTCCTCTTTCCTTGGCATAAGAACCCCCCCCCCAAGCTATACATACGTACTTATTCTACTTGATTGAAACAAAACTGCTCAGCTTGAACTTTGTGTTTCAAAGCTATGCCTTGAATAGTGCATTGCTAGAAGGTAACTGCTTTCACTGTTTAGAGCTGATGATGAATAAGCTGCACCATTGTGCACTTTCATTATAAACAGGAAAAGCACACATAGAACAGAGAAACACTCTATTTCCTAACATCAAACAATGTGACTCAATACAAGATTGCCTAAATGTTTTTCAAGGTATCAAAGGTAAAGCGAGCTTGTTAAGTTACTGATGGGTGAATAAAACATCATTTTCTTTTTCTAATTATCTGGCAGGAGAAAGGTTTCCAGGCAGTTTTTTTTGTTTAATAGCTATATTCGTAATTTGCAGAACCATTCACCTGCCTTTAGTCACATGCTCATTAGGGGTACAATCCATCAAGACGGTCTCTTGCACAAACTCCATTTGAATGAATAGGAACTACATAACATCACTGTATGTGGCCTTAAACATTCATTTCGATGGAGCTTGCATAGGACAATGCCCTGCTGGATTTGCTCAGTTAGTCATTGACCCTGTTTGCAGGACCACGGAGGCTGAAACACGCCATCATGGCTTGTTGCAGCTACTGCATGTGCTGGACCCGTGCTGGCCAGATTTCCCTAATTACCCACACCTTGCAGTATTATCCGAACCTGGGCAGCATGGCTTGTTTTGGATGGACAGCAACCCTCAAATAACCCATGGGCTATTGTTGGGTTGAGGTTTGCTGCCCACCCCAAACAAGCTATGCGGCCCAGGTTTTGACAACATGGCAAGGCACACTGGTGTGGGCAATTAGGGAAATCTGGCCAGCACGTGCCTGGCACACGCGGCGGATGCAACAAGCCACAGTGGCTTGCTTTAGCTGCCATGATCGGGTGAGCTGGGTTGTTCACATGCATTTCTTCCTGTCAACCTGTGTCTTCAAACTGGGAAATTAAGAGGGACAGTAACAGAAGGATGCAATGGACAGAAATAAGGAGGGGTGAGAAATTTGTCAGGTTTTCCTTTTAATGCGAACTTACCAAACTCACACTTCCCAGACCTGCACACAAACTGGAACACAGTTATATGGTGATACTTGCACTTTTCAGAATTCTGTGATGCAGTTTTCAAATTAAAAAATACATACAAATGTGTATACTAGGGAAAAGTGCACACAAATGCACTTTTTTTAGGGGAAAGTGTACACACAAATACATATATTAGGGGAAATAGTGCACAAAATGCATTATATAGGGAAAATTGGGGAGAAATGTGTACATTTGGGAAAGTACATACAAAAGCTGTATATACTTGGGAAAGGGTGTACAAAAATGTACTGTATACATTTTGAGAAATAAGCATGGAAACCCAAATTAATTTTCATGCTGACTTTTTCAAGGGGGTGGGGGGAATGCAAGCTGATGCAGAAATGGGATAGAACAAATTTCATGTTGAAAAACTGAGTAATGGAGTGGAATCAAACTTGACAGATTTGTCCCTCCCTATACTGGACAGGGCTTAGGTGACACATTCAAACCTTCAGACTCAAAGCACGATGGTGAGGCCTTGGAAAAATCACTCCTTTTCCATCTAAACTACTATGTACACTACAACATGCTATGTATGTAAGTGATATGTAATAACAATAGAGGCATGTGCCATATTAAAGGCAAGTTGTTGCTACTTGCCTTTATTTAAGGCAAGTAGCAACAAAAGCTTCTGCTATTACAAGCCTCAAAATTCTATTGCTTATACAAACTACACCTGTTGAACTAATAACCTGAAACCTTGCATCCATGATCTACTTGATGAAGTCTACAATTGTGCCAAATGTCAAACTGTTCTGATAAAAATGCAACCGATATACAAAAGGGGTGAAAATTGACACACGTCCCCGTTTACTCTGATTTTAAAGAGGCATATCATATATTTCTTTCAAATTTTGGTGAAAATGACTAATGTAATTTATTCAGGAATGCTGAGGAAAACAATCCTTTATTGGTTTGGTTCTGAGCAGAGGATCAAAAGTCATTAAGGTTTTCCTGAGCCATTAAGCCTATGTCAGCAACTGATAAATTGATACATTCATGACCTTCCTTTTCAAAAAACAAAAAACAGGCAAATTCAATGATAAAAACCTGCTGGTTTAAGACCAGAATCAAGGCTATCTCATGTTGGCTCAAGCTTAACAAAGCCAGGAAATTGGAAGCTAAGGCCTTAACTGGCATGTCCTGTGATCAGTAAAGGGTGCTAGAAGAGGAACCCCTCCCACTGTTTAACCCATCCTGCTGTAAGCAACAAACAGGCATGGGTCATTCATAGGAAGATTCCTCTAGCAAGCAATAGAGTAAGGCTCAGATATAGCTCAATACAGTAAGGTTCAGGTAAGGCAAAACAGGCCCAGGATAACATGGGCCATCATTGCTGGTCCCAGGCACTCCACCCTCCCCATCTGGATTTGGGCCTGAAAGACCAAGGAAAAATGTGGGTGCATGGAGGGTAAGTTGTAAGCAAGCACAACTTGTGACGTTGCGTAACATCATTACTACGGGCGTGTCTGTTAAGGCTTTAGCTTCCAATTTCCTGGTTTTGTGGAGCTTGAGCCAACATAAGATAACCTTAACACTGGTTTTAAACTGGCAGGATTTTTAATCATTGAATAGAATGTTTGAGGAAGTGACAATTTGACCACTTAACAGAAAAAAAGAAATGCAGCACAGGAAAAGCTTTATGTCAAGTATATAGTTGTTTGGCAAAGCAGCCCTTCATGAATCTGTGTTTGACAGAAATGAAAAGAGTATGACCTAAAATGTTTTTAGAGTCTAAGGCCTTAGCATTAGGGTGGCATTTCTGTTGCAATAGTAGATGTAACGAAGAGGTGATCGGAAAGCAATCTCCAGATGTTTTGGACATCAATTCCAAGCATTCCTGACCATTGACCATGCTGACAGACTTCTGGGAGTTGAAGTCCCAAACGTCTGGAGACCTATCTTCTGCCCAAGGGACAGAACGATCTTAAGCCATATAGTTCTGCTGTTGAGTAATAGCAGCAGACCATAGGTGATCTGATATTCATTGCCCTGAAAGAGACAGACAAGCAATTCTAGAGTCAACAGGATTACAGGGAATTTTCATCCATCGAACCTGGGGAGTATAACATGTAGGGAGCAGCAACACCTCTGTTTAGAGGTACATAGTTCAGTGGTAGAGCACATACTTTGCATCCAGAAGCTCCCATCCTTTTAGCATCTTCACCTAAAAGGATCTGGTAGCAGGTGATGTGAAAGAATCCCTGCCTGAGGCCCTGGGGAGCCATTGCAAGCCACAGTGGACAACACTGAGCTAGAGGGACAAGTCTTTCTGGATATAAGGCACTTTTCTATGTTACAGATGCTGTGGGCAAATCAATGGATAATGTAGCTGGATGAATGGGAGTAGGTCAAGAATGTTTCTGACGAACATTCTTGACCTATTCCCATTCACGCAGCTATAGCCAAAGAAGCAACAGCAACAGGCAAGAAAAGTGAGAAGAGGCCGCCACCACCAGATCCAAGAGCACCAGTATATATACTGGGAGATGGGAGGTCCATTTTATTATTTCACCTAGCCCAGCTTTTCCCAACCTGATGCCCTACAGATGTTTTGGACTACAACTCCCAGCATTCCTGTCCATTGTCTATGCTAGCTGGAGCTGATGGGAGTTGAAGTTCAAACATCTGGCAGTTAGGGAAGGCCGACTTAGACCATCAAACACGGTCCTTGACCTTGATAGAACAGTATTCAGAATTTCTTCTCTCCTACCTGGGAACAGGCTTCTGAAACAAGACAGGTTGTTTTCCCATTTAAACTAAAGAAAGATAGCATCATCCATCTTTATGTTGGATGTCTTTTATGTTGTACACCTAACTAAAATTTGAGGGTTAGTATGTTATTCTAAAAGGCTTCATCTCCTATCATTCAGACCTTATGCAAACTGTCTATTCTTCCCACCCTGCTTTGGCATGTACATTCCACTCTTAGAAATACTTCCTTAAATATAAAGCACAATCCCTGGCAGAACAATCATGAATGACTCTTCTGAGAAAGGATACATGTGAGAAATAATGTGTGAGTGGAAGTGGTATTTTTGTGGTGAAATCACTTGCTGAAACAACTTGATTAAATGCAGATTTTATCAAAGTAATCCAAGACCTTATACTTAAACATCTATTATTCTATTCCACCACAGATGTGTGCATAATGGCTCTATTTTTTTCTCCAAGAAAGGTTAGTCTATTCACAGTGAACTATATAGCTGAATACCCTTAATTAGGAGATGTGTCTTTTTTAACACCCACAATCCCCTTTTTCACATTGAGTGGGAATTGCCCATCATGTAATGTGCAAATGACAGTCTAAAGAAAAATTAACTTTAGCCGAGAATACTGTGCCCCCACCAAAAAAAAAGTTTTTCACCCACTAAAAGTTTCAGATTCGGTCTCTCAAATTTCTTCCTTCTCTGTCATTGTCCATGACAATGTAGAAATACCTTCTCGAACTGAGAAAGTATGCATATCCAATATCTTACTTTGGGGATGTTATGTCATCTTTTAATGTTTTTTTTTAAGCCCAGGTTCTTTGATGTACAAATAATTTTACCCAGTGCAGGGCCTACAACATCTTGCATCTTTTCTGCATTCTCACCATTACTCTCTTTATGGTGACTCCCTTCCTCTCCCCAGCCATTTTTCCAGGTAATCTCATTTTCCTTAATAGCCTCCACCATTGCTTCCTGAATGGCCCCATGCTGCAATTCCAAAAGAAATAACTTAAGTGAGCAGGGACACTGGGGGTTTAGAAAGAGAGCAGCTGGTACAATTGATAGTGAAATGTCACATATACCAATGGAAGATCACCTAAGAACATCCCATTACTGTTACTAGTAGGGGGGTTCAGACAACCCCGCTCATGCATTCAAAGAACATGTGAGGGGGCCATGGAGTGCACAGGCTAGTCCCTCCCCTGCTGCCAATCCCCCCTCTGCCATCTGTGCATTTGGCACACGGGAGTAAGGCCTCTATGTACGTACTGAGGTACACACATAGTGCTCCTCCACTGAGGACCCCTCCTTACATGGAAGAGCTCTTCATACATATATTGGTCCTTCCTTGCATAGACTTCCTTCTTATCCACACCAAATGTCTGGAGGAAGGAGAACATGGCTAACAGGAGTGGCGGTGTGGGTGTGGGGGGCTAACCTGCGTGGTCCACAAGCCTCTCATGTAGCCTTGTGAGGGGTGACATCATCTGACCCCACCCCCATGTTATATTCATGGGGGTGACAGTTCCCTTACATATGACCCAGCCTGGCCCTTTGCCTCAGGCAACCTAGAGTAGTCTTCAGGCAGTGTGCCTCCATCAGGGAAGTGTGTATACCCTGTTAATAAATCCAGTTCATGTATGGAGCCTTCATTCTTTAAAGGGTTCAGTAGGGAAGCTATGGCACTAGCTTCCCCAACACCATCAGTATCTACAGGCATGCAGGCAGCCAAATTATACCAGGACAGTTGCACATACCCAAATAACACAGGCAGTAACAAGGAGCACTAATAATATCTTTTCTTCCTTTGTCATGTCTACATTTCCAAAAGAGCAAATGGGGCTGTTATCCCTCAATAATACGATTTTTAACAATGGTATACCTTCTGTTCATATAGTGTCCTTCAGATTTGGTGATGACAGAGGCATTTATGAACTGGATGTGACTGTCTTGGGTATGGCATGGACAATGGTTACATGGTTGCAGTGCTACCTCCTTTCCTCCTCCTCGCCCCTCCCCCGCGATCTCTTAATTGATGCTGCAGATCCAGTTCTATGTTCAAGTTGTTTCTCTTCTCAACTCTGGTGTGGCTTTTGCTTTTCTTGTTGGATGGAAGGATTGGGGACACATGTGAATAAGCCCAGCTTGGTGGGCATAGCACCGGTGTCCGCCAAGCCAGAGGCGGGGCGGGTCCCGGCGGATTGTCCACCCCTATTTTGATACAGCGAAAGCCTTCAAGCAAACGTACACAGCTTTCAGAGTTGGACACATTGCGCCCACCCCATCTGAGTGAAGCCATGCCCACTGGCACCCCTAGGCATGGCTCCTGCCATGGTGCACCCCTACAGCCTCCTGAGGTCTGTCCACGCCATTCCCCTGAGAAGGGCTGCTCCACAGCAGGGGGGAGGGGCATGCATATAACTCTGGCCCTCGGGCTACTGTCCCATGGCCACCCCTGGCTTCAAACTGTATGGCTGCAAATCTATGTGCTGGTTAGGGAAGTCTGCCCCTAGCGTCTGAAGTTGTTACTGCAGGCTTCAACCACATGGACACATTAAATTAATTAAAAGGAATTCATGTATTTTAAAAACAAAATAACCCCAAGCTGTGCACCCCTTGGGTCCCCTTAGTGTACATGCCAAGTTTTAGGTCTCAAGGGGATTCACAGTCTTGGAGCTATGGTGCTAATAGACAGACATCCTCTTTATTATGGATTATAATATATACCACAAATCCATGTGGTAGAACCATTAATTTAACTATTTTTGTGTATATGACCTGAAATTCACCTAATACCACCAGCATTATTTATGTATAAAAGACTTGAAAAGATGAAATGCAAACTATAGTTCTTGACTAGCTCAAACACTGTAAGAAGCAAATTATTTGCTCCAAATTATCTGCCTGCTATGCTAGTATATGGCAGACAGAACTTTCATGTGAGTTTTGAAATAAGGGAATCTGCTTCCCTTTATCTAAGACTATTATCTGTGGTGTATCTAGGGCACCGGCGACAATGGCAGATAAGCTTTAGAGTAGTTACACTGAATTTATCAAACAAGACAAAGCCCATGGCTAGGGCTGCACTTTTTTCATGGTAAAGAATAGTTCCTTTCACCGTAAAATCTTGCATATTTCACGGTACATTGTCCAAATCTTAGAGATTTCACATTCCAGTGTAAAATATTTATGGGATAGTGGGGGGGGGGGAAGAAGGACCGACCAGGTTTGTGACAATGTAAAACGAATCACAGGATTTGCGACAGCTGTCAGCGAGATGCAGCTTATATGGTGCCAGAACCGGGGAAAGCATGATTTCGTTTAAAAAAAGAAAAAGAAAAAAAGATAATGTGTTGTAAGAAAGATGGCACATTCTAATAGAACCATAGAACCCTTCCTTCCGAGGGATATACTGGGACATTCAGTGCTTACAAAGAATTTTGCCAGGCATGGTTAAGGTTAAATCTCACCTACAACTGACTGTAAATGCCTGTTCTGCTGGTCCTTTGCCAATGACATAGTGAAAGCATGTGGGGGGTGGGGGGGTGGAATTGCACATGCTCTCTCTCTCTCTCTCTCTCTCTCTCTCTCTCTCTCTCTCTCTCTCTCTCTCGCCCTGCCCTATGTAAATTCATTTGACAATCTGAAGAGAGCCTCCATGTGTACAACTCTGTGGGGATGTATATGGTGCAATAAGGTATCCTCTCTTCAGATCTTTAAATAAACATGGTTAGGGCTTCCAGATGTGGGGTCTGACACCATGTGCCCATTCCCCCTGCCCACAACATCATCATCATCATCATCATCATC
This sequence comes from Shinisaurus crocodilurus, assembly GCA_021292165.1. Classification (NCBI taxonomy): domain Eukaryota; kingdom Metazoa; phylum Chordata; class Lepidosauria; order Squamata; family Shinisauridae; genus Shinisaurus; species Shinisaurus crocodilurus. The sequence continues at coordinate 60,546 of JAHFWL010000937.1, forward strand.
ATTATTATTATTATTATTATTATTATTGCTGCTGCTGCTGCTGCTGCTACTATTATCATCTTTATTTGTATCCTGCCTTTTCCCCAACACTGGGACCCAAGACGGCTCACAACCTTTAAAACTCATACAATTAAAACAGAAATAGAAAAATACAAAAGTTAAAAATAGAATTAAAGATATATAGATAGATAGATAGATAGATATAGATATACACACATATATGTAACAAATATATAACATAGAATTGAAAACATAGCATTCCATCGCATCACAGGCTAGTCCCAAATGCCTGCTGGAACAGGAAGGTCTTTGCCTGCCTCTGGAAGCTTACCAGGGAGGGCGCCACTCACTCTAGCCTCCCTGGGGAGGGAGGGAATTCACAGACATTGAACTTCTGAAAGGCTCTTACATAAATTGTGAATAAATGCTGATATACATCCACCTTCCCCAACCTGGTGCCACTAATGAATCACCAAAAAGGAGGAAAAAAGAGGGCAGTGATTTACCTAAAATGTGCATATGCTAATTTCTGTGTATAGATGCAAATTGAGAAGTATTTATTCATTTATTAGTTACATTTCCATACTATCCAATAGCCAAAATTACTCTGGGAAGTTCAATTATACTTTAAAAACACCGTACATCTCACCATAGACTGTGACCAGGTTATCTGTGTGCTGCTCAGGCTGCTTGTCCAGGTACAGTGGAGGGGCAACCTCAAGACCCCTGTTCTTCCCTTTTAAGATGGACTTGGACTGGACAGCCTTTCAAATAGAGAACACCTTCAAAATAGAGGACAGTGCTCAGGTAGCCCTTCAAAACGAGGACTGTGCTCTGTAAAAGAGGGTGCATGCCCCCCTACCTCAAGATGCCATTGGCCATGCAGGCTGGGGTGATGGGAGTTGTAGTTCAACACATCTGGAGGATGCCAGGTTCTGTTGGCCAAGCAAGGGCAGATAACCAGGCTCCTAGCCGTTACAATAGATCTGGCCAATCCAGAAGTTTCATATTGTCTGCCCTTCAAAGGAGCTGGAGCCAGTGCTGTGTAGTGGTTTGAGCGTTGGACCGGGACTCGGGAGACCCTGTTCTAGTTCCCGCTCAGCCATGAAGCTCCCTGGGTGACTTTGGGCCAGTCACCGACTCTCAGCCTAACCTACCTCACAGGGTTGTTGTGAGGATAAAATAGGGGGGAGGAGGAGGAGGGATTATGCAAGCCGCCTTGGGTTCCTTGCAGGAAAAAAGGCATATATATAATATTCCATGCTCCTATTTCCTTCAGTATCTGAAGAGGACTCTGAAGTGTAACCTCACACAGTCCCAGCCTGTTCACTTGGCCAGGTCCCATCTTCAAGCCATACTTTTTTTAGTCCAAGCCCCAAAGCCCTGAGTCTGACAGGATTTAAGAAATAATAATATTTGCACTGTATAGTTTCAGTAGCCACTAGATCAGAGTGTCGAACCCTAGGCCCACCAGAGATCCCAAACCGAGCCTCCAGCGTGACCCCAATGGCCATGCCCCCTTTCCCCCAACTACTAATCATTTGGTGGTTTCCTGGCTTTTTAGGGATGCACACTTACCTTTGGGGTGCTCACCTTGTTCTCGGCTAGCACCCCCCCCACACCGCCATTCGATTCCTCGCAGCGGCAGCGAGGAGCCCATCGCATCACTTCCGGCTGCCAGGAAGTGACACGACGGGACCCCGTGCTGCATTTTTAGCATAAAAACCAGGGCAACCCAGCTTAAAACGGCCGCGAATAGCAAACCAGGTCCAGACCAAGACCTTTTGCTACCCCAAGTAGCTGCACCTCATGGTCCAAAAGAGAGGCATTCTGGAATTCTTTGAAATGCTGAAGAGGATGATGGGGCACAATTCATGAAATTTGTAATTTGAAACTGGTGCCCCAGAACCCTCAGGAACATGTATGCTGCTTAATTGGTGTCCCTGCAACGTTACTTCCCCAAGCAATTGCAGTTGGGCCAGTTAGGGAAAGACTACTGTCTTCCGTATTGGAGCAATGCTGTCACAGTAGACAGTGATGGGCTACATCAGTGTTCTCCAACCTTGAGTCCCCATATGTTTTTGGCCTACAACTCCCAGCATGCTCCAGCCAGCTATACTGGCTGGGGCGCTGGGAGTTGTAGGCCAAAAACTTCTGGGGACCTAAGGTTGGAGAACACTGGGCTACATGGATCACTCTGGACCAACAGTATAAAGCAGTTTCTTATCCATGAAGTATACATAGTCCTAGCAGTGGGTCCCAAAAATAGTGGATAAATGATGGGGACATGTGACTTGCCCTGGTGAGTGTTTTTTTACTGACACAAATATAGGGGGAAGGAAGAATATAACAGTTCATGCGCAATATAACTTGCAGTTAATTTTACAAAAGGACAGCAGCTTGTCACCTGAGTAGCTAGAATCCAAGGTGCCAGACAAAGCTTCAAAGCTATGTGATATTTTGGAAAGTTATTTTCTCATACTTTGGGGGATTAATTTGGGGCAGGAGAATACCAGACTCATGTTGTTCATGCAATAACATTTAGAAAGGGCCAGCGCAACTCTCAATCACATCAAAATTGGTCAAAGTACAGTAAGCTACCTTGTGAGCTTTTATCTGCCTCGGGTAATGTCAGGCTGATCGACTGCTGTGTGCATTCTGTAGTCTTGATTGCTGCTGGGAGAAAACTTTGCAGAAGTTCAAAACAAAACTTTTTATTAAAAAACAAAACACAGACAGAAACCAACCTTGCAAATAACCTAACGTTTTTATTTGGGGGGCAGATGAAACTTTGAAAATATGACAATTGGAACCGCTGAGTTTAACGAAGCAGCTGGAATTACCCTACAATGCAATACAATTTTATAGGTAGAAGCTGTCATTAAAGGGAGCCATGATACACCCAGTATTAGTGCAGACCAGAAGTATTTGGGCCCAGTGATTTTAATAAGTTTCAGGAGGTGGAACAAAATGCCCTTCTCAAAGATTGGATTAACCCTAGAGTTGCTCCTCCTCTGCACCATTGTAACCTGCTTATTTACCTGCTTACTGCTCTAGACCAGACAATGTTGGTGGTGAGAAAGAGGAGTAGCAGATGTCACTACCTGCTTCCTCACTGGCTCTCTGCCAGTCAAGCAAACAAATGGTGTCAATTATGAGCAAGTGGATGAGGAGATAGTGACAATGGCAGTGATAAGGCAGACTCACTGAGGGAGGCGCCCATTGATGGTATCCTTCCCAAGGGCCCTCCGAAACCTGGTACTGAATTTGCACAATAAATTTTAATAATTGCTTATATGTAACTGAGGTTCATCTTAATTTGTATTATTGATGGCTTGCAATCGCATCAAAACTATAGTCCCCACCTTATTAGAAGTAAGTTCCATGACATTAACATCTGAATAAGCATGCATAGGATTGGGCTGTAAAGCACTCACGTGTGACGTAAAAGGAAGAGGACAGCCTTCATATATATATATATGCATGCCATTCAGAAACCTCATGATACTTGGTAGTTCACTTGAACCATGGATGTTACCTCTCCCAGCAGTGATCTATCCCTGTAGTTGCTACTGCAGTGGTTTCCATTTCATGTGACAGGGCAGTACTGTATGTAGGAGTCAGTCCTGGCTAGACAAATATGGCATGCCCCATTCAACAGCAGCATTTTTAATTAACTTGCTGAATGTTGGTGCTAATGAAACTAATTGACAGGGAGAGCAATTCATTCCAGACATAGGATGAGTACATTGAGTTCTAATCTCAGCTCTGATATTGACTTCATTGCAATTCATTTAGCCTAGGGTGGGTAAAAATCAATAAGGGTGTTTTTTTTTAATGGACTTTTAAAATTGTTTAACTTCCCTGATATTAGGTGTCACTTTCAAATAACTGGCTTAAAATTATATCTGAATGTAATACAAACAAACATATTTAAAGTCTGTACACATAATCTCGCCAAACTGAATCCATGACATGAAGCTTACTATGGGCTGGTATGATGTCTGTATTGACAAACCATGACTTGTGATAGGCCAGCATTAGAATTAGAAACCATGGTTTGAAATGTGTTTAAAAACTAGAGTTTGTGCTAGCTATGATTTGCCATTAGTCTAAATTGACCAACCATTAATTACAATAATTTCTCCTCCTTCAGAGGCAAATGCCTCTAGAGGTTAGAGTGCTGCTGTGCTGAGTAGTCAGAAAATGAAAACACACAAGCAGTCTCAATCATGGTTTGCCAGATTGTTTGGAAGGTTAAGTCTAAACTGTGGTTAAGCGTGAACCACGGTTTGGCATGATGTCTGGCAATGCGATCCTATGCATGTCTACGTAGTTCAATGGGACTTACTCCCCGGAAGGCATGCATAGGATTACAGGTAAGTGTGAATCAGATTGCACCATTGAAGAACAGGTTGCTTACCTGTAACTGTGGTTCTTCGAGTGGTCATCTGTGCAGTCACACTTATAGGCTCTGCACCTGCACAGAGACGATTCAGGAAACTTCTAAATCTGAGGAAAGTTGGGTAGTAGCCTGCTTGTCTACTGAAAACAATGAACTGGGCACAAAAATACATGACTTTTTAGGTTGACCATTTTGACCCAGTACGTCATGAATTATATTTATATTGTCCAAAACTCTTAAACCTTCCCATGATATTATGATATCACATGTTGCACCACTTGCACCTCTTTCAAAACCTTTGAGGAATAATAAAATAATATCAG